>CM038466.1:47988623-48088623 GCA_021464415.1 Lonicera japonica
ATGTTGAAAAAGTTGTCGGAAAAAGTTGTTAGAAGTGGTTTTCTCCATTATAAAAGGAAAAGGAAGTAGGTGTAGAATTCATCATCGAGTTGTATAATTTTCTCTCTTCTCATTAAAAACTCTCTATAATCAATATCATAAAAATAAAAAAATTGACTCTTTTGACAGTCACCTTCCCTGCCTTTTCGGTCTCTTAATACATATGTAGTGATGATAATTTCCATGTACGTCCAGATATGCGTTCTAAAGTATTTACACATAAAAGGTGAATCTTGATGCCTTGAAAAAAATTAGGTTTTCGTGTACTAAAAGAATAGGATGGATCAGATAATACCACCAGTTGGTGGCAGTGGGGAGTCGGTAGGTTTACCCTTACCGATTGACACCTTCCTAATCCTTCATATTATGCCCATTGTTTGTTTTACAAATAAATCATTGATATGTGTTTTGCTATGCAAAAGATGCATTAAAACATTTTTATCTTCGGCTGGAATTCTCGTGCATTATTTTTATAAAGGAAAGTTGCTTACGATACTTTTAAAGAAATCTTTACAGCATAACAAGATTATTAATATCCTCATGAAATAATGGACATGATCTTGAGCCTTTAAGAACTAGTGAGATCACAATTGATTAGATTTGAGGTTAAAAATGAAATATGAAAAACAAATAGGCCAACTTGCACCTGGTACTGTCGGGTGGCACCTAGTAATGCCGGCTGACATTTGCCTTTTTCACCATTTTGGTTTTTTTTATTCGGATTTTTAGCTATAAATATTCAAGACATTGATTTGGTCTAAATATGCTTATATCACTGTTATATGACTATATCTACTTAATAAATAGATCTTAATGATGCATGTTTAAAGTGAAGAAAAATGAAACTAGTAAAGAGAAGAAGGAGGTTACCTAAAATGAAGAACTCATGTAGAATAAGAGATAGTGGTGGACCTTTGTGTATTTATTATATTTTAAGGTTGTCTCCCAATGGTGGGCTTGGAGAGAGATGGAACTAATGAAAAATAAGAGAATCTATTAGATTTTGACCTCCCCCCTTTTGAGCAAGTGGATGGGGTATTTATACTCTTAGATCTCGCTTTTAATCGGGCAAGCAGTGGT
Source organism: Lonicera japonica (assembly GCA_021464415.1). Lineage (NCBI taxonomy): Eukaryota > Viridiplantae > Streptophyta > Magnoliopsida > Dipsacales > Caprifoliaceae > Lonicera > Lonicera japonica. Next base: position 47,989,743 of record CM038466.1, read on the forward strand.
GTAGTGCCGATCGTTACCTCGTCAGGTGCCAATCGAAAAGTACATGTGTTGAACCAATTAAACCACTCAGTTAACTTCCTTCCAACTCACAGAATTTAGAAATTTGTTTAGGCCAGCGCGGGGTGGTGTCGATCATCACCCGGTCGAGTGCCGATTGAAAAGTACACGTGATAAACCAATCAAATCACTCAGTCAACTTCCTTCTTACTGACAGAATTCAGAAATTTGTTTGGGCCGGCAAGGGGTGGTGCTGATCATCACTACATTAGTGCCTGCTGGCACTTCCCTGGTACTTAGGGATCTAGGGTCATGTTGACTAGTTGTACTTTGATAAGAGAAATTAAATCTACTTTGTACCGTACAAAGTTCTCAAGCAGGCACTTTTTATCGCACCAGCTGGCACTCCTCTAGCGCCGGTTGGCACTTCCCTAGTGCCGATTGGCACTTAGCTGATGCTGGTTGTCACTTTCACTAAAGCCCTTATGGGTTAAACTGGCAACTTGTACTTTGAGGAAGTGACATCTACTTTTTCCTATACATACTTCTCGGGCTGGCACTTTGTTGGTGCTGATCGTCACTAGGGGTGCTGATCGGCACTAGGTGGTGCCTGCCTGGAGCATTTTTTCCAAATTTTTCATTCTTTTCTGTCATATTGTGCTTTTAACTTTCTCAATGGGGGGTCGCAAAACGGGGTCTTCACATTAGGTAGTGTGAAGCTATTGCTAGTAACTCAAGTCTTGTCTTGTAATCTCATTTTAATATAGTGAAACATTACCTGATAGTTACGATGATTAGTCATACGCAAATACGGCTACCTCGTTACTTCCGGGTATTGTGGATTGTTTTGTGAGATTGATTGATTGATTGGTAATTTGCTAGATAGCAGAACACAAGATTTCGATAATAAAATTGATTAGACCTAAAGTATTTGTTTCCTCTTATCAAATCTCAAATAGTTTTCAATAAAAACCCTAAAATCAATCTGTGCATACGATTCGGAAATTATTTTTCAACATCCTTTGTTTGAGTTCTCGGTTGTTGTCAGTATACATAACAAGGAGGATACTATGAATTCTTCCCATAATCATTATTCTATGAGTCACCGGATCAATTTTGAGATCCGGCTCAATTCTTTTATTTCTTCCAATTAGAGTTCCTCTGAGATTGATCTTGATTTTGATTATTCGAGTTTGTTTGATTCTGTGTGACGTAATTGCGGACCACCATAATTGCAGCATCATTATTATCATATTCACTATTCATTATTTTTCACCAGAGGACTTCCCAATGAACTAGTGCATAAACCTATTTTAATTCTGGGACATGATCCTTTCATAAAATCTTGCCAAGACTTTGTTCAAGTTCGTTATCTAACCCAACAAGAAAAATATGAACTCTCAATCGCTGAATTGATTTTCTACAAGATTAATCGTCCTTGGGACTTTCCATGGCCACTTTATCGCGGTGATCTAATTTGCTAAAGATCTCCGTTAGTTCTCTATAGTACTCAAGCCATTTTGTTTAGCAGTAAATGTCGTTTGATTCAAGGTGAAAACTTGCAGTTCATTAGTCCTATCATATAAGGCTTTAGATAGGGAATTCTAAATTTCTCGTGCAGTAGGAACACAAATATATCGCTTCATAATTTTTGCTTTCATGAACATTAAGAGCCATCTTTTCACATATTCATTTTCTGGATACCACGTTTTGTATTTTGCAGTTCCCTCTTTGGGTATCGGAGACGTACCACAAATAAACGAGAATTTATGCTTCTCAAAAATATGAATCTCCATGAGTTGAGACCATATATCATAGTTTGTTTCGTTTATTGTGACACCGATGTTGAATGAAGAGTACTTTGTCTGAATGATGATAGGAGATGAAGAGTCCTTCATTGATTCAATAACGATTGTCAGTCAGGGGACGTTATTTAGTTTTATAATTGAAATTATAAAATAAAAGATGATTCTAAATAATAATAATAATAATAAGGCTGGATTTGAGACCAGGAGGGTCAAAAACCTTAGGAGCTAGTGTATAATGGTTAAGAGCCAGTCAAAAAACTGTTGAATCGGTCAAAAAAAAAGGCTACGCTGAACCGGGTTAACTAAAACCAGCTGGCTAGGTCGACTGAAGCATGTAAGAGATGTCATGGGACACATGTTAGCGACTGATTGATGGAGTAGTAGGCGCGCGTGGCTGAGCTAGTAAAGGAGCAAAGTAGGTGCGTGGAACATATTTGGAACAAAGCATGTGAAGTGCGTAAGGCGCTTGAGGTCTTAGCGCGCATGTGGTGCATGAATCAAGGTGAATGGTTAATGCGCGTTACATCTAAGGCGACACTGGGGTTCTATGAGACGCACATGGACTCTGAGTGGGATGATTTTTGCAGCGTTTAAATCATCTTAAGGAGACGATAAGATTGGTGTGGTGTGGTGTGGTTCTGCGTTGATATCGATAATGAGGCGGGGTTCTGAAATGTAAATGTTTGTTTTGGAAGATTGTAGATCTGATGTCTGAGTAGTGGTGGTTATGAAATCGAGGCAGGAGCACTGTTATTTAGCTGATCTTAGTTGAGTGGTCAAGGGAACTGATCGGTAATTTCTGGTGGTTGTGTGGTGATTTGTTTTGATTGGTGTAGATCAATGGTTTTGATTATGTGGATTTGACTGGGCAAGGGTGTTGGTTTGTTTGGTGATAATGGTGGTTTAGAGGCAATTAGTGGTAATCCTATTCAATTATTTATAGGATTATGTACACGATAAAATAAGGTAACTACTCATATAAGCAAATAACAAAACCAATGCACAGCTGGGACAGCTTTGCACAATATAATCTAACACGGACTTCCATCCCGTCTTATATCACTGTTTGTTCTGCCGTCTCCTTTGTTGGTTATGAAACACTACTGTTGCTCTTAAATACATTTTTTTTCCTTTCTATTAGTATACGCTTATCTTCCGTGTTATCCCTGTCACTCCCACATTCACATTTATCTTCTAACACCGTTTTAGAGAGAAATACTTTCACCATTAGATTCTTTTAGTTTTTGATTTCAGATTTTTCGGAGAGTTCGCTCTGGATTTCTTCTGGAACTAGGATTCATCAAAGGGCCCAAAACCCTGTCTGGCCCATCGTGTCCTGTTTAATTAGTCAACGGGCTTTTAGGCAGCCCGAACCTGATAACTATTGGCTGTGGGCTAAGTTCTTATATTTAGGCCTGCTGGGGCTTTTTAGGCTCGCATGTAAGCTCGGCCCATAGCTTGCCAACTAAATTTGTAGTATAATATTTATAATCCTTTAATATATGATGTTGGGTGATGGATGATTTGCTTTATTATAAAGAAATAAGAGGGTTGACGTTGATTTACCAAAACAAAAGCGAACCTAAGTAGTAAATCATATTATTTATATATATATATACATTTTGCTATAAGCTGTGTTTTTTACTTCAAAAAGGAAACAAGTACACTAAATTCAATTAAGCCGCAGTAGGATTGTCGGACAGCAATTTAGTTCAAATTGATCTCCTTTTGTTTTTTTTTTTTTTAAAAAAAAAAAGGGAAAAAGTGATATAATCCAACACCTACAAAAAAATAAAAAAAAATAAAGAAGAAAAAAAAACCATCAACAAAAAGGCCGTTAAGCCGGACCCATTTAAACCCGGCCCATTGATGAGGCCGGTCGGGAACTATGCTTATGAATATGGTTTCAGTTTCAATTTCTTATCCTATTTTTATGGACACGTCCATATATATAAATTAGATCTGGGTTTTTCCCTGTTTCATAGATTTTATGATATTTAATTTGTGAAATTATAATGGTGACTTATTGTGACTCTCATAAGCCAGCTCTACTTAATCTAAATTATATTCTGTAATTTTTACTTTAATCTTGCCTGATATAATACATATTATTCTTAATAAATCTTGTATTTATTTACAATTAAAATACAAATAAAAACTATTTTTTCAACAACTATGTCAAAATTTTCTAATGTATGGTTGACATTCAAAGATGTTCAATTAATAATAAAAATAAGTTATACAAACATATTTATCTAACACAAAGCAGTCGATTACTAGTTGATTAAAATAAATTTTGATACGGACGAATTTGATATGGATCCTAGATTTTAACTAATATATTAGATATATAATCTTATTTTATTTTATTATCGTTATCGTTATCATTATCGTTATTGTTATTGTTATTGTTATTATTATTATTATTGTTATTATTTTATTTATTTTTTTATTAACATATTATATATATATATATATATATATGTTCCTCTACGGTTGAAAAATTTGCCAAATCTGAAAATAAAGACTTGAGATTTTAGCAAAGAACACATAATCATGGCTTAGCAAAGAATGCATAAAATCTTGTTAATTTGGGAAGGTAATAAAGAAAATAATAATAAGTGGGGTGACAATAAAATTGCGTGGGGTGAGCTAAATCTTTTGGTGGGTGGATTTAGGTCGCATTTGTCAATATCTGAACGTTGAATTTGAAGTTCAAAGATTAAATTAAAGAGCGTTTCAAAAATAATTATGAAATTCAGACCGAACCATTGAGAGACAAATAAGCTGTAATTTATGATTTTATGTTTTTACACAACAAAACTTTATAATACTTTTAAAATCAAATTTTTCATTCCGACTTTAAATCTCGAAACAAATGGACCCCAAACCTTTTAAAAGTGTGCCAACAATCGATCTTGTAATATATTGGTGTACTCCTCGTCTTCATTACAAGGAGGGTCCATGTTTAATCTCCACAAATGATGTAATCGACTCCTTATTATTGATGACGGTCTAAGTGAATTCTGATGGATAATAAGTGTCCCACCTCCTTCAAGTTAATTAATTTCACTGTTTTCCTTTTTGAAAAAACAATGTAGGTTAAATAGGTCAAATTTGCAGCCCCTAATAGACGACCTTGAAAAAAATAAAAATAAATAAATAAACAGCCTATTGTCACCTCTTCTTTTGGGAAATTATATCCACAAGGACCATCTTTTTTCTTCCACTTTCTCTTCACACCATCAACAAAGAATTTTTTTAAACCAAGAACGACTTTCTTACGATTTCCTATATCCATAAGGACAATTGAATTTTCAATCTTTATCGTTTATCAACTAAAAGGATGTACTAATTTTTTTAAATGATCAATTATATTTTATTTGCACAAAGAAACTCACCACAATATTTTATTTCTTTATCATCATTGGTGGTTGTTAAGCCACATCAATCACCTTACCCACCACAGGCCACTAGAGTTCCGATGACTTTGGTCGGAGTTTCAGCGTGAATTTCTATATAGTGTAAAAATAAATTTGCACTCAAATTTAGATTTTCAATTGCATATGGATTTAGTTTAAAAATAGATTTGCACTAAATTTGATATCTTGATTTCTCTATGGATTTAGTGCAAAAGAGATTTGCAGTAAAATTTATAACATTATTACTTGATTTCAGATTTATTACCTGGAAAAACAAAGTTGCACTAAAATCTATATCATTAATTGCTTGCAGATATAGTGTAAAAATAGATTTGCACTAAAATCTATATCATTAATTGCTTGCAAATTTAGTTCAAAAACATATTTGCTGTAATTGTGATGGAATTCTAGCAATGGGGGATGGGGGAGGCGGTCAGTGGTGATTAAAATTATTTTTTAGGAGAAGAAGAAGAAGAAAATAAATAGACTAAGGAATTTTAGGTAAAAGAAAAGAGTCCTTATTTTGAAATGAAAAAAAAAATAAAAATAAGGTTCCATCTTTTTAATATAATTATGGAAAGTTTTTTTAACCCATTGCCTCTTAGGATTTTGCATGATTTTGTGTAATTCTCGAGGGAGTTATATGACTTGGATATACTGATTCGACCTCAGTTCAGATCCAAAAATAAAAATAGAACTGCTTGGTGGCCTACAACCTGGCCCAGTGTACATAAATCTGTCAGAGTCCGTGAAGATAATAATTGCCACTCAAGCCCAAGGCAAGTACAGGCCCAAACGGTTGGCCTAACCAAGCTAGTTCATGACCACATTTGATGTAGCAATAAATAATTTTTTACCATGCAAGGTAATTTAAGAAAATAAGGCCAGAGGATATTTATATTTACCAGGAGATAATATTCCTTTTGTAAAACATCTACAAAACATCTAACCTAATCTGTATATGTTTTTATAGTAGCCTCACCATTAGTTTACTATATAAAGGCTATTGTATCTCAACACTAGATATACATAAAAATACACAAAAATACTCTAAGCCACTCAACAAGAAGTAGGCCATTACAGAGCATCCAAACCTATGATAATAATAATGATTGTGGAGTAGGACAATTGCTAAATCATGTTATATCTTGGTGTTATGTGTTGTTTGTCTCCTTAATTTTATTCATCACACAGGTCCTAGTTAGATTTAGGCATTCTAGTTGGATCCATTTGTAGGCAAACAATCTACAACAATATATATATATATATATACATGTGTGTGTGTGTGTGACATAAAAGTTAACATATGTAGTGTGACTAATAAATATCGATTAGAATGTGGCTTATATGACATTTATTTTTATCAAAATCATTTCCAATCAATGAGTGATCGCCATATCGAAATGTCAATTTTGTATGTTAGTATCTTTAATCACAAATACTTGGTGATGATGCAGAGAAAATGTTGAGCTTGTTCGGCTCTAAGAGTGGTAGATCACCGTCAAACAATTTAGCCTTACTTTTGTGAGTCCACTAATGGATGACCAAGTTGAAGAATGAAGTTGTACCCACCGGAAATCTTAAGTTGAAAGTAGTTTTAAATTAAGAGAAAAAAGTTATTATTACTGTATTTGGGGATAAAATTTAAAGAGTCTTTATAGAATTACTTTATGTATTTATTTTTAGTAAAAAAGTATGCAAATAGTAAAGTTACTATTAAATCACTTTATGAATAGTAATGTTGATGTTGGAAAGGTTGTCGGAAAAAGTTGTTAGAAGTGGTTTTCTCCATTATAAAAGGAAAAGGAAGTATGTGTAGAACTCATCATTGAGTTGTATAATTTTCTCTCTTCTCACTAAAAGCTCTCTGTAATCTCATAAAAATAAAAAAAAATGAATATGTTGCTCTTGGTTATGGGTCTGTTCAATTTTGTGGGTCACCTTTCTTGGCCATTGATTGATGGGTTATATTTTGGAGTGGTGTTATTTACACCGCTTCTAAAATTTAACTAATAATACATTTTAAGACCCTCTTATTTATCACAAACACTCCATTCATTGCATGATTTTAGGCGAGTGCTTAGCAACATACTTTTTCCATTTTAGTCGAATTTATGTAAGTGCATTCACTTCTCATTAGGCATACCTTATTTGAAAAATACTCTAGCAGTCCGGTTTGATGTTAGGTTAAATTTTACCAACAAACTTTTCTTAAGTGGGCTGAGTGTATGTGACTGCACTTATCTCTCATTTGGCGAGCTTTAGGGGGCGCTAGTGATAATAAATTTACCTTCGAGGATGTTTATGACAAATATAAAGGGTGAAAATATCACTATCCATATTTTAATTCTGAGTAATAATAAGTGAACAAAACTAAATGTCAAGAAACTAGACCAAATGACCAGGAGTGGACTCAAGATTCTATGGGGTGGATCGGATTTAAAAAAATCTCATAAGCTATATTTTATGACTAATGATTTGTCTCTTTAAACATTGGAAGTAATCTTTCTCTTAGATACAAAAAAACAGTTATATAAATTAAAAAATGATTTAACCTAGATCAAAATTGAAATTAATCTCTAATTCAAGGTAATTGTAAATTCATATTTGAATTAAGAAAAAAAAAATGAAAGTGAGTATTAACAAATTAAAAAAATTAAAATAATATAAGAGGTCAGAACAAGCAATCTTTAGTCTCAGGAAAAAAATTTCCGGGAAGAGAACAGAAAAGTGAAACAAAGAAAAGAATAGAGAAAAAAAAAACTAGTTCTTAGTTTGTACTAAGGGAAAGAAAAAGGAAAGAAAACAAAGAGATGGGGGAAGAGTTTTTAATATAAAAAAAAGAGAGATAGGATTGGACAGATTTAGTGGGACACAATACTATTGCCAAAAGGAAATGTGTGCTTGACATATGGGCAGGGCTAGAGCTTATGAGAATGGGCTGAAATTTTGAATTTTCTATATAAATAAATGACTGGTCAACAAAATGGGTTGGGCTGGAGCTTTTCTGGTCCAGCCTTGATTCTGCCCCCGCAAATGCAAGACTCTATGTCATGTTATTCGTGAATTTATCCCACTTCATAAATTCACACAAGCGTCAAAATTTTAACAAACTAATCAAGACTAATCCAAATTTAGAAAATAGACTAATGGGACCAAAATCACCACCGTATAAGTTGTAGGAATTTTCTTTTATCGGTGGTGCTCACAAGATTCAATCATTCTTTGGCTTTGAAAATTGGAGAGCTCATTCTTGAATAGTGGCGTAGTTAGAAAAATTAGTTAGTTAGGTCATACCCTATGACTTAAATTAATATTTGAATTTTTATTTTATAATCAAATTAATAGTTTCATTTTATATTTAGAATATCATAAATGCAGGAAATCACACGACAAAAAATATGTTGGGCCATTGATTATTGATTATTTAAATTATTTTTCTTCTTAAAAATTATGAAAAAAAAAAGTAACTCTTAATTTGAAACAAAAGAACAACATAATTTTGACCCCATAGTGATATTTTTCTCTAAAGTAACTGGTGTCAATTACTGTTAATATATACATAAATTCTTATGACTCCAAAAACTTTAATTATACTAATTGCATTTTGTTATCACTAAGTGGGGTCAAGTGAACCCAAACCCTTCAACATGGCCACGCCCCTGTTCTCGAATGCAACTTTTACATTAGAAAAACACAAGGTGAGATGTACCAAACTAAACGTCCATCAGGATTAAATGAATATGCTGCTCTTGGTTTTGGGGCTGTTCGACTTGGTGGGTCACGCCTTCTTCATAGCTGTTGATTGCTAGGTTTTTTAGTTTGATTAAGAGTAATGATTGGTGTACCAAATTAAATGTCCAAGTTATTAGAATAAACGATGTGTCAAAAATGCAATGATCAATAACTCGTATGACTTATGCACTTTCTGACATATCATTTAGAGGTTTTAACCTCTTTAACAAGTTCTTCACGGTGATCAAATGAAGACTACATTTTTAAGTCGTTTTTCAAAGTAAAAATGAGTAATTTCTTTTTAGTGATGAAAGGAAGTGGGTGGGTGTGACTTGTGGTTCAAAGATATTTTCAAATTTCCTTTGCCACTTTGTTCTCCCTCCGCGGTTGATCTATATAAGTGTGTTGAACAAATGGATACAATACCATTATCCCATCTCAAAGCTAAGATTTCCCTACCTAATTGTGATCAACTCTCCATTGAAATCACTCCCAAATTAATCTCTCTAACATGGCGATAAATTCTTTCATTTTCGCGGTCTCATTGTTGTTGCTAATTTGTTTTAGCTCTTGCTTATCCATTGATGATAAATTTTCACTTCTGGTAATCAAAACCAATATTGTTGACCGTTTAGGCATATTATCAAACACTTGGTCCGCAACTTCCAATGCCGCAATCTTTAAGTGGATTGGTGTCTCTTGTGATTTAAACAACCAATCTGTCACGGCCTTGAATCTCTCTGGCAAAGGTCTTGCCGGAAGCGTCACTCCATCCATTGGTGACCTCTCATTTCTCACTTCACTTTACATTAGTTATAATAACTTCTCTGGTTCTGTGCCAGCAGAATTATCTCAGTTGCATGATCTTCAACAACTGCTTTTGTTCAATAATAGCTTCACTGGTACTATCGGAAATCATATTTTGTTTTTTGATGCAAATAAGATTTCCAATATTTTAATATTTCATTATTTTGATGTAATTTGTTATTTTATTTTTTAGTTGGCTTATTTTATTTTTTAGGACTTCGGAATTCTAACTTTAAATAGTAATCTTCTTTTTAGTTTCCTCCTTCACAAGGACTTTGTTTCCTAGTCCATGAGGAATTCGTTTCCTTAGTAGAGTATGATTAGGTTTCCTAGCAGAGTTAGAGTCTAGGTTTAAGTATTATTAAGTTAGGTTATAAAGAGATTCTCTCGCTTTAGAAAAAAGAATTTATGTTTATTAGGAAGGGTAAATAGCTGAATTTTTTTTTGTAATCTTGTAGAGATGATATATATACTGAGTAGATCACCTCCATCATTTCATAAAAAAAACTCAACCAAGAAGTGGGTGTATTGAAAAATCGTCCGTTCAAATTTTTTATGATCATCCCACCACTTATAGGTTGAATTTTTTAATGAAATTTGGCGAACATGACCAATTCATAATATGGATTATCTCTACTTAATTTCAAAAAACTGATTCGTCAATTTACCCTCTAAATGGGAATCCCTTATTTTTGCTAAAATAAGAGAATCCCTCTTTATATCATAGCTCATTGATATAACATGAGTTTAGTGCAAACGCGATACACCGATATACCAAGTAACGCAACATTGAATTGAAATACCTTCCCTATTAGTGAGGGTTTAAATCCTACTCCTTGCGCTCACATTAAATCTTTTTCATGACTTTAAGGTTGCGAAGACAAAATTCGAAAACCAAAAGTTTGACACAATTTAAATAACCCGGAATGGCTTCCCAATTTGTATAGTAGTAATTTTAGTGAGATTGTTTTTATCTTCGCTATTGTTTTTCATATTACGAGGGAATTGGGATGTTAGTCTTTTTTCTATTTTCTTGGGTAGTCTTATAAGCAACAAGTCAATAGAATTGTGTGCTCATGGTATTCTTGGATAAAATAAACCAATTTATGCGAGGGTTTGATCTATTTTCATTAAATTCGTTGCCAGGTTATTCCATGTTTACGTCAATTGGTGTCAGCTGTGTGCAACGTTGCTTGTCCTAAGCATGAATTACATTTTTTTTTATATTATTTGGTGTTATTAGCTATTTTTGTACCTCTCGTAATAAGGATTTTATATATTTAGTTTCTCTAAGGAGTTGATTACCTAGATTTCTATATCCTTCTTTTTGTCCCCCCCCCCCCCCCCCCCCAAAAAAAAAAAAAAAAGTTTCTAACCCTAATACTTTTACAGAAAATGGTAGGCTTACTTTTTGTACAATTTTTTTGTATAAACTAATATGACACTACTCAAATGAACTTGTGAGACCACACATTCAATGTGTTATCACCCTTTTTTGTTCCGATTGGTATCACAATTGTTTTTATAAAAAAATTGCGTAACTTTTCAGTATGTTTAGCACTACTCTCTTTATATATCGATATAGAATCTTACCTAACAAAATGTAAATATAAATAAAATATTATCTTTCCAACAGGTACAATTGCAGCTTCTTTAGGTAACAATTACAATACTTGAGACATTGTATTTAAGGTTCAATCTGCTTACAAGCCTTGTACCGGCTGCGATTTTCAACATTTCTTCATTGAGAGTAATTGATTTCTCAGCTAATGACTTGTATGGCAGTCTTCCGGTGGATATTTGGAGTGTTGCTCCTAAACTCGAACGAATTTTTCTTTCTTGGAATCAGTTTGATGGGAGAATTCCGTCGAGTTTGTACAAATACAGGGAGCTTCAACATCTGTCATTATCATTCAATGAATTTAGTGGCAGCATACCTATTGAAATTGTCAACTTGACTATGCTCAAGAACTTATATCTTGGCAATAACAATTTTGAAGGTATGGTTTCAGAATATCAAATATATAAACACTTGCTTTTATACCATTGTGAATATATAAGGAATGAATACATGGAAATGTTTAACTCTAGATTAATATATTGTTGACCTTGACAAGCGTGCTACCTTAGATTTATCATTAATACCATGCACATGAAAAGGCACACACAAAGTTATTATACAAAAATGATGTATCAGTTGTTGAATTGGTCAACAGTTAAATGATTTTAATTAATTTTTGGTAAGACCCAGTTCTTGATCAATCAAATGCATAGTATGTACTAATATTTTGTGTACTATTGTATGTCTAGCTAGTATGAATCTCACATTTTCTAGTTCAATATAGAACTACATTATTTACATATTTGTATATAACTTAGACTGAAATAATGCATGTCTTGCTCTTAAAAACTTTGCAGGTTAAATTCCAGTGGAGATAAGTAATCTCAAACTCTTAGAGCACTTAAACATAGCAGATAGCTCTCTAACAGGACGTATTCTTAATGTTATCTTTAACCTGTCCTCTTTGAAACTAATCAATTTGCAAGAAAATAACCTATTTGGAACGCTCCCAATGGACATTTATTTTAAGCCCCCTCTTCTTGAAGAACTCTATCTTGATAAAAATCAGCTTATGGGTGAGATTCCATCGTACTTATGGGATTACAGAGGACTTTGAATCATATCATTGTACGAAAATAAATTCACAGGGAGCATTCCAAAGAAAGTTGGGAACCTTACATTGCTCAAAGCTCTCTATCTCTCTAATAATAATCTCACATGTACCTCCTAAACCTAACATATATTTAGGCGACATTTAGTTGTCCATCGATATCTGAATTAATCTATTTCAAATTGTTTGATTCATGAATCATATTAATTAACTTTAGGAAATGTTTGATAGAAAAGTTGAAAAATTATTGGAAACACAATCAAATTTATGAGAAGTTGGAAAAAGAGATGAGTGATTTGCTGAGATTTCCTTTTACTTTTGGGAAATGGGTAAGTAAAATTTTCTAGGAACGAAGTGAATGAAGTCACTCATCTCTTTTTCTTATTTCTCATAAATTTTGGTGGTGATTTTAATTTTTTTATCAAACGGATCCTTGTGCTTTGTTGTGAGGCATACATGTATAGAAGTTACAAATTTAAGCTGATTCTTAGGAAATGAAATAAGAGAGTTAAATTTTGTATGTAGAGGCGGGGCCACCTACGGGTCTGAATAAGAACACGGAGTGGTTCACGTACCCAGGAGTGTGGACGACTTACATATCTATTCTCTTTTTCGCTTGGCTCGTTGTTCTCTCCGTCTTCGGTTGCTCTCCTGGCATGGCCTGGACTATCGTTCACCTCGCTCATACTCTGGTAATCATGCTTCACCTTCTTATGCCCCCTTCGATTCTGTTGGAGCCTTTTTATGGTTTAATCATCTCTTTTCTGTTTTTTCTTTTTTTTTTGGAAGTTTTCACTAATTTATGAGTGTATTTCATGCTAATTACTGGTTTTCGTTTTCGTTTTCGATTTGGATTGCTTTTTGATATCTATATTAGGTTTTCCTTCTTACTTCAGCTTTCTCGCATTATTTCTTCGTTGTGTTGATATGATGTAATTAATTATGGTAAGGGTACCTGGATCATACGATTTATACGCAAATTCATTAGTAAAGCAACATAGGAAGTACCATACATCAGCCAATCCTGACAAAATTGTGGTAATTCAAACGTTAAGCACTAAGCCTGTACTGCAAAACATCACCTTGGCAACTCTCTATAAAAATCGAGATCAAGAAGCCTTGTGAGTCGACCGAGTGAGTGAGGAATCTCGCCAATCAAATTACAGTCGGTGAGCCACAAAACCTCGAGGTTTGTGAGGTTACCGAGCTCCGGCGGGATCCGACCGGGGAAAAAGGGGTTGTAAGATAAATTCAACTGTTTGAGTGTAGTAATGTTACCGAGCACAGCCGGAATTTGGCCGTCGATTAGGTTTTCGACTAATGAAAGAACTTGGAGCTGGTGGAAAGCACCAAAACTAGAGGGAATATAGCCGGAGAAATTATTCCCGGTCAAATCGAGGTATGTGAGATTGGGAAGGTCTGATAGAGTGTAGGGAAGGGGACCGGTGAGTAAGTTTTGAGAAAGGTCAAGGTACTCGAGATTACGACACGTGGAGAGATCGAGGGGGAGGGTTGAGTTAATGGAGTTGTTAGAGAGAGAGAGGGAGGTGAGAGAAGGAAGGTTACAGAGAAGTGAGGGAAATGGGCCGAAAATGTTGGAGCTTGGGAGGTTAACAGAGTTAACGGAATTAGTTGAGGGAATGCAGGAGATGGCGCCAGTTGCAGGGGTTGGAATCACGGTAGTCCCAGTTTGAGAAAACGCCGTCAGGGTCGTCGAAGGTGAGCTTGATTTGTTGGAGGTAGAGGCCTTCTTGGTTAAGAGAGAAAGTGATGAGAGGTGAAGAGATGAGTAGCACTAGTAGTAGTAGAAGCATTGTGACGACGTACAGAAGAAAAACACTAGTTGAAGAAATGTATAGAATACAATATATATATATAGAGAGAGAGAGCCTTTATATGAATGGTAGAATGATATATTATTTATTTATATGAATGGAATGTGAGAGCCAGAGATATAGAAAGAGAGAAGGGACTGAATTTTTGTCGAATTATTGTACAACCCACAAGGACTACAACCCTTAGTATAGCATAGGGTCCCAATCCTTAATCAAACTAGAGGGCTACAACCCTTAATTAGTTCCGGTACAATGCTTCAACTCGTGATTTGTAATAAGGCTTCAACCTTTAATCACTGATCGGTTACAACCCATATATAATATATGGCAGGGGTCCACCCCTCCACTGTAAGGTACAACCTTGCTATCAAACCTATACAAATAATTTTGCCAAAACAACAATTGTATATAAATATATATATATATCAAAAACTCAAAATTTACCAAAACAACAATTATATATATATATATATATATATCAAAATCTCAAAGTATCACACAAATGCCCAATAATACATGTTATGATATTCATCTCATAATCCATCAATAATCCCTCTATTTTGCTCTATGCATAGTTCATAGTATATATATCACAAAAATCTATTTGCTTCATTTTCGTCTTGGTGGGTTTTTAAGCAAAATCATATAGATTGGAACAAGCAAGGCATGGATCTCATTAAATCAATTTCACAAAAAAGAAAAATTAAGCCACAATATAGGAGCAATTAAAGATTCATAAGCCCTAATCTGCACATGAAAGCACCTCAACCTAGGGTCTGTAGCAATTTAGGCAAAAGCACAAACGCAACAACAAATCTTTAAGAAAATAGGTTTGGTACTAGTGTTCCCACTTGGATTGAAGCTTTAGAACCACGATTGATGGCTATGGTGAATGTTGGCTGGAGTTGTCCCCTTCAACAGCTCTTCTAAAGCTTAAGAGTATATGATGACGAAGATGAAGAAATCCAAGTCCTAACTCCTAAATCTTGAATCTAGAAGATCAAACCTTCAAAATCCCCAAAAATCACCTCTCTAAATCCCTCTTTAGCTCTGTAAACTAATACATAAGTGTAATGCTAGAGATAGGAGTATTTGGGGAGTATTTATACCAAGGGTTAAGTCAAAACACTTAAATACAGGTCAAACATGTCTATGCATCTCCTAACGCATTGATCAAGCACAAAGGTGCATCGATGCACTGATGTCCAGTGGTTGCCCCAACTTTTGGATATGGGAGCAGCAATCTAGCACACAATTGAATCGATGCACTGGCTCAAGCTAGCTGCCCCACCTTCAGCAGTTACGTTGTCCTCCGAGACATCCGAACCGGGCCAAACAAAGAACTACTAGAATGCATCAATATCCAGCTAAGGGCATTGTGGAAAGTCATTCGAGTTAAGGACGAAGTTATGGAAGTTCAAGGTTAGCCAAAACTCATCTTAACGGGAAAAAATAAACCTTCCGTTAACACCTCAATTCCTAATTTATGAATCTGAATGCCACAAAGGATATTCACACAAACCTAATATGACTATGTGGACATAACAGAGTGTTCAATCACCAGAATACTACCCGACTCAAAGTTTCAATACCAAAGTGACTATTAACACGTAGGCATGGATCGAGGAAAGAAATAACAATCACATGATGTGCGGGGCATTACATAACCCCCTTTGGATGATTCTCAGATTTAAAAACTTTAGCACTTAACATTAAAGATACTTTAGTTTTTATTTTCTTTTCGTGTAGTTTAAAGGATGTGGCCCTTGTAAAGGAAAAGGGAAGGGGGGGCGGGGTGCTTTTACCATTGAATATTCTATAAGCTAGTGGATACTACCCCCAAACCTACACCAACAGACACACCCCACCCAAAAAAAATTAAAAAAATTTAGACTTTTAATGCTATAACACATTAGCCAAATGCATTTGATGCGCCACACAAGGTCGGATATGATTATTGAATCCCATTCGGAGAGCATAAAATATTCAACCTCCTAAGTGGGATTGTTTAATACCTCTCCTAGTGGGATAAGATGCCTTTATAGAGTAAGTAATCCACCCTCATATCTAGTCCTGACCAATATCAAACATGGGATATGATAACTATATTATTTCGTTCTCTTATCCTTCATGTAGAGTTTCTCAAACAAGGAGTAACTCTACTAGTATTAATAAATGCTTTATATAATTTAGTGGGATTATGTTTTTGTTAATTATTTAATTTCATGATCAAAAGAATTTTCAATAGTGGGCAGTGGATAAACCCATGCAAGATTCTCAAACTTAGAAATTTTAGAACTTAATATAATAGATATTCTACATTAAATGCATTCTCTTTTTATGTATTTTAAAGGTTGTGAGCCTCGCGTAAGAAAAAAAACATAAAGAAAAAGGGAAAAAGAAAGAAGATATAGACTATACTCAATTCATTTCCCACTGACCTATATAATTAAGAATACTTTGTCAATACTACATCTCTTAAAAAGTCAACTTAATCAATGGCTCTCACATCACTTCTTTTTCTCTTAGTACACAATATACACCCTATGATCCTTTTAATTTCACAATAAAGTGTTAACTCAAAGTGATAGTACACATCACACACTAAACACACACAATCAATGATAAATGAAAAATAAATTCTCTCTACCACACACAATCTACTATTTCTCATCACTTATCTGCACCAATATTGGAAATAACAGTACTACTAAATAAAATATGCCATCTTGGTTTCTATATTTGACTTCCAATTAGAAAAATGCAAAACTATGTCTGGTATTGTTCATGTTGTGGCAGGTACATTATTAGGTGAGATTGGTAAGCTTAAGTTGGAAAGGCTCCTTCTTAATGAGAACAGCCTAACAGGCCTTATACCTTTCCAAATCTTTAATATCTCAACAATCATTGAGATTTCTATGGTATGGAATCACTTCTCGGGCCATCTTCCATCGAGCATGGGGTTTTGGACTCCCAATCTTGAAAGAATTTATCTAGGCGGCAATAATCTCAGTGGATCAATCCCAAGCTCTATCTCGAATGTGTCTAAGCATACTATGATAGCGTTGTCTAGCAACTCGTTTACTAGCTTTATACCCAACACACTTGGTAATTTAAGAGATTTGCGGCGGCTCCTTATTGGAGAAAATAATTTGACAGGGGAAGTTTCCACTCCGGAATTGAGATTCTTCAATTCTTTGACTAATTGAAAGAATTTGTAACTTTTGTCAATATCACTAAATCAATTCAATAAAATCCTCCCAGCTTCAATTGCGAATCTTTCGACTTCTCTTCTTGTGTTTGAAGCATTTGGAAGCAAAATTAAGGACAAAATTCCAATCGGAATAGGCAACTTGAGTAGCTTGTCAAGCGTTGTGTTAGATAGCAATGAGTTGACGGGGGTCCATCCCATCTACACTAGGAAGATTGGAAAATCTCGAACGACTATATCTTGAACACAATGATTTGCATGGATCCATACTAAATGATCTTTATAGGTTAGAAAGGATGGGAGACTTATATTTGAGTCATAATAAACTCGACGGCACTATTCCATCATGTTTAGGAGAACTTAGTTCAATGAGAAGGATATTCTTGGATTCTAATAATTTGACTTCGATAATACCATCAACTTTGTGGAGTCTTGAAGATCTCTTGTATCTAAACTTCTCCACAAATTCTCGTACTGGTAGTTTACCATCAAATATTGGAAATTTGAAGGTGATAGCACAAATGGACTTATTGTGGAATCGGTTTTCGGGTGAAATACCAAGAACCATTGGGAGCGGCCGAATGCTAACTTTCCTTTCATTTGCGCACAATGAACTACATGGATCCATTCCTCAATCATTTGGTGACTTGGTAAGCTTAGAATTGTTGGATCTATATAATAACAATTTGTCTGGAACGATACCCAAATCCCTTAAGGTGCTTAGGTATCTACAATACTTTAATGTGTCTTTCAATAAATTAAAAGGGATGAATTACATGGATCCAATCCCATCGGACGATGTTTTGCTAACTTCACAGCACAATTTTTATGCAAAATGATGGATTATGTGAAATACCTCAATTACAAGTCCAGCCATGCAAAAGATCATGGTCTAGAAATTTATATTTTACCCCCAATAATAGCAACGATACTTCTAGTTGCTTTGATAATTGTGTTTATAAGAGGCTGAAAAAAGGTGTAGAATTACAGACCCAGTTGTGTTCATTGCCTTATGCTAGGGGAATGGTTTCGTACAATGAGCTTTTGCAAGCTACAAATGGATTTCAATTTGCAATTAGCAGAAGCATTTAAGAGTTTTGATGTTGAATGTGATGTTTTACGTAATATTCGACATCGTAATCTTACTAAAATTGTTAGCAGTTGTAGTGACCCAGATTTCTTCGCTTTGGTACTGGAGTACATGCCTAATGGGAGCCTTGAAAAGTGGTTGTACTCTCATAACTATTCGTTGACTATTCTAGAGAGGCTAAACATAATGATAGATGTTGCATTTGCCTTGGAATATCTGCATCATGGCCAGACAACACCTATTCTTCATTGCGATTTGAAGCATAGCAATGTCTTGCTCAATAAAGATATGATTTCACATGTTTGTGATTTTGGCATCGCCAAACTCTTAGGTGAAGATGAGCTTATGGCACAAACTAAGACCTTGGCAACAATTGGGTATATGGCACCACGTAATCTTCCATCTTTAATAATCAATTGATGCTTTACGTTTTTCATTCTGAAAATAAAATAATATAAATATATATATATATATTTATCATGCCTCCATATTCTTGTTAAATATTTTCTTATTGCCTTTTCTATGGAAAATTCCAAAGATTCCCTAATTTTCATCTTCAGTGTTTTTTAATTACGGTAATTTCCCAAACATTTAATTTCCATAGTTTGCTTTAGCATAATTTTTCCTATTTCATCGAATCAAAAAAAAAAAAAAAACTCGGCTTGTGGAAAATGGCTTTTTCTGTAAATTTGTTTCTATCTGATGTGTCATGGTTCTCTAAGAACTCTATATCTATTTGGCGATATTATTGTCTTGATGAAAAAGTGTTACACAAAGGATCTCCAATGGTGCCGTCTGTATGTTACTTTTTGTCATAGTTGGCACCGTATTTTAAAAAAATAAAATTAATTTTATTAGCGAGGTGTAGTATAGAAAAATTCTGTGACAGAAATGGTGATAAAAAATTTACATGTGATGCACTTGCCAGTCACATGGAAATGCATATAAGAACTCCTATAGGAGAGACCAGTGTTTACAATTTTGCAATTTTTATTCTAGAAATTTGTATTGGTAGAAATGACCATTAAAGATGGCTTTAATTTCTCGTTTCGGGTTTTTTAACTATGTGCCCTGTTCTTAATGCGGAATTAGACATAATCCTTGTTTTATAATAATTACAAATTGTCTTTGCATGTGGGGAATCTCAAAGAATTACGTAAAAATGGGGGTAGTGTCTAGTTTTTAAAAGTAATCCTTTGACTTAACCCATAATTCTTTAAGATTTCACCGTGTTGACCTAAGGTCTTAATCTTATTTTGATAATAACAATAAATCAATCATGTGTAATTTAACATGTTTCTTGATATAAGTATATAGTTAATTTACTTGAAAAATTCAAGAAAAACATGACAAATATCACTATTTCACTATTCGATCATTGGACAAGACAAAGATCACTCTTTCACTATTCGATCATTGGATAAGACAAGAAAAGCATGACAATGATCACTCTTTCACTATTCGATCATTGGACAAGACAAGGAAGATCAAATCTCTCAATGCAAATCATGAAGCACAAAGGATCAAAAGACTATATGAAAAGCTTCTAAGAAAAAGTTTCAAGTAAAGATCAATTCGAAGAAACAAATCAAAGCATTCGAAGACTCGTTAATTCAGTAATTGAGTGAGTGCTTAAGATTTATGTAAAGTTATATTATTGATCAAATCCTTATAGCTCAAATGTATTCATGCATCTTTTAAAGATTGATTCAAACAAGCTTTAAATTGAATTTATTTGAAAAACATCATTTTACAAAGACCGAGTTTCAAAATAAATTCATATTAATTTTAAATGATCATATTTTAAGCTCTAATAAAAATAGGCATCTTAGAAACATATCTTTGAGGTTCAAAAATCATTAGAATTTTATTTGGAACTAAATTGTTAAATTGCAAAAATGTTTTTATTTTACATTTAAAATTCGCTCAATTTTCGCACAGTTTTGATCTAATGGTAAGATGGAGGCCTTCCCGGACTCCGATCATTTTGAAATTTTTACAGTAGTTAGACAACATCTTGTAACACTTTTGACCAAAATTTGAGCATGATCCAACAGTGAAATTGAGAGAAATTATCAAAACAAATTTGAATGTTTTTGTCAAAACTAGCTGTTGGAAAGTTTGAAAATGTATACGTTTGACCCAAAACCTTTCTTAATCATCTCCAATGGCCATAATCATCCCCAATGGCCATATGGTTTTGCAAGCTATAGATATGATGTCCTAGACATGTTTTAACATACCTTGAATCATTCTAATACTCTATTATTCATATATTCAAATATACAAAGATTCAAGAACACATTTTGATCAATCTTTCATCTTTTGAGCTATATATTTTTGATCAATCTTGATAACTCTAGTGTAAGCTTCATTTGTAATCTTCAAATACACTTGAGAGTTATTGTATTGGTGTGTATCACCACAAATAATTCATTCTTCATTTCAAAAGAGAGTTTGTCTCTTTGTAGAGCAAGAGAGCATATATTATGCGAAGTGTAGTGTGTATAACTACATTGTGAGTGTTGCGTGCATAACAAAATTTGTATTTAGGTTTGATCTTCACCCGAAGAAGATTGAATAGTGGAAATTCTCGGGGAACTAACCGAGTGCGGACGTATGATTTAGGAAACCGAACTGTGAGGACAAAAAGTCTCGAGCTTCAAATTGGTTTAATCTCTCTAAACTCAAGCTCTCTTCTTATTGCTATATTATTGCTTGTATTTTGAGATTGCTTATTTGCTTGTTTTGGGATTGATTACTTGAAATTTATTATTTCCTTGATATTGTTGCTTAGCTAAGTTGCTTTGCTTAAATATTGTAAAAAACGTTTTAATTCCGTATTAAGTTTTTAAAACCCTATTCACCCCCCCCTCTAGGGTTGTTTTCTGACCAACACACCGCATGCAGAGGTAAAGTCTAACAATTATGAAAATAGTGCTGTATGTCTAATTTCCCATATCTATCAAAAAATAGAGTCTAGTTTCACATATAAAATTTGGGGCATGGGGGGAGTGGGGGCCTGGGCAAAGTAAAAAAAAAAAACCTCTTATTTCCCATGCAAATTAATTCCAAAAAAATTAATTATGTCCATGTAAACCAACCAAGAGCACCTTTAAAGTTCAATATCATTTGATTTATTTTTTACAGTGAATGTGTTTGACATGCACAGAATATGGAAGAGAAGGAATAGTATCCACGAAAGGAGATGTCTACAGCTATGGTATTCTATTAATGGAAACATTTACAAGGAAGAAGCCAACAGATAAAATGTTTTCTGACAAACTGACTATGAGGAATTAGGTTTATGAAGCTTCACTCGGTTCAATAGTTCAAGTTGTAGACGCCAATTTGATAGGAGAAGAAGATGAAGATTTATTTGCTAAGAAGGAAAGTGCCACATCCATCTTACATTTGGCCTTGGATTGTTCGACGAATATTCCTACACAAAGGATCAGCATGGAAGATGTCATGGTTAGACTCAACAATAACAAAATTACTCTTTTTAGAACATCGGAAGATGTCTCATGACAGAGGTAGCAAATTAACCGCTATCAAATTACGAATTTTCTAGCTTTGATTTGTAACGTTGGCAATCTAAAATTTAACAAGTGAAATTCCGTTGGTTCAAGATTATTTGGCTTACATACCTTTTCCTTACATACTTCATTTCTTGTTAAAAGGTCATGTTAACGTGCGCTTAGAGTGTGGTCTTTCTGGAAAGGGTGTTCTTATCATACATCCTTAGAGCATTCTCAATTTTACATTTGGTACTTTTTTCCTTTGGTTCCAATATTTGTGGAAAAAGGACATTGAATATTAGAGCTTAACTTTTATGTTACTTAGTATTTACTTTCACACTTTCAAAGTTCAATTACTAGACAAATACTCCATCCCTAAAAGATTAAGGGTTTATCTTTAACCTTTCACACATTTTATGGCTACACTAATTTCAACATAATCAATGCCTAATAACGAACTTGTTTACTCTCGTTAAATGTAGTAAATTGAATATGTCCCCAAATGGGAAACAAGACTCTTAATATAGAATGGCCCAAAAGGGAGCAGTGCACTCTTAACTTGGGATGGAGGGAGAAGTATTTTTGCAGACAAATAATTTTCCTATTGGTTTGCATAGCTGACTTGAACTATTTCTCACGCTAACGAGATCTTTTAGGCATGGGTTTGAAGTTTGAACATTTATGAACTATGTACTGAATAAATTATGATGATGTCTATAACAAATAGCATTGTGCATATCCACTTGATGATGTAGGAGAGGGCAATTTGAGTTACCAATTTCACGGATATACGAGATTGTACAAGTCCTTTCTATACTAAGTCTTCATTCACACCAGCTTCATTTCTAAACTAAGTCTTCATTTGTACCATCTTAATCAACCAATTATTCATACCAAGTGCATCGATGAGTTGTACATTCTCAAAATGTATGACTTATACACTCTGTATAAGTAATCATAATAAGAATATTCTTTCTCTTAATTACAATTGTTATGTTATTATTGATGTTTTGTGACCTTTAATGCAAAAAGAAGAAAACTACAGAGAGAAATAAAGTCAAAGTCAATAAGAAGAACTTGGGGACGTAGAACATAAAGCACTAGGTAAAGGAATTTAGTTGGATCATATTTGAAAGAGTATCTTAGTAACACCCCACCCTTGAGGGCAATAAGAAATGAATAAAGAGATACAAATTATCCATTAATTATAATATAGTTCCAAAATACAATGAAATCAAATTCTACAACCTCTAAACTATAGCAATCTCTAGAATCCTCCCACGAGCTAACACCATCCCATCCCGCGTCCTCATCACGAGTACCTGTAGATGAAAAATGTGTATGGGGAAGTATACCATATATAGAGGATGAAATAAAATCAGTGAAATCAATTTAACAACAGTTACTCATCTATATACATAATCATATCAAACATCAAACACAGCCTCATACCCAGCTCTCTCATGGCCACATGCCAAGTACCACCATACCAATTCATGCCTCATCTCACCCATGCCTCATCTCACCCATGCCCTCTCCGCGGATGTTGCAAATCAGGCTATTGGATCTTGACAAATCGCCGGTAGGTGTACTTAAACATGTACCAATAAATCACCGAACCACATAAGCCAACACATACCACATATACCAAGTAAAGCCAGCCATAACATAACCGAGCCAAGGAACACGCGATAACAAGATGAATACAAGAATACGGATATCAAAGAGTTGCTCTATAACTTATGAAATGCATGCGAAATACTTCCCATACCTTAAGCTCAACATGAAGCCATAATCAAAGCCTCAGTCATCGAGAGTCCGAAGTTCCTACGCCATAGCGTTCCTCTCGATCCGTAGATCATTCTTCCTTAAAGGCAAAACATGATCCGGAAGTCTTCCGGAGGCAAAAAGTAAAGAGAAGATGAAGAAAAAAAATGAGAGAAACTTTTTTCTCTCAACCAAAGTAATATATATATGTAAGGGGCAAATGAAGGCTCTAGAATTCTATAGAAAACTCACCAACTGAACTAAAATAGTCGCCTATTTTACCCCCAACAGGCGCCTTTTGGCTGCTGGACAAGAGCTTATTTGTCCTAAAACAGTCGCCTGTTGAATTATGATAGGATTTTGCCCCGAAAATTTCCCAACAGTCACCTATTGGACTCCCAACATGTTCCTATTATGCGCCAAAGATGTCACAAAATTTGTCTCAAAATATAGCTCATTATCTAACATATGGCTTTTGATTCACTCGAAAAGAAGTTAAAATGATTTTTTGGTGAATTTTACAAGTTTGGTGGACGAAATCCGTTTCTATGCGGGAATGCTGAAAATTTTACTAGTAAACTCGACTTTTGGGATGCGATTTTGACTCGAAGTCTATAATTAATAACACGGGGTGTTACAAACTCCCTTACTAAAAATAAATTTTGCCCTCGAAATTTTCTACCACGGCAACGATCTCTCAAACGCATCATACAAAAAATCTACCCATCTCTCACCCAAAGGCCAAGGGTTGTCGCAACGTAAGCTCTGATACCAAATGTAATACCCCACCCTTGGGGGTGATAAGAAGTGAATAAATAGATACAAATTATCCATTAATTACAATATAGTTCCAAAAGACAATGAAATTAAATTCTACAACTTCTAAACTACAACAATCTTTAGAATCCTCCCACGAGCTCACACCATCACATCCTGCATCCTCATCGCAAGTATGTGTAGATGAAAAACGTGTATGGGAAAGTATACCGTATACAGAGGATGAAATAAAATCAGTGAAATCAATTTAACAGCAACAATTACTCATATATATATACATAATCATATCAAATATCAAACACGGCCTCATACCCGATTCTCTCATGGCCACATGCCAAGTACCACCATACCAGTTCATGCCTCACCTCACCTATGCCCTCTCCACAGACGTTACAAATTAGGCTATTAGATCTTGACAAATCTCCGGTAGGTGTACTTAAACATGTACCAATCAATCACCAAAGCACTTAAGCCAACACATACCTCATCTAGCAAGTAAAGTAATGCATAACATAACTGAGCCATGGAACACACGATAACAAGATGAATACAAGAATACAGATATCAAAGAATTGCTCTAGAGCTTACGAAATGCATACGAAATACTTCCCATACCTTAACCTCAATATGAAGCCATAATCAAAGCCTCGGTCATCGAGAGTCCGAAGTTCCTACTCTATAGCGTTCCCCTCGATCCATAGATCAATCTTCCTTAAAGGCGAAACATGATCCGAAAGTGTTCTAGAGGCGAAAAGTAGAGAGAAGATGGAGAAAAAAAAATGAGAGAAACCCTTTTCTCTCAACCAAAGTAACATATATATGTAAGGGGCAAAGGAAGGCTCTAGAATTCTAAAGAAAACTCACCAACCGAACTACAATAGTTGTTTATTTTACCCCAACAAGTACCTGTTGGCTGCTGGACAGGCGCCTATTTGTCCCACAACAGTCGCTTATCGAATTACGAGAGGATTTGGCCTCAAATTTTTTCCAACAGTCGCCTATTGGACCCTCAACAGGCTCCCGTTATGCGCCGAAGATGTCACAAAAATGTATGTCAAAATATAGCTCATTATCTAACATATGACTTTAGATTCACTCGAAAAGGAGTTAAAATGAATTTTTGGTGAATTTTACAAGTCTGGTTGACGGAATCGGTTTCTATGCGGGAATGCTAAAAATTTTACTAGTAAACTCGACTTTTGTGATGAAATTTGGACTCGAAGTCTATAATCCGTAACACGGGGTGTTACAATCTTTTTACACTTGCTTAAAAAAATCAAAAAGGAATGTTCAAGTTAGACTGGTGTAAGATTAAGAAGTTTTACACTCATCCATAACTTTTTCTTGGATTCATAATTTATTAATTCTAGCATTAGATGAGCTGTTTTTATTGTGTTTATCTTGTATACAAAGTTTCTAATCAATAAGATATTTGTAACCATATAATCACTCTACTTACTTTACTTTATTGTTGTAAGATTCTTAATTCAATATATAACATGATTATGATGATGGACCTTTGCATCTCCAATTATTTTAATTTTTAGCATGCATGCATCTTTGAGATATTATAACTAACTAATTCAACAGATAGATTGGTGAATTATGAAATGGAGAGAAAGTTAATGGCAGTGTAACATGAACCTTTCCCTTCTAGGCATATAGTAAACTCTAAATTTATTTTCCATAATGTATCTATAAACATTATTTATGAATCTCATACTATTCCTTTTGTTTTTATTCTAACGACCTAATAATTTAGGGTTATTTTTGACTTGGGTACTTATCTAATGTTCGAAATTAGGCTTAGGTACTATTTCATTTAGTTGCTATTATTACCTCGTCAGGATCAAAAATTGAAGTTTGTTACCATAATTTCAGCGCTCATTATACGTTAAAGTTAGCGAGCAAAACATAAGCCATTAGTGACAAGCATGTACTCATGTCAAAATTACCCGGGATAGTTCACTTCAACACCACTGTAAAAATGTCCTAAAAGAAAAAGGTTAGGCCCTGTTACCTGGAATTTGGGTTGCCCTGGTAAGTAATACTCCATCTGTCTCAAATGTAGATTCAATTTTTTACTTCATCAATACTTTAAGAATACAATAATTTTTGTAAAATAAATGCCCAAAAATAAAATTTGGCACAACATTGATTATATGCAAAAAGAGAAAACTGGACTTGTAAATTTCCAACTTCACAAAAAGTAATAGTGGGCTTAATTAGGATTAGGAGATTAGTACGTTAATTTTATCAATTTGCATGAAAGGGGTACATTAGGTGGTCACTCGTGCTGATCCTGTGTGAACTTTTATGACGATTATATTTTGTTTCTCTGAATTATGTAAAACTAATGTCCATTTGGAACCCATTATACGGGCAACTCTTGTATATTTCAATTGAGCTAGATATCTCCTATCCATTTTGATGCTCAATAATTAAGATACAATAATTAGGTTATTGTGGATGCTCTATTGGATATATTACACATAATCTTTCATTGTTTTTAGTGTTAATTCAGGGGAACACCTATTTCCTCCCACCACCACCCATGGTTGTACACTGGGTGTGTCCTTGTACTACTTGTATCAATAAAAGGGAAAGGAAAAAAAGAAAAATCGTGGCTTATTTGCACATATTTAGGCTATACATGTTAGTTTTGGAAATCCTAGGTTGTGGCTAAATGCGTATATTTTTCATGTCTTTATAGGTACTTGAAGTTCAGAACATATAAATAGTAGCAAACGAGGAATTTTGGGTGCCATTAGGAAAAACACTTACAATAGAAGCCATGTATGTGAAACTGTGAAGACCAATGGAATAAAAGTTATGTTACAAATCCTTGGGTAAAACTTGCCCCCGAAAACCATTTTGCAAGGGGAAGGTGCCCATGAGCTTTGTAAACTGATTTTTTGTAACGCCTCGTATTTTGCTTATGCGCCAATTTCCTTCTTAAGCTTGTTTAAAGCCAAACCTCTATTTGAGGTGTTGTTTTTCGTTCTGGAACCTTTGGAGTTGATCTAACACTTCTATTAAGTCATTTTAATGATATTAAGTATGTGTGGATGGTTGGAACCTAATTCTGGAAGCCGCGATTAAAATTGGCGGCTAACGGCGAAAAATCAAACTTTTGCCGAAATGAATTTTTGGCCAACTTTGAGAGGCCATAACTCTCTCATACAAAGTCCAAATGAGTCCCTGTTTACGGCTAAAGTTTCATAACTTTTCCCTCTACAACTTTTGTTTGAAGGTCGATTGAATTAGAATCATTTCAGGGGTCAAAACGGGCTGCAAAAAGTGCAAGTTTTGAAAAAAAGAAATTAAGCTTCAGAATTTGTGCCCTCTGATCGATCAGAGCAGGTCCAATAGGTTTTTATACCCATCTCCATTGTTTTCTGTTCATTTCTTTCATCATTCCTTCACTCATTTCGTTCCAAATTCGAGAGAGGGTTAGAAAGAGGTGTAAGCTCTCATGTGAGGGGTGATATGAGGTAATCCTTCTTAGCTCCTTATCCTACACAAAACCCTACCATTATCTCCTCCATCCTCTCACCCATTTACCATCATTCTTAGGTTTTTAGAGCTCAAAATTGGAGATTTCATGGATCTCAGATCGCGGCTTGATTCAGGGCTCAAAACCTTAAAGTATCGGCTTAAATAAGGTGGAAACACTATTAACTATCATGTGTTGCATCTTCTTGTTCAAAATAAATTATTGGATTTTTCCTGTAAAATAGTTGATGTATGCATATATGCGGTATTGGGTTGCAACTTGTTGTTATTTTACTTGGACTATACATGTGCTTGTTGCTATTTCACCTTATTGTGAAATAATCTCATTATATGCTAAATGATTATAAGTTTTAGTCGATACCCATTAGCGCGTATGCGCATATATTGACTACACTCCGAAAGTGCGAAGTATTATGCCCAAGTGCTTGTGGTCAAGTTATAGTATACTTAGGGAAGTCCAACGTCGAACCACAGGGAATGTAAGGAATATATTTCTTCGAGGTATCTCTCTCAGGGGAAAAAGGGAATAGAAAAGAAAAGATGATTGAAATGAGGAATAGGAAAGGAAAAAATGAAGCTAAATTAGACTACTAACTAACGTAAACTAAAACTAAAAGCAAATCTAGTCTAAGGGTGCAAAATTAAAGGGAATCCACGAGCGCAAGTTTTCTACCTAAAAGGTTTCTTAAATGCACTAGAGGAACATGCAATTGAACTAAAAATAAATAAATAAAATAAAACAGTGCACAAACTAAACAAAACAGATTACTACGTGAACTTAAACCAACAAGAAACAAACGTTAGGGGTATCCGTAGGTAGGGAGTACGAAACTAGTCCAATTGGGTAATCAAACTTTTAGTTTAATTAAGATTTTTCACTAAGATTCAGCTCCTAGACCTTCCAACCATCCAATTATATTGCTACTACATGTATATCATATCTCATGCATGACAAAGACTATATAGATTAGTTTTGAGCAATATAATTCAATAGTGAAGCTTTTTGACATTGAAAAAGTGTAATTTGAAACCTAGTATTGCTAGTGCGTGACAAAAACAATCCAAGTTAATTAAACTTTCAAAAAATCAGTAGATTAACACTCTCATAAGGTTTGAATATGTTTGAACGTGATTCAAATCAAATCCGTCTTAAAAAGAACGCCGAAAGTCAAAACTAGCACTTTTTCGGCACTTACGTGAATAAATACCAAAACAATGCCAAATCAGCCAATTCACTTGAGAAACTAACCTAACTAATTAGAGGATAA
The DNA here is from genome assembly GCA_021464415.1 of Lonicera japonica. Taxonomy (NCBI): domain Eukaryota; kingdom Viridiplantae; phylum Streptophyta; class Magnoliopsida; order Dipsacales; family Caprifoliaceae; genus Lonicera; species Lonicera japonica. The sequence goes on from CM038466.1 coordinate 48,019,169, forward strand.
AGACCATCCTCAAATCAGCCACGTTAGGGTTTTGGTGCAAAAATCGGTGAATTGACGTTTTACGATTCTTAATCAAATGGAATTTCTTAGCTAACTTATGGAAACATGTTTTTTAAGCATTAAAAGATAACAAAACACTCATACATTCAGTAGGTGATCTATAACCAATGGAAAAAATTAGATTCAAACCTAAATTAGATTACATTCAAGGATTAATCATATCCAAATTAAACAGGCAAGCAAGCCTATAAATCATGAAGAACAGTACAAAAATACCTAAGAATATGGAAAATCAAATTTGAAAACTTTTGGCTTTGGAATTTCTCAATTCTTATTTAAATTTTATGCTTAAGACGGTAAACAGACTCGAAACGGACATAAACTGAAGAAATTCGACTAAAACCCTAAAAAATCTGGAAAAATTATATTACTTATGATAAACAATGAATCACATATGAATAACATTGAAAAACGATAAAATATTTGAATATAAAATGAGAAACAAGCATAAATCGATGAAAAACCAAAAAATTGATAAAACTGATCTATAAAACCTGGAACTAGCCCCTAAAACGAGGGTTTAGGGTTAATTCCAAAAAATATATAAGATCCCTAACAACTAATCTATGAATATCTAAGCAAAAAAAACGACTATAAGCAACTGAATTGAAAGAAATTATAAAACTATGGTTTATCGGGATGAAGAATAGCAATTGCAATTAAAACTGAATTGATTGATAAATAATCATAGCATACACTGATGTTCCAGCCTTCAAATATGATAATTAAACTATCCTAACAATTGTTTTTAAGAAAAGAAAGAAAAATCACCCAAGATACGATCGACAGAGAAGCGTAAAATCTCCCAGAAAGTTACGGTGCTCTCAATCTCTCTGTTCTATCGATTTTAAAGTGTGGCGTACCCTAACTTATGAGTTATATGGTCTTTTATGTATCCCACAAGTGTCTTTGGTCATGGGTTGGATGATCCTTGAAGAAATGAGTCGAAACGAGCCAAAAAACCAAACGGGGATCTATCCTTACCATGTGGGGATCGATCCTGGTGTGGGGATCGTTCCTCATATGGGTATCGATCCTCATGTATTTTATTTATTTATTTTTCTTTTTACTGCTTTTTCTTTTGCTCATAACTTTTTGTTTCGAACTCCGATTAACTCACCATTTTTGCCTACACGTAGGTAATTTAAATATATACAACTTCTATTTCTGGAAATTTCTTTAAATTTCCATTGTAGAAAAACTTTGATTAGTTACAACTTCGGAATTTTTACGGCAGTTCTCGATTTTGCTCGGAAACTTCCAGAATTGATTAAGTTGAGCTTCTTTCCTCTTGGAAGTACTCTTGGACACTTGCATTCACTTTATTCATGGTTGGGGATTTGCTATTCTCTTCTTGCTAGCGCTTTGGGGCTAGTTTGAGGAATTTTTCTAGCCTCGGGCCTAGGAATGGATACCGGTTTGTTCTTCGGGCCTTCTTCTTGCACTTTTCCGCTTTCAACCTTCTATCTTGCATACAACTTCAGTTTCTTAACCACTTTAGGCCTGAAAAATGGCTTAGTAACACAGAAATACAATGTAGTGCTTTCTTTTAATGATTAAACTAAATTTATATGCAACTTCTGGTTTTATATGATAATTAGAAGCTAATTGAGCCTTGTTCAGGGGATTAGAAATGCAATTTCTTGGCTCAATCATATACTCAGTTTGGGACTATATACTTTTTGTTATGATTTACAAAAGTGGATACTTGTAAGTTTGCACCTTGCACTAAGTAAATTACATGTGTATTTGTTTAGATATATGTTTTGAGTTGTTAAGTGAATTATTTAATAATTTTACAACTACAAAGAGCATTGGTTATATATATATGCTTAGTAAATGAGATGGAATTATATTTAAGTTAGGTTTGTGTAACAACCCGATCGCACCTCAGTACGATATTATCCCCCTTTGAGTGGCTCCGCTCCAGCACCAACTAGGTAGCCCTTTCTTGCACGGCTTTGTTTCTGGGAGCTCACGACCAGCTTCCCAGGGGGTCACCCATCCTGGGATTGCTCTGGTCTACTACTCGCTTAACTTTGGAGTTCTCATGGGATCCGAAGCCAGTGAGCCCCCAAAAGGTCTCGTACTTAATTAGCGACCAACTGCTACTTATATGGGTCTCCAAGGATCCCCCATCTTCCAATGTGGGATGCCCCCTTTGAGCTACAATTCCTCCCTTCCAGGGGAGTACTCATCACTCGCAGGGCATCACATCCTTCCCCCCAAGGGAATTGACGTCCTCGTCGACACATCGTACTCTATAGGGTCCGCTCTGATATCATTTGTAATGACCTGGTCACACCTCAGTACGATATTATTCGCTTTGAGTGGCTCTGCTCCAGCACCAACTGGGTAGCCCTTTCTCGCACGGCTTTGTTTTTGGAGCTCACGACCAGCTTCCCAGGGGGTCACCCATCCTGGGATTGCTCTGGTCCACTACTCACTTAACTTCGGAGCTCTTATGGGATCCGAAACCAGTGAGCCCCCAAAAGGCCTCGTACTTAATTAGTGACCAACTGCTACTTATATGGGTCTCCAAGGATCCCCCATCTTCCGATGTGGGATGCCCCCTTTAAGCTACAATTCCTCCCATCCAAGGGAGTACTCATCACTCACAGGGCGTCACAGTTTGCTTGTTGTAGATAATATGCATATGCCATTGATTCCTTAGTATCATGACTTGGTGGAGACCCACTTTTTTGCCAATAACCTTTTCTATTAACTTAGCTATACATTTGATAAATGGTGGGTTTGATATATATTAGCTTTCTCTACCAAAAGTCGTGATAATATTATATCCATGAGATACATCTGCTATTGAATAGACAAATCTGTCCATGAATGATATTTTATCAAGCCAAGGGGTTATTACGAATGGATTATTAGTCTACTTATTATAGTTGTTCATCTCATGGATATAATCATATGAAGGGATATTAGTTTCTTTGATGGCACATGTATATTAAATACATTATAAGTTGAATATATCTATCTACCAAATACACATATTTGGTGGTACATATAGTTTGTGTAAGGCTAGATGTTGTATATATGGAGACTAATAAGAAGATTAGAGATATTTATATATATATATATATGTGTGTGTGTGTTTGTACATGTTTGTGTACTATGTATAAGTATATTCTTTGGGAGAATACTTTTTATTAATTTCCTAGTTTTGTAAGGCACTAGTGGTCCATGGGGTTAACTTAGCCTTGGTGGCTACATACCCTAGTCTACGTAGAGAAACCCCGCTTTGGAAGCGGCATAATTTATGGTCCAGCTAGGGGGACCACGTGAGGCACCATACCTTACACATCTAGGTGGTCCATGGGGGAATTCAGCTTTAGGGGCTGCATACCCTAGCCTTGGGGGCTTAGATCGCGATCGCTGTATATAGTAGAGTAAATCCTAGATGTTTGAGATGAGATAGATGGATCCGAGGGTGTTGTTAAAAAGATTAGAGCCTACATTTGTTTTATATCTAGACTTACGATTGATAATACTATTTCTTACTTGTGTCTTAGAGATATGTATTTATGGTATTCTCGGGGATGGGACAGCACTTTGTGTGCATTGCATATCACATAGTTTTCAAGTTATTTCGATGAGGTTATTATTTATATCTATTTATATATATAGAAATTGTATAAACATATAAACATGGTACGTATTACTTTCATTACTGCACGTCGCATGTGTTTTCCAATGTGTATCTTCATATACAAAACCTTATAGTTTTCACTGAGCCCATGTTTAACTCAATCCCATTTTCCAAACAGTCTTGCAGGTACTTCCTTGGGGTGGCGTGAGTACGTGATTAAAAACCTCTTATGACCATAAATATTTATAGTCGTCCGTAGACGATTTGTATCTTACGAGTCATATATTAGAATCGTTTGTGTTATTTGTATCCTTAAACTTGTACTTAATGTTATTCATAACAGATGTAAAGGCCTTTTTAGTTAACTTTGGGACCTCGTTGGAGGGATTGATTCATTTTAGCCAACCGGTATGGAGTAATAGAAATATGAGCAGTTCCGGGAACTAGATCAATTGAGAACTCGATTTCACGTTGCGGCGGTAAACCATGTAAATCCTCCGGGAAAACATCCAAGAATTTCTTAACAACGGGCACATCTTGTGGTGTAATAAGTGGAACCTCATCACTCACAATATTACAAAGCCAGCACACATAATCCCTCTGTTCCTTCCTAGTAGAGTACGATATCGGGTATAAATTATATCTCTCGCCAAAGAAAACAATTGTTTCTCCCCAATGGTGGGTAATAGTAACTCGCTTGGCATGACAATTGATCACCGCATAATATTTGGTCAACCAATCCATCCCCAAAATGAGGTCATACTGTTCCATATCCATGACTATAAAATCATCTTCTATATGACAATTCTGATGTAAGGTAATAATCGTGGTGCAATATTGGTTTAGGTTCGTTGTACTACCCATAGGAGAACTAATGCTAACGGGGAGAACAAGCCTCTTAGTTTTCAACTTTAAACTTGATACACAGTTGAACGAAATAAAGGAGTGTGAAGCACCAGTGTCGAATAAAACTCTAATTCCAGTCGAGAAAATAATGAGGGTACCTTCCATAACGGTGTGATCTTCCTGGTCTCCAGCTGGGTTGAGTGAAAAGAATCGGCCTCCGGAGCTCCCTTGTGTTTGCGGTGGAACAGGGCGATAGTTGGATTGAAATTGATTCTGGATCGGGTAGTTAGATTGCTGATAGCCTCCACTAACTGACTGACTCTGGCCTTGCGAAGAACCTTGGCCTGTATAATCACCGTAATTACCATATTGGTTCTGACATCCATAATTGTCTCTACCACGACCTCCTCGATAATCTCTTCCTCGACCGCCCCGATTTCCTCGAAAACCTGACCTGCCAGGGACTTGTTTGTTTCTGGGGCAAGTTTTGATAACATGTCCGGTGTCGCCACATAGATAACAACCACCTGTGCGTCCACTACTACTCCCACTGCTGGTATAGTTTCCTCCTGAAGACTCTGAGCTAGAACGGGCTTTCTTGTCTCTACCCCATTTACCTCTACGATAACCCACATTGTCTCTTTTTTGGCCCGTATCAGAAGAAAACGAGGAACGACGAGCTTGAGCGTATTGACTGTCAAGGTTTAAAGCTGCTTCAACCAACTGCTTGAACGAGGTGAACTCATAGAATCCCATAGCACACCTATATTCATCCTTGAGTCCTAAGAAGAACATCTCCATCTTTTCTTGGTCACTTAGGGCAAAAGTATCCATGTACACACTAAGCTCTTCGAATTTCAGTCGATACTCCTCCACCGACATCTCCCCTTGGACCAAGCTACGAAGTTCATATCTCTTAGCTCGGCGGTAGGCATCTGAAATAAATTATAATCGGAAGGCAGTCTCAAAATCTCGCCATTTACGGATTCCCTCGGACTGCTTAATAACTCTCCACCACCGATGAGCATTCCCAGAGAGCCTAGTAGTCGCAAACTTGACCCACATCTTTTTGGGAGTTCTAATAACCTCCAATCGTTCTTTGATTACAAAGAGCCAACCCTCTGCATCCTCGGGTCCCTTAGTTCCATCAAACACTGGAGGCTGAAGACAAGTGAATTCTCGTAGGTAAGTAATCTCATCCATCTCCCCTCCTTGAGGTTCGGGATCCTCCTCTGGGTTTTCCACGATGACTGGTTCTTCTTGGGCTCGATCCTTGTTTGCACCAGCTCCACTAGTAGACCCATGACTGTTCTTTAGGACTCTCGACAATTCCCCTATAAAGTCCTTCATCATCTTGTTCATAGCTGTGATGAGTCTAGAGCTATCTCCCCCTTCGGTTTCATGATCACCTTCCGGAAGGGAAGTTTGTTGAGCAGGAGCCTTGCCTCTACGCTTAGGCGGCATTCTACAAAATAACAGAGTCAACTCACAAAATCCAACGATAAAGATAGGTTACAATGGAAAGGACGATATCCTAGTCTACCCACACTCCGGCGAAGGAAGAAAGAGAACCTAATTCCTATGATACCAACTTGTGACGCCCCGAGTTCCGTTGGGAGGGAGAACCTCCGGAACACGGTTGATCACGGAGCCGTATGCGACGGCGGAAGTAAGTAAAAATAAAATAACTCTGGTGAGGAAGGTCAATATGCAAAGGTCAAGAACATAAAACAAAATCAACTGAGAACATGCTAGAACTGTAGCTTCCCCTCCTATTAACTCGTGCCTTACAAATTAGTCTGTACCGTTGCGCACCGGTTAACTAAAATGTAAGTCACTTGTCCACATTAGGCTAGCATTCAACCATAGACATGTTCATCCAACCCACTATACAATAACCAAAAGAATAAGATTAAAGAAAAGTAAAAGTCCGCAAAGTACATATATTAGCAATACATAATAGTCACAAAATAGTCATACACAATACAGTCTCCATAACCTCAAGCGGGCTACGTAGATAGTACAAACATGGCTACATAATATAAGTTGGGTTATGGTACAATAAGATAGATAACATGGCCTTTCAGTAATGAAAGGCCCCCTCACTACAGTATCAGAGGAGACTAAGACTTGTCGACCTTTCCCTTATCAGCTCGTCCCGTCCCATCCTTAGAAGTACCTGTGTAGGAAAAACTGTGAGCCAAACGGGCCCAGTAGGAACTATAGGAGTTGTGAGAAAAACATGTATATGTAGGAGAAGCTTTATAAAGTGAGTTTGTAATCAGTACGTATATATAAGTCATAAATATGTATACAAACAATGTAATATATACATAGTCTCAAGACACCGCGACCAGGCCTACATCGTATCAACCATGTATAACACTCACGTCTAGGATTTTTCACATCTACTGTACAGAGATAGCCGGCACTCGGTTTCTTCTGCCCAAGGCAGGGACCACCTACCAGGTCCACCTAGACGCTACCTCACGCAGCCACACGCTACCTCACGCAGCCACAAAGGCATACGCTACAATAATCTCACGTAGCCACTAAGGCTATACGCTACCGGTAATAACCATCTACCTGGTACGAGCGGTGTTGACAACTCCGTATAAGGAAAATCATTATCATCCCAATCACAATTATAAGATCATATACATCATGTAAAAAGGTATAATAGTCCATTTCATGAGTATCAAGTGATATAAAGTGCGTATCATAGGTTTACTTTACTATACAGACTGATAAGTACCTACGCGCTAGAGGCCAGGAACAAGGGTTTGTCAAAAATCAAGGAAATGGAAGAGATACTTGAGGAAATATGATATACTACATTTTATAAGAAATAAACAACCATTTCCCTCATAATTTATAGGCCCAAAGTGTACATATACGCAACAATAGGTGTATCCTTAGAAAATCCCCAAATTTGTATAAAAATGGTGATTGGGTGCATAAACTCTTAAAATAGGTCTTAATACTAGTGTTCCTACCTCAATAGCGTTCAACCTTCACCACTCGAGCCACGGATCGAACTCTAGACGACGGAGGCGCAAGATACCATAGTTGGCTTTTGTGCCCTAGCTTGGTGGGTGTGAAGAAAGGAAGAAGATGATGGATATAATGAGTTTGATCCTTGATTTAGGTTGAAAAAGGTGATAAAATATCCCTCATGAGCCCTTCTCCAAGATCTCACACTCCTCTCAACTCTCTCCCTGAGCTCTGGTCGAAGTGGAGAAGAAAGTGGGGTTAATGGTGTATAAAAATCGGGTCAAGGCTTAAAAAATATCATTTTTGACCGCTACAGTGAAGGGGAGTCGACTCCCTAAATTCCATGGAGTCGACTCCATGGTACTGGATTTTTGCTCATGCCCAGAATTGCTTGTTTATGCCACCAACTGATCTTGTAACCTTATTTTGACTAACGAGAAGTGGGAATTGGGTTCCGGGCCAAAAACGAAAGTTCTTGGAAATTGAAATACCTTTCCAATGGTATAAATTAGGTTCCATTCTGATCTAAAATGAAAAAGTTATGATGTCTCGAATGACTAAAGGTCGGTTTGTCGGGTAAGTTTAAAATGTGAGATTTTGCAAATTTTGACTCGGGTACTCTTCATAACCCTTTCCAACTTAAAAGATGAATGTAATAACATCTCTAAAATAGTGTGGAAGTATTTCCTACATTCGGATACGGCTCAAGCACACTCTCGCATCTCGGACATAAAATGTGGTACATTTACCCTACGGGTGTTACATCCAACAATTGACACGCTTTGGGATAGTGTATCAAACACCACCTACTGACCCTAAGAAAACACCGGTTGTGGAACCAAAAGAAGACCGGGTGATTGAATAACTCAAGAAAATCGTAGGCATAGATTTATATTTGGGTCCTCTTAGTTGGGTCGAGGCCACATCGTACGGCCCTGATGAAGTGTTAGATGAATCAGTAATTATGTTTAAGTCTATGCTAGCCACGAGCATTATTGAAATATTAGGTGTGCAACGATCTCTTGCCTTTTTTGATGAAGACTTGTCCCCATTGGGTAAAAATCACAATTAGGCTCTTGACATCACCACTAAGGCTCGAGGAATGTCCATCCCCTATTTTCTTATTGACAATGAATCAACAATAATGTTTACCCATTTGAAATGGTTACTTGCTTCAGGGTTGTCAATGCTAGTTTGCAAGACGCTCCAGTTATTGTTTGTGCTTACAATAATACGATGCGGGACATCTTGGGTTATGTTATGTCAGATCTGTGAGTGGGTCTGGCCATTTTCCTGGTGGAATTCCAAGTGAATGATATCCGGTCTACCTTTTACTCTGCTTTTAGGTAGGGCATTGTTAGAGTGATATACTAAAAGCCATAATTTTCTTGTTGGTTTGTATATGTTATAAACTTGGTTTTGCGATTTTAATGAGAATCTTTATGGGCAATGGTTGCATTATATTATTTATTTAAATATTGTGCATGTGTGTTTGTTATTCCATATAGTAGATGATTTGGTGTGTAGAGTATAGCTTACACACAGAAGATCATATCATCGGTTCTTGTGGAATATAAGTTTAATGGTTCACAGTCTTAGATGGAATTAGACAACCATCGGTAGGATTGTAGCACAAGTTTTAGTAGTTTATCTTAATTACAGGAAACAGTATAGTTTTAACTCGTTGTGCTAGTACACTTTGTGTGTATTGAATAGGACCAGTTTGGGTTAATTGTTTTTATACTGACTATATAAAACAATTTAAAATCCAATGGTTATTATGATTACTTATGCTCTTAATCTTGAAATAATTAATAGACATATATATGTAGTGTTTGTTGTTTTGACTTAATATGAGTGAGATTCATTTATGGATCAATAATCTTCGTGAATTGGATGACGACACTATATGTATGATGAATATTAATTATTGATGGAATCCACGTCCCGGTATAGGGATTGATGATAACCCCTTGAGAAGCTTATAAGTTTTGATCATGTCAAACCCTGCAAGTGGATTATGTTAATCCGACATGTCAAATAAGTTAAGTGGTAGGCTCAAGGATTAATAAGTCATTTAAATATAATTGTCAGTAATTTAATTTAAATGACGGTTATCTGTAATCTTAACGTGGGGAGAATAATAAGTATTTTATAATAACCAGGTGGAAATATAATTTTGAGATAAGGACGGGTGTGCAATTATAATTCTTTAGTGGTGTGAATTATAATTTATGGAAGGAACTAATTCATAGTGGAATTAGGATTCCAACTTTCCATAGGAAGCCCAAACACTTATTTCTCCTTAAGGTTCCTATCATAGTCTTATATATACGCCGGCCTAGTCTCTTCTCATAACAATAATAATTCTCATGAGTTAGGATTTGTTCTATTAAGAGAGGAGAAAATCTTGGTGATACCGTAGCCCACACTCGGTGCAAGATTTGATGGTGGAAGGAATACGATAGAAGATCTTTAGGTTTTTTGGCACAGCAGTCGTAAATTAATTGTAACTTTTGATCGCACCGTTGGATCGGGCTGATTTTTGGATATGTGTTTCGGAATGCAAAGTTAATATGTAACGCGAAAAATCAGGATGATCAGAAGTCGTTTCGGTGGCCAAAAAAATTAATTTTCGCAGCCCAACGAGAATAAAAAAATCTGACCAAATCGCAATCTGATGTTTTCAAACCCTAGTCTCCTCATATGGATCCTCTACAAGATCCATAAAGGTAAAATCCCTTTATTCTTATAGGGTTTTAGCAAAAGTTTTTTGTTCAATCTATACGCAATATCAAACGATCCTGTATTTATGTCTCCATCAGGCATAGCTACATGAGGGAGGGATGTTACCATCTTATCTTCACCAAAAGATTAAAAGTCCATACAATGGGGGATCATTGTTATAGAAGGAGATCCGAAAAGAACAGTCTTCCCAAAAGACTCACCGACACTAGGGAATGTTAGACATGATGTGGAATTGGGTGGATTCTATCATGAGCCAAAAATTAAGATGTTGACCTTGAAGAAGTTAGAGTGCCTTCTGCTGATGATATGCCAACAATGTGTGCCCGAGTCATCAACATGTTCAAAGAAATTTTTTTCATGCCAAGGATCGGGTTTGGAAGATATCAAGCCTGTAATTCTTAGGCAATTATACCTTAAATGTAGCCGGAGGCATAAGCTGAGATAGGGTACATACTAACCGAGATTGAAGAGAATGTTTTTTTTCGGTATATGGAAGAGGAACGCTATACCAAAGAATAACTCACTCAGTGGGTATTTTGTAAAAGAGGGGGAGAATTCCCCTTATCGTAGGTTTGAAGAAATGTGAGTGAACAAAAAAAGCGAGCGAGTACCCGGCCCAGAAATATTCTTTGAAGAGGATCTGTATGCGAATGAGGGACTTTTCCATTCATTCTCTTCTTAACATAAAATCATTCAAACTCCACTCAAGCCATTAAAGGAATAAGGTATGCTGGGAGACATGTTCGAGATTATATCCGTGGAAGAAGACTACCAGGGGGACCCAATACACTCGATCAAGCTGGTTAAGGGGAAGAAACCAATGAAGAAGCCCAGGAAGAAGAATGAGAATAAAAATGTAGATAACAATGTACAAATGTTAGAAATTTTGTCAGATTCTGTATGATACATGCTAGGATCATTTCTAGACCGAGCTTAGGGTGAATCCATGACCCATTGCCTATTTGGAGGCAAGAACCTTGGAATTGGATGAAAGATAGATTGATGGAACCTCGACCCAACACCTATAGAGAGATGCGAACCTTGGTATAAGTGAATGACACCACAATTAATTGATTGGAGATGATCAATTGATAAGTTAATAAACGAACAAATGGAATTAACCAGAATTTTTCAAGAAGTTCTTAAGAACTCAAAACTGAAAACACTCTAATTGTATTAATCATAACTCGTCTTCCTAATACAATGAAAATAACTCTTTTAAATAGGAGAAAACAAAACAATATAATCCCAATTTAATAAGGAAACTAATTCCTACGAAAACTAGGAGTCCTAAATAAAAAGGAAACAAAGTAAATATTATCTCCTAATTAAAATAAGAGACGTATTAAAGAAATAAAGAAGCTGCCAAAACAATATTAAAAACTAATTAAGCCAGTCGTGAGAACGTGCTAGAAAATAAGGCTGTATTTCGGATATTAAGGCGTGCCCACGCCTTATCAAAATAGTACTTCTGCCTTTTTGGACATAATTCTCAGCTTTGGCATGTCCACACTTTATGTAAACATGTCTTCTGATTTCTTGGCTAAGGTGAGATAGGCTGGATCACATCATTATACCAGATTATATTTTTGTTAATGAGAATGATACCATTGTTTTCCCGTATTTTAATGCGTGTGAATGTATAATAACTGCAATTGAAATGGAAATAATAAATGAACCTCCCGAAAGGAAGCATAATCGTATACAACCCATTAAGGGTGACACAATAATAATTAACCTTGACATTGATAAGAAAGAACTTAAAATTGGCGCATAATTAAGTGATGATGAGAAATGGAGTTTTGAAAAACTACTCAAAGAATACATTGATCTTTTATCATAGACTCATGCCGACATGCCCATGTTAAATACATATATTATAATGCATGAAGTACACAAAAAGCCCGAATGTAAACTGGTCAAACAGAAGTTCTGTAAACTAATCCTAGTGTGGTTGTTGATAGTCAAATAAGAGGTTATGAAACAACTTAATGTAGGCTTCATCTTAGTTGTAGAGTATCTGACTTGGTTAACAAGCATTGTTCCAGTACCAAAGTCAAACAGGAAAGTCTGAGTTTGTGTCGATTATCGGGATTTGAATGCAACTTTCCCTAAAGATGACTTTTCATTGTCAGACATAGATCTGATTGTGAAAAATACAACCACTCACGAATTGAAGTCATTTGTTAATAGGGTCGTAGGTTATAACCAGATTAAGATGTATATATTGCTATACCATTATGCCGTTTCGGTTGAAGAATGTCGCGGCAACATATCAGATGGTTTTAAGTCACAAGGATATGATCATTAAGTCACAAGGAATGCCATATTCGCAATTTATGTGCTTTTTTGATAGACTTCTTCATTTTCAGGTAAGGCTGAACAATAAAAAATGTGTCTTCAGGTGACAAAAGGGAAAACTTTAGGTTAAAAGGTCAACAAAAAGGGTATTGAGGTCGATTTGGCTAAGATTAAGGCAATTCGAGAAATACCAATGCCAAAGATGGAAAAAGAGATCCGTGGTGTTTTTAGCAAAGCTACTGTTCATCAGCCAGTTCATCTCCCAACTTACTTAGACATGCGAGCCCATCTTCAAGCTATTACAAAAAATGTTAGACAAACAGTGGAATGAGCAATATCATTAGGCTTTTGATAAAATCGACCAGTACCCCTATAAGTTGCTTGTGTTAGCCCCCCCTAACCAGGAATTCTAATAATATTATATAAGGCCTTTTTGAGTTACCCCTTGAATAATGGCCATAATTAGAGTTACCCTTTAGTTTGATAATCCTTTGAGTTACCCCCCTGTCGTTTAAGGAGGTTAGCCTTCTGTTAAATTTTTGGAGCAAAATGGCTTATTTGCCTTTAGGGGGTAACTCAAATTGTACCTATTATCTGGGGTAACTCAAATTATAACACTAACCTCAAAGAAAATGTTTTTCAACTTTTTTATTGTAATCATAACCCTAACCCTAATTTCATTAATTCTCTATAAACACAAAATTCAACAACTTTCTTTTTTCTAAACTCAAAATACTCAATTACAATTTCCAATCAAAAGAAAAGTATCTTTCTTTGCATCATTCTTTCTTTTCCCCTATTTCTCCCCATTAACAAAATTGACTCAGAACATTTCTCCCAATCAAGAGTACTCCATTTAACAACAAATTCACTGGAAACGATCTCTCTTGGCGATTATTTTCGTTCTTTCTCTATTACTGTTTTGTTTCAATCTAAGGCTTCGAATTTGGGTTTAATTTGCTTCATATTTGGCTTTTAACTTTGAATTTTGCTTCTCTCCACTACAACATTTTCCTAGTGAGAAGAACCCATCCATTTATCAAACTTTGTTTTTCTCCTGAACCATAATCGGAGTAATTTAAAATACATAGCAGTAAATGTAAAAACTGGATTTGATTATTTTGGTAGTCAGAGATGAAGTGGTTTTTTCTCAAAAATTGAAATAAAAATATGAGTTGGGCTTATTTTGGATTTTTAGCTAAGAGAAAGGGGATACACATTCTTGTAGATTTTATGTGAGAGTAATTGTGCAAATTTGATGGTATGTAAAAGGGTTAATTTAGCAGCTTTTTTTTATTTGGGGTACTATTTTTAGGGCAGAGATAATCAAGCCTTATGAATCTTTGATATGAAATTGACAGATTCACATCTTTGTTAGAGTGATATACTAAAAGCCATTATTTTCTTGTTGGTTTGGATATGTTATAAACGTAGCTTTACTATTTTAATGAGAATCTTTATGGACAATGGTTGCATTATATTATTTATTGTGCATGTGTGTCTGTTATTCCATATAGTAGATGATTTGGTGTGTAGAGTATAGCTTACACACAGAAGATCATATCATCGGTTCTTGTGGAATATAAGTTTAATGGTTCACAGTCTTAGATGGAATTGGACAACCATCGGTAGGATTGTAGCACAAGTTTTAGTAGTTTATCTTAATTACAGGAAACGGTATAGTTTTAACTCGTTGTGTTAGTACACTTTGTGTGTATTGAATAGGATCAGTTTGGGTTAATTGTTTTTATACTGACTATATAAAACAATTTAAAATCCCATGGTTATTATGATTACTTATGCTCTTAATCGTAAAATAATTAATAGACATATATATGTAGTGTTTGCTGTTTTGACTCATGAAGAGTGAGATTCATTTATGGATCAATAATCTTCGTGAATTAGATGAAGACACTATATGTATGATGAATATTAATTATTGATGGAATCCACGTCCCAGTATAGGGATTGATGATAGCCCCTTGAGAAGCTTATAAGTTTTGATCATGTCAAACCCTGCAGGTGGATTATGTTAATCCGACATGTCAAATAAGTGAAGTGGTAGGCTCAAGGATTAAGAAGTCATGTAAATATAATTGTCAATAATTTAATTTAAATGACGGTTATCTGTAATCTTAACGTGGGGAGAATAATAAGTATTTAATAATAAGGAGCTCGAAATATAAATTTGAGATAAGGACGGGAGTGCAATTATAATTCTTTAGTGGTGTGAATTATAATTTATGGAAGGAACTAATTCATAGTGGAATTAGGATTCCAACTTTCCATAGGAAGCTCGAACACTTATTTCTCCTTAAGGTCCTTATCGTAGCCTTACATATACGCCGGCATTGTCTCTTCTCGTAATAACAATAATTCTCATGAGTTAGGGTTTGTTGTATTAAGAGATGAGAAAATCTTGGTGATACCGTAGCCCACACTCGGTGCAAGATTTGATGGCGGAAGGAATACGATAGAAGATCTTTAGGTTATCGGCACAACAGTCGTAAATTAATCGTAACTTTTGATCGCACCGTTGGATCGGGCTAATTTTTGGATATGTCGTTCGGAACGTAAAGTTACGATTATTTCACTAAGAATCAGGACGATCATAAGTTGTTTCGGTGGCGAAAACAATCGATTTTAGCAGCCCAGCGAGAATTCAAAAAATCTGACCAAATCGCAATCTGATGCTTTCAAACCCTAGTCTCCTCATATGGATCCTCTACATGATCCACAAAGGTGAAATCCCTTTATTCTTATAGGGTTTTAGCAAAAGTTTTTTGTTCAATCTATACGCAATATTAAACGATCCTGTATTTATGTCTCCATCAATTGGTATCAGAGGGATTGGTTTTCTTTGATACTGCGTACGGATTGAACTAGCCATGCTGTCCAGTTAAATCTATTCATTCATGTTGTTGTTGGATAGAACGTAGAACTCGCTAACCCTTGTTTTGTAGTGTTCTTGTTCCGCTATTATGGTCACATAATTATGTTTTATGTGATTGGATCCCATGATGTTTTTATTCGTGGTTAATTTTAATGTGCATGATGATTTGGGTTTTATTCATGGTTGTAAATTAAATTTATATCAGATTTGTGAACTCCTTAAAAGGAGGCGTATGATCTATGTAATTTTATTTACAATTTAGATATAATAGTTTATGTGTGAACTCCTTAAATGGAGGCATAGGACCTTTGTATCTAAGATTGCTGTTTCTTTAACGAAGAACGTTGAAGAAGGCGTTTCCACCAAGGTTAATTCCCGACATAGTCAATAAAGTGGCGACATAGGTCGTTACAGGTTTCTAACGGACTAGGGATGATGAAGCTTATACCATAATAGTTGGGATTTGATTATTCTTATTATTGAATGGTTTAATGCTTTGTGTGATTATGTGTTGGTCATATGTGTTTTGATTATTAGGTTTCCTTATAATTTTGGACAACATGGATACATGACTATACCTAGATCACCTATTATTTTATGTTTAGTTCTTGGCAAATTAAAAAAGGGTATATAAATATAAATTTTGCGCAATTGAAAAATATAAGTTTTTTTTTTTTAAAAAAAAAGGCAGCAAAAATAATTTTATTGCAAATGTCTTTTATATTTCATACCCTTGTATTTTAATTGACTAGAATTTAATATAAAAATTTTTTAACCCTCAGAAAATAATGTTTTAAATACTAAGTGGGTGAGGGATTTTTTCACATAAAAATTCCACGGTCTCCATCATTGGTTTGTGGATGATGTAATTTATTCTTTGTGTGAGTTATAGTGCTCACCTCCATATCGGAAAGAATAGATTGGGAATCATTGTACAAATTTCACTGACTAATAATTTTAAATGATGTAATTTATTTTTCGTGTGGGTTTTAGTGCTCACCGCCATATCGGAGAGAATAAATTGCAGAATCATTGGACTAAATTAAATGATGGTATACACTTAGATATAAATAATAGTATGCTCTCCAACTGAGTCTCTACTATTATTTGTAGGACTAAAGGAAGTCGGCTATTTAAATTTTACTTGACAATAAAGGATTGTCTAGATAGTATGTATTGCTTAACGATAAAGGATTGTCTAGATAATAAAATTTAATAGGTTTACATCTGTTTAAGAAATAATGAATAATAGACGACCTCATTAACGGGGCATATTGTTCAAAGTCTTAGGCTGTTGGCGAACGCTTTTTGAAATGGTAGAGGGCACCATATTTAAAATATGTGTTCAAAGTTATTATTGTTCATCATAATTTGGCGTGATTTTACATTATGGCATTTTTGTCAAATGTGCTACAACATTAGCATTAGTCTTTTACCACCGCCTACGACATAATGCTGAACCTCAAAGATATTTTTGGGGATCATGATCATGTCGCAAGGTAGGTTTCGATGAAAGGCCTCATGAACACAACTATTGCTGAAGGAACCCGAGTTAAGGATCTTGTTTTGAAGTTGATCAGTCTTCTGAATGAACTAAGAGATCTTTGGGGCTGAAATCGATGGGGAAACTCAAGTCGATATCGTTCTCTAGTCGCTGCTGAATTTATTTAAGAGATTCCGACAGAATTACAACATGAATAAGCTTTATTCATTGTTGGAACTTCTTAAAGAATTCCAAGCAATTGAGGAACTCCTTGGTAAGCTCGCTAGTACTCTAGTGGCTGAGAAAGCTTCAACTTTTATGCCCAAAAGCAAGAAAAAAGAAGAAGAATGCATAAGCTGCAGTCCCACAAGGAGCAATGCGTGCAGCAGTCCCTGAACCTCTAGGAGGAGTGAAAAAACCTATAGGCCAATGTTTTCACTGTCAGTAGAAAGTTCATTTAAAGAAAGATTGTCCCTGTTTCCTAAACCGTTATAACAACATATGTAAATTTCATCTATTTGTTATTGTATCTTGTTTAGTGGTCCGATCTACCAGTACCTGGTGTGTAGATTTGGGAGCCATTAATTATGTCTGCAATACTTTGCAGGGGTTCCAGGAAACCAGACAACTTAAAAATAGAGAAAATTTACATATGGGCAGCTACGAATATGGCAACAGTTGCAGTAGAAGATATTTATCTTCAGTTTAGTTAGAATAAGATATTAATGATTAAGGAACGTCTATATGTATCTTCCATTAGAAGAAATTTGATTTCTATTTCTAGATTGGTTTAGGACAAATATTTTGTTTATTTTAATGATAAATCAGTTATCATTAGAAAAAAATAAATAGTTTGTTTGTTCTAGTACATTAGTGATTGATCTTTTCATTAATAATCCTGACTTGTCAGTACTAGAACTGAGTGAATTGAATAGCATTAATAGTTTACCAATTAAGAGAAAGGAACATTCAAAATGAACCAAATTTATTTTTGGCATTTACGCCTTGGTCATATTAATCTAAAAAGAATTCAAAAACTGGTCGAAAATGGGCCATTAGGTTCATTGGAAGTGGAGGCACTTTTAGTTTGTGAATCCTGTGTAGAAAGTAAAATGACTAAGAGATCATTCTCGGCAAAAGGCTATAGCGCTAAAGAATAGTTAAAACTGGTTCACTCTGATTTGTATGGTCACATGAATGTCCAGACTAGAGGAGGCTTTGAGTATTCATCATATTTGTAGATGATTATTTAAAGTATAGATACATTTACTTAATGCGACGTAAGTCTGAAGTCTTTGAAAAATTCAAAGAATTCAAGACAGAAATGGAGAAGCGTCTAGGAAAATGTAGCAAGTCACTACGATCAGATCGTGGTGGTGAATACCTCTTGGGAGAGTTCAAGGAATACTTATTAGAGAATGGGATTGCATCCCAGTTGTCTGCACCGAGGATGCCACAGCATGATGGTGTAGCAGAAAGAAGGAATAAGACTCTTATAGAAATGGTAAGATCTATGATGAGTTATTCAAACCTACCTGATTCCTTTTGGGGATATGCTTTAGAAATAGCTGGATATATTCTGAACTTGGTACCATTAAAGTCAGTACCTACTATACCTATAGAATTGCAGACTGGAGCCAGAAATAAGACAGATCAAGGCCGCCGCAGTACGCCCCACACTATAAGAAGCTCTCTCTTCGTAACAATGAAAGAACCTCACCATTTTGTAGAGGTCAAGAAGCCCGTCGTTAATAAAACCATCACAGGCAGCTTGGGGAATGGATAACAAAGCGATCAGCATATCTCGAGTACCGATTTCTTCTATGGGAACAGCCATCGGGAGACGGACGTCAGAACGCAACAGCCAGGAAAACTCCTCGTAAGTCGGGCAGAGCTCATCTAGCCCGAAGCAGAAAAGATGATCCGAAGGGCTCCAGAAATACAAAGCGCCTAACAAAAAGGAAAAATCTACAGGACGATGGCACCAGCCCGCTAAAGGACTAAATGCACCAAAATTTAAGCCGTTTTCAGAAGATATCAGAGCATCTCGGGCTTTAACATAAGAAAAGTCAAAATGTGTACGATAAGAAGACATTTTGGGAAGGTGTGGGGATGAAGGAAGGCAGAGGGGTGTATTTATAGCAAAAAAAGAGGGTCTTGTACCTGTTTGTCACGCGACAAACCCACATCCAGGAGGGATTGTCGCGCGGCAATCCTCCTTTTTGTAAACTTGTTTTTGCCTTTCTAACAATATAAGGAGTCATTTTTGCCAAAAGAATCACTTCTGAATGCATTCTTGTTCTCACTTTGTTCTTTTGCAGGAACCCTAAGTACAACCGCACTACAAAGGTAAGGCACCTAAATCACTGATTCATATAAATACATCTTTCACAGATAAGAAATAAATGTATATCATGAGACACAAATAAAGATTTTTCACAAAATCCAATAAAAGAACAGTTCTCAAAACTAAATCTCTGTCTAAAAAATGTCTAAAGATAAAAATACATATATGTCTGAATTAACTAAATGTAGAAAAGAAAAGCTAATCTATCCAAGCACGCTTCGACACACTCCCACTGTCACCCGAACCCTCCTCCGGAGTAGGATTGACCGCTGGGACATCTGAAGAAGGAGGAACAATTGCCTGAAAGGGCCCCGTCGACTGAATCGGAGCTGTAGGCCGGATCACAGAAGACCGAGATCGCCTGGAGGTCCGGCTACTGCTCCTCCGAGACTCTGACCGAGAGCGAAAGGAGGATAGAGGGTCGTCTGCCCGCAGGGAAACATCGATCGCCCTCTGATAGTCACGCATGTATATCGTGGGGTCTCGACCAACGTACTGGAGCAGGTTCTAGCTGTAGAGATACTGGGAATGCCAAGCTCTCAAATCCGCTACACTCACGCTCACCCGCTGAAAAAGAAAAGAAAAGGGAATCAACACAGTTAAAATAAATAAACACGGATATAAAGGAATACTAAGGGAATATAAAGCATATACCTCATTATCAGGGCGACCACCCAAGTAGTCAAACGTATCCTCAGGGAGAGGATACTCGGGCACCGTATATCGACGTAGACTGGCACCGACATAAGAGATGTCTCGAGGAAGTGGCGGCAAATCTACCAGATGAACGGACGAACCCGCTGGAATAGCAACCAAGGTAGACCCACCCTCCTCACGGATCGGGAACAAAGGAGGACGAGAAGACGAGCCACCAAGACCGGGAGAACGGGCCGGAGGACCCATAACAGTCGATGGAAGCGGAGTCAAGGTAGGCATAAGTACGAACGCCCGAGGATCCGCCATAGCCGTCGCTCGCAGAGGCGGGACCCCACTAGAAGGAGTGGCAGCAGCAGCAGGAGGGGTCCGCCCATACTGCTCATAATCGACCCCGAGGTCCGCAGGCTCCTAGGATTGCTCATAAAAAGCTGCTCCCTCTCTCTTAGCAGCCTCCGCAGCATAAAAAATGACCCCTGGAGATACTGACGGAAACTCAAAACCCTCAGCACGCTGCTCCTCCATGGGTGTCGTCTAAGGCGACTGCTCAGGAACCGCCGCTGTCCCACCTCCCTCACCGCCCTCGGGTCTATCATCACCTCCCTTAGTAGTAGCAGGGACACCCCTCTCACCCTCGGGGTCATCATCATCAGAGTCAAGAATATTGTCCCTCTGATCAGGGACAGGAGGCAGCTGACCGGGGACCGTCCTGGACAAATGGGTTTGTCCTCGTATATAGTTGGGATAGCCTCCCAATGCCCTGTACCTCTCATAGAAGACCCGTCCCCAAGTCCCCTTCGACTCCCTCATCAAATAACGGGTAGCGAAGGCAGTGTAGTCTCCCTCCTCGGTAAACATCTGAAAGCCGAGCCCGTCTACCAAGGCCTGCACCGTCACCGGGTCGATCTCACCGGTCCGCCTCATCAGAACCGACGAAAACAAAGGAACTCGGGGCCGCTGGACCGGTGTATGCTGGCGAATAACTCTCTCGCCCAAGTAGAAGTGAAGGCCGTACTCATCCCTGATAAGCCGCCTGGTTCTCGAGGCGGTCAGAGCGCGGCCATATCCGAAGTGGAGACCCAGATCACCCCAAGGGGCCCACTCAATCTGAACAAAAACAAAATTTTATTTTAGTTATTTGTATTCTATTTACTATTTATCTATTTGAAAAGAAAGAATACTAAGATATTTACCTGCTCCTCCAGCAGGTCATGGACGGCAGCAGCTCTGGTCTCTCGAGAAGGGAAAACTGATCCTCGTTCTTAACGAGGAGATCCACCTAGGCGCGACCCAGACGGGTATAAGCCACGAACCAACTCTGAAGAGGAAACATAAAGAATATCAGTAACAATCAACAGATAATATGTAAGGGACTGAAACAAAGATAAGGGAACAAAAGTAGGTACCTCCCACAGCAATGAGAAGCCCTTGAGGTTCAGGGATAAATGACGGGAAACCTAGTCCATAGCATCATAAAGAATAGCAAGGATAAAGCCCCCCAGTCATAGTCGAACATGATACTGAAGTCTCGAAGATAGGGCAGCCACCAGAGATGGGCTGTGTCCCCCCCCACAGGCCTCGAACAGATCATGGAACGTCAGCAAGAGAAGGACGCGGGCATACTGACGCACCTCCTGACGGGTCATCGATGCTCCAGAAGCAACTAGCCGGGCTCTCTCTGTTGCTAAACGCGTGACCAAAACCGCCCTAGGGATTGTATCGCCCGAACTCCGTCGCTCAGGAAACCACCCTAGTGCGCCCACGATACCCTCTGCTGTCAGACGCAAGGGGACATCAATCTGTATAGGGACCCCTCTGAAGGAATCCCGGTCAAAGCAAATAAGTCAAGGGGGGTCATCGTCATCTCGCCCCAACTCTAGTGGAAGGTATGAGTAGTATCCCACCAATGGGAGGCCAGCGCCGACACCAAAACCGCCACCCTAGATACCCGCTCCGGGAGGGCGTCAAAGAGAGAACCAAAAGGAGTCGCAAGAAGCAACTCCTGGACAAGGGCCGGTGCCTGTCGCCACTCTAGAGAAATAGTGTTGGAAAAATCCCAACCTCGGCCAACTCACTACAGACAACAAAGAGTGATGTATATATAAATATAGGGTTATAGGGGTAAATTATATAATATTCCAAAACATGAGGGTACTTCGGTGTAATTATGAGAGTTATAGGGTTATAGGAGTAAATTATGTAATTTTCCAAACCTGAGGGTACTTTAGTGTAATTATGAGAGTTATAAGGTTATAAGGGTAAATTATATAATTTTTCAAACCTGAGGGTACTTTGGTATAATTATGAGAGTTATAGGGTTATAATGGTAAATAATGTAATTTTCCAAAACTTGAGGGTACTTTGGTGTAATTATGAGAGTTATAGGATTATATGGGTAAATTATGTAATTTTCCAAAACCTTAGGGTACTTTGGTGTAATTATGAGAGTTATAAGGTTATAAGGGTAAATTATGTAATTTTAGGGTACTTTGGTGTAATTATGAGAGTTACAGGGTTATAGGGGTAAATTTTGTAATTTTCCAAACCTGAGGGTACTTTGGTGTAATTATGAGAGTTATAGGGTTATAAGGGTAAATTATGTAATTTTCCAAAACCTGAGGGTACTTTGGTGTAATTATGAGAGTTATAGGGCTATAAGGGTAAATAATGTAATTTTTGAAACCTGATGGTACTTTGGTTTAATTATGAGGGTTATAGGGTTATAAGGGTAAATTATGTAATTTTCAAAACCTGAGGGTACTTTGGTGTAATTATGAGGGTTACAGGGTTATAAGGGTAAATTATGTAATTTTCAAAACCTGAGGGTACTTTAGTGTAAGTATGAGAATTGCAGGGCTATGAGGGTTAAATGATGTAATTTTCTAAAACCTAAAAGGTATCACAAGTAAAAGTATGTATTCATTAAATCGGACGTTATTTCTAAACATACATGCATACTAAACATGAGAATTGTTTAAAATACATGCAGGAAACAACATAAATAATAGAACTGATAGATACACGAAAAGAAGACATACCAGAGACCGTTGACGGATCTCATGAGAAACAGGCTCCATCAAAAGCCAAGGAACGTCCGTGACTGGAGTAGCCCCGGTGACGTCTCGGTAGACCACCGCCCGACCGCGGTCCACCCCATCCTTTGTAATACCCTGTGTTCCTTTTTCCGCGTTGACCTTCTCTTAAGCCCGGTATGGCTTAATTTTTGTTAGAGAGAGCGCATTGGGTTTCGTGCCTTTTAGACTCGACCCGATAGTTCTATTATATCATATTAGGTATATTTAGTTTGAGGGAGTAATCGTTTCGTTATTCGAGTGGTTCGAGTTGAAACCGAGGCGTAAATCGCGTGTTTCGACTTTTCGCGATTCGTAGATTTTTGGCCAACTTTGAGAGGCCATAACTTATTCATACGATGCCCAAATGACTCTCCGTTTTTGGCCAAGTCTTTATTTCTTTTCCCTCTACAACTTTCGTGTTTGGGCCGAGTCGAGATTCAACCATTTCGAGGTCTATTTTGGGCTCAGAAAGTCATTTGCTGATGCAGTGACTTCCATGATCGATCATGGAAGGCCATGATCGATCATGGTCCTCCAGAGAGTTCCAGAATGCTTCATGATCGATCATGGGGGACCCATGATCGATCATGGTTCACCTGAATGTCGGCTTTGAGCGTTTTTAACCCATTTATCACCTAACACTCCTTATTTTCGAGCCAAACACTTCCACTACTCTCTAGAGAGTTCTAGAGAGAGAGAAAGGGAGATTCTTGTAACTTCTTCTTCCTCCTACAAGATTGGAGTGCCGAATCGCTTTCTCCTTCCCTGTTCATCATCTTCATCACTTTCTTTCTCCATTAGAGCTCGTGTTGGAGCTAGGGTTTCGACGAGACGGCTTCTACGCTTCCTCAACTCCTCGGTCTTGCTTCTCTAAGGTGGGAACACTAGTACTAAACCCTCAATTTCAAATTATTACTCGTTGAATTAGAGTTTTGAACCCAAATTGGGGATTTTCATCAAAACTACATGTTGTTTGCATCTCATGGGGTTTAGGTGAGGTAAATCTAAGATTGGCGATGTATATGGATAGTTTATCACATAGATATCATGTATTATCACTTATGGCCATACTATGAGCCTTGTTCTCTCACATGCGCATCATATCCAGTTTGTAGCCTAGGGTATGAACTAGGCCTAAAGGGATTTCTGGATTTGTACTTTGATTGGGATTGGTTATGTGATATAAATGGTGGATAAGTGTAATTATGCTATTAAATTCAAGTATTAGAGCCTACCTTCATGTTGTGTACCAAAATCCACTTAGGCAGATAACGCGTGTTAATATTTAAGCTTACAGGCTTATGAACACTATTGCGGGGTGGTTAATCAATAGTTGTGGCTTGGATAAGACCACGTATGAGTGTAGAAAACATCCGTAGGACCTTATTGGTGATCATAAGACACGCCTTTGAACGTAAGTGGCCGATAGCCTTATAAGCGGACATAATACTCATATGACGAATAATGATGAGATGTAAGAACACTATAATGATGTAATTAATTAATAATGGAAGGCTTAATTGTTATGATACTAATGATTATGAGTAATGGGCAATAGTATGACATAGTACACATAATTATAAGGATTGCTATATTATGTGAAATGACCAAACGATGAGAATACGGATTATAAGCGTGATGACGACGCTTGTGTTAACGATGATAATGATGATGTGATTAATGATGAACGATGAACGATGAATATCATCATGATGATGATGATTGTGTGATTGTATATACATGTTATTGGCCATACGTGTGATGGATGATTGATGATTATACGTATATTGTTGAATGCGGAATCGATGTATTCCTGTTGATGCGATCACACGTATGGGCTAGATATGATGATATACCGAGCACCGGGTAGCTCCCCGTGACTCGAAGGAGGGCCGCCTATTGCCGCCCATGGGTGAAAAGGCCCTAAACCGTGCACGAGAAAACGAAGTCGGTGACTCCGCCGGTGGTTGTGTTTCCCACAAAGGAGAGCCCACTCTAGGTATCTTGCCTTCCAACTGGACTATGTGTCCTTGGTTAGATGAGTTTTCCCGACAAGCGGACCAGGTCCTGTGTGCCACTACTTCCCACATGGTGAGTCCCCGGGAAGTAGTTGGACTACTAATGGTCATCACCCATTAGGGTATCGCCTGGTGTAGTTTCTCTAAGGTGTCGTGGGAACTTGTGTGGGCGTTCTCCTCGTTAACTATTCGGAGTGTTATTCCCGGGAAAATGTCTTGAGGGTTATCTTCGAATGACCTACTTGGAGAACCAAATCCCTGAGCCACCATCCCACCTGGAGGAGACATGGACAAGAGCTTTGGATTCTTCGGGACTCGCTGGATTCTCTGTTCTGGGCCTGGACTGACCGCGGGGTGAAACTGAGGCATTATACTGGAGACGTGATACGAGAGTTGTTGTGAGATTGTGATTGTGCTGTGATTATTATTGTATCGTATCATGTCTCATGTTGATTTATATGTGTTGCCTCGGCTATGATATAAATGACGTAAAGACTTATGTGGACACATCTAGACAAAACAAGGTACATGTAAAGAACTATCGAGCCTTCCATAATGTATTGATATATAAAGTGGAAAGACATAATAACTATTGAACTTAGAGGTGATGTAAGGGTATACGAACGCGTACGGATTACGGAATGATGAGCCAGATCATAATACATATAATATACTCATAATTGGATGGAAATCATAGTTAACGAGATAGCCTAATGAGAGTACACGTAATATAACGGTTTAGGCTAAAGATCTTGGGACGAAGCTTGTTAGGTGGCCAAGTATAAGGTACATAATGAATTATAAGTAAAGGGATAACAATGAATACTTGGCCTGTAGATACGCCTTATGGTGTAGGCGACGTATAGCATGGAAGAGTGTGGAGTTATACTTGAGAGTGGATAGTCCGTAGTATATCGAGCCTTAGGATGCTAGAGTTGTTATGAGGTGACTTTGGATTAACTATCTCCTCGAGTTGTGGAAATTCCTTGGTATATTATTTTGTGGATGATTAGAGGAGAGATCGGGTTGTTGGATAGATGGATTCTGGATAGCTAGGATGGAAGTCCTAGTGGGGTTGCATGCACTCGGGTTTGCATGGCATTGCATTGCATGTTTTCAAACTATAACGCTAAAGTAAAGTATTTTCTATATAAAACCTATACAGTTCCCACTGAGCCCGGATTTGGCTCATCCCGTTTTCTAACAATTTTGCAGGCATAGCATCTCGGATGGGGTATGATGTACGTGTAGAGCGGCCTCTGATGTCCACATTCTGCGTCTAGTCCTTCTTCGGGAATGGACTATATTGTACAATCAATTTAATTTCCTTTTTATTGTAAACGGACTATGATTTGATAAACGATTTATATTGTAAATTTGTATAAATGATTTTATATATGTGGAGTTGATTTAAGTATGGTTTGATGTGATTCCGTGTGTATGGAAAAAGGGATTTTAAATGTTACAGGTTGGTTTATTACCCGAACTAACTCCACATGCCTTGGTTTTTGTAAAATGAGCTTTTAAACAGGATCACCATTTCATTTGAGAAAAGTTTTTAAAAGTCGTGATTTTTATATTTTAAACCCGCCGTCGCGCACGGCATCCGTGATTAACCGGGTCCCGGAGGTGAAAATCTCAGAACGGGATTCGGGGCGTCACATCCTCGCCATACCAGTCGAGGTCTACCCAGTCGTCATGATGAGGGGTGCACCAGAGAATGCCCTGAGCGTCGGTAAAAGTGACCTCCTCCTGGTCACCCTCCAGTCTATCGGGCTGAGCAGGGTCAATCTGTATATAAGTAGAGTAATGAGAAAGTCGAAAAAGTGGAAAAAACAGCAGGGCTTCCACGCTTGAGAGAAAAGAGAGAAAAGAGAAAGAGAGCAAGAGAGAGAAAGAAAAAGAGAGAATGAGGTGGAATGAGCTCAGCAAGGGGCTTATATAGTGGATCAGTTTGTCGCACGACAAACAAGCTCATTGTCGCGCGACAAACACCTCTCCACCGAGATGTCGCGCGACATTTGTCCCTCTTTCTTGATTTTTTTGCCCTTTGTCTCATTTTTTCTCCTCCAGGAATGCTTCTGAGAAACAGTTTTCGAAAACCTTTCTGAATACCGCACACTCATGATAAAGATTCAAGGAAAAGACTTCCAAATCTTCTCTCCGAAAATGCGAGAACAAAAACGGTTAAAGTAGTCTCTGATCTCCCAAAAAAGGACCAAGACCATCAATGAGAAAAAACAAAATATCAGAATAAGACGGGAATAGAAAAAATTGAAAGAGTAGAAAAGAGAAGGAACCCGTACAAACGCCCAGAGCAAGCGAGAGAAATAGAAATGCAAAGTGACAGAGAAAGCCACACCAAAAGTGACAGCTAGGCCAAAAACCGGCTCAGGGCTTCGTTTTGGGTGAGTAGGGCTCCTGATCACGACAAAGGGATAAAAAGACTCTTAGTTAGAAATAGAGAAGGCCGGTAAAAGTCTTTCCCGAAAGAAGGAGAAATATGGGCATCGAAAAAACGGAAAACGATGTGGGCCCACAAAAAAGTGAGAACTAAAGGTATCAGAGATCAGAGATTGACCTTTCAAGCAAATTTTCTTTTCAGTATGATACAGAAGAGATGGCTTGGAAAACCTTGAATCATCACTCTACAAAGAACAGAAGAGAACCGAAAACTGCTTTCTAAAAAGAGTATCTTCACTCGAGGAAAACATGAGAGTAAAACTTCAGAAAGATACGGAAAAATGGACATCCAGATAGAGATTAAACTCCGAGGAGACTCTTTTCACTATTATAAAATTTCTCTCTCTCACTCTAGCAGTCTAAGAGAGACAACCAATTTCACCAGAAAACAACACAAGCCCTCCTCGAGGCAAATCACGAGCACAAGCCCTCGTCAGAGGCAAAAGTACTCACAAAAAGCCCTCCCGGAGGCAATTTTCTTTCCTTTTTTACAGATCAAAGCCCTCCCAGAGAGGTACGATGTAGCAATGGTAGTCCTCCCACTTGAGGCGAGAAGATCAAAAGCCCTCCCAGAGAGGCACGGTGTAGCAATGGTAGTCCTCCCACCTGAGGCGAAAAGATCAAAAGCCCTCCCAGAAAGGCATAGTGTAGCAATGGTAGTCCTCCCACCTGAGGCGAGAAGATCAAAAGCCCTCCCAGAGAGGCACAGTGTAGCAATGGTAGTCCTCCCGCCTGAGGCGAGAAGATCAAACGCCCTCCCAGAGAGGCACAGTGTAGCAATGGTAGTCCTCCCAACTGAGGCGAGAAGATCAAAAGCCCTCCCAGAGAGGCACAATGTAGCAATGGTAGTCCTCCCACCTGAGGCGAGAAGATCAAAAGCCCCCCCAGAGAGGCACGGTGTAGCAATGGTAGTCCTCCCGCCTGAGGCGAGAAGATCAAAGACCTTCCCAGAGAGGCAAAAGTGTAGCAATGGTAGTCCTCCCATCTGAGGCGAGTGGAACAATGATAGTCCTCCCATCTGAGGCAAGTGGAGCAAATAAAAGTCCTCGAAAGAGGCAATGAGGTAACATAAGCCCTCTCCGGAGGCATTCACGAACACTTTTTGCATACGCACACTTCCTTAGAGTTCTTGCGGGAGTCATGGATCACGGTCTCTTCTAGTCGCCTCAATTCCTTGCAAGCAAGAAACTTGAGTCGAGAGGGTCTGTAGACACCCCAATCTGTGACCCCCGCAAGAACCCTAACGACCTTCGAGAAGTACTGTTTTTGGAGTCCGGGACCCACCCGAACACCCGAAACTGCCCCGAAAGGGTTTCTTGGCCAAACAAACCTATTTTTAAAGTGAAATGTCGCACAACAAAAGGGAATGTCGCGCGACATACCCCCTTGTGTCGCGCGACATACCCCCTTGTGTCGCGCGACAAACCCAGCTGACACCAGACCAGCCACTCTCTAACACATCAGTCTGTCAGAAACATCAGTTCAGCCGTTTGTCATGCGACATTGTACACTATGTCACGTGACACTTGCCCTTTTTGGGGAAATGTCGCGCGACAATCTTTCCCAAGCAGTATAAATAGGCCAACACCCCCAAGGGTTCAAGACAGCAACTGGGGATTGAAGAATTATTGACTTATATCTGATTTTCTAGTCTTTCGTCAAGCATTCTCTGTTATAATCTTATTTCTGAAGAATTATTGAATCTATTCTCGACACTCAACGTGTCCCGTCTCTGGAATCGAATTCTCCGAAATATCTGAAGAAGGAAAAGATCATCATCGCCGGAGATCTCTCTGTCGTATTATATTTTCTTTCTTGTTATTATTATTCTCGTCGGGAAGGTAAAGAAAGTCTCTTCTAGTATTTAACCTTAGATATATGTGTACTTGTTTTACTTCCGTCGTTCTGTCCACGTTTTGTTTGAATAAACTTATTGCCAGGTTATAAA
The DNA here is from genome assembly GCA_021464415.1 of Lonicera japonica. Taxonomy (NCBI): domain Eukaryota; kingdom Viridiplantae; phylum Streptophyta; class Magnoliopsida; order Dipsacales; family Caprifoliaceae; genus Lonicera; species Lonicera japonica. The sequence continues at coordinate 48,048,605 of CM038466.1, forward strand.
TAGTCTACTATTTTCAAAACAAAAGACCCTGATAAGACCATTTGTAAAACCAGAAGAGTAAGTACACTATCGTCCGGATAAAATCCTGTTTTCAAAACCCAGACCGGTAAAACTTACTTAGGAATTAAAAACCCAGTATATCCTATCTCTTTCATTGACTATGATATGTTTGGTAGAACTCCTCTCAAAAGTTCTAATTCCATATTAAATTAGTCTCGATACAAGATCCGAATTTTTATAAAAGTAATTACAACACGAGAAAATCGTCGTTATCTGAGAAATAAAACGAAAAACTCTCTCTAAAGAAAAACAACTTTTGTCATTTGTATTTACATCTTTTAATAATAAAAACATCGGATCTCGGAACACAAAGGTTTTTGTCCCTTTTCCCGCTTTTCCCAGAAATTAGGGTTTTCACTTAGAAAGTAATAGACTGCCAGTAAAAGCATCCGAGTTTTTCAACATGAAATAAACATATAAAGACCACTAGAGACCGAAAGGGTGGAATGGGTGCTTAACACCTTCCCAATCCGTAACATAGTTTCCAAACCCTTTAGAATCCTGGTTTCATAGATAAATGTGTAAAGAAAAGCTTATCTGTAGCCTTTCCTCTTACACGACCCTTTTGTCCGTTTTCTTGTAAAACGTATTGGCGACTCTGAACGAACCCTCTTGCATCTAGAAATAGAATATAAGGACACCCAATATGAATTATCAACACCGACGAAGCAAATAGAATGACGGAATCCGTTCCCACGTTTCAGACACCCAACAAATGAAGTGAGACCCGGGGGTCGCATTTGCGGATTCTCACATAGCCCCTTGAAAAGCTTATAAGTTTTGATCATGTCAAACCCTGCAGGTGGATTATGTTAATCCGACATGTCAAATAAGTTAAGTGGTAGGCTTAAGGATTAAGAAGTCATTTAAATATAATTGTCAGTAATTTATTTTAAATTAAGGCTATCTGTAATCTTAACGTGGGGAGAATAATAAATATTTAATAATAAGGAGTTCGAAATATAAATTTGAGGTAAGGACGGGAGTGCAATTATAATTCTTTAGTGGTGTGAATTATAATTTATGGAAGGAACTAATTCATAGTGGAATTAGGATTCCAACTTTCCATAGGAAGCCCAAACATTTATTTCTCCTTAAGGTCCCTATCGTAGCCTTATATATACGCCGGCCTTGTCTCTTCTCATAATAACAATAATTCTCATGAGTTAGGGTTTGTTGTATTGAGAGAGGAAAAAATCTTGGTGATACCGTAGCCCACACTCGGTGCAAGATTTGATGGCGGAAGGAATACGATAGAAGATCCTTAGGTTTTCGGCACAGCAGTCGTAAATTAATCGTAACTTTTGATCGCACCGTTGGATCGGGCTGGTTTTTGGATATGTTGTTCGGAACGTAAAGTTACTATTAAAACTTAAAGAATTAGGACGATCAGAAGTCGTTTCGGTGGCGAAAACAATCGATTTTCGCAGCCCAACGAGAATTAAAAAAATATAACCAAATCACAATCTGATGCTTTCAAACCCTAGTCTCCTCATATGGATCCTCTACATGATCCACAAAGGTGAAATCCCTTTATTTTTATAGGATTTTAGCAAAAGTTTTTTGTTCAATCTATACGCAATATTAAACGATCCTGTATTTTTGTCTCCATCAATCTTGTATTTGCTCATTGTTGATTACTATTTCAATTTTGTTGACGAAGATAAAGAGGCGGGGAGAGAAAGGACGATGCAGTGAGAGAGATCTGTTGAGGATGCTTCATTGATCATAGAGGGAACTTGGTGGTGCTTAACTAAGAGAGAAAGAGATGAGGAATGTTGATGGAGCTTTGTGTTGTTAAGAGAGAGAAATGAAAAATTCTTAGAGAGAAGTTGAGACCGAGTTTTGGATGATTTTTTTAAGCAGCTGGCTTGTTTAGACGGGTATATAGAGAGAGAGAAAATGAAGTTTGTATATATGTATGTATAAAAATCTAGGCATGTCTATATATATATATAGAGAGAGAGAGAGAGAGAGAAAACAACAAAAAATGATTGTGTATATCTATAAATCTTTAAATCGGGGTATCCTTATGTATAGAGAGATAAAATGAAAACGTTGTTGACGTTATACACCATTGCCTAATGGTTTGAATTATCTAGTCAATATATTTAATACATGATTAAGTATTGTGTTTGTTACTTTATCTCGCCCTATTTTGTGCTTGGTTTGTGAGGCTTTTGTGAATTTGTGAGTGGAGATAAAACAATTATGTATTTTGTGTTTAAAGATAAACAATTGTTGAATTTTGTGTTTAAATAGAAGAAATAAAATTAAGGTTAGAGCCAGAGTTACAATAAAAAAGTTAAGAAAAAATTTCATTGAGGTTATGATTATAATTTGAATTACCCCCTTGGATAATAGGCTTAATTTGAGCTACCCTAAGGGCAAATCAGTCATTTTGTGCCAAAAATTTAACGGAAGGCTAACACCATTAATTGTCAGGGGGGTAACTCTAATTTTTGCCATTATCTAGGGGGCATAACTCAAAAAGGTCCTATTGTATATGTCAGCCAATGAATCCGCTTCCAGAGCAATGTTGGCCTAACACCTGATGAAGACAAGGAAGGACCAGGCAATCTATTACATCATTCAAAACACTATCTCTTGGGGAATAGAAATATATGCCATTAGAGAAATTTTGTGCAGCTTTATTTTGTCATCTTAGAAGCAAACCACTACATGTTGGTCTTCCTACTATACTAATATCCCGCATGAACCCATTATGGTATTTATTTCAAAAGTCAATGTTAATGAATTATATGGCTAAATGGGTATTCATGATGTTCGAATTTGAAATAACACATATGATCCAAATGGTTGTCGAAGGGCAAATCATTGCAAACTACTTCGTTGGTAATCCGATTATTGAAGACTGGGCAGAAGATTTTGAGTTTCCTGATAAAGTTATCATGAGCATCGATAACGATGATGAAAGACAAAATTACTTGGATGGGGCTTGTAAGCAGAATGGGAACGAAATTGGCATTTTGTTGATATCACGGGATCAGACACATGCGTCGTTATCTTGTCGTCTAGACTTTCCTTTCACTAATAGCATTGCCGAGTATGAAGCTTGTATTGTTGGGTTAGAAATATAATTACAGAAAATGGTCCATATGATTTAAGTGTTTGGTGACTCAGCGCCCACTAGATCCTCAAGAAGTGGAATAGTAAAGAAGAGAAGTTCATCCCATTTTTAAGCCAACTTGAAGAAGTATTTGTGAAATTTGACTATGTGGAATTTTTCTTCATCATACATTCACTGTTTCGCTGATGCATTAGCTACATTAGCTTTTATGGTTATAATCTCGGGGGAAAGAGAAGAAATTCAGATTCTGACTAAGAAATGGAAGAATTTGGCATTCTACTTGGCCATTCAATTAGAAGAAGGGGAATTAGCATATCAAAGAACAATACATCCCAAAGCCGAAGTTCTTCTAAGCGTAATCTAAAAACAGTGTAAGTGGATGGCAACATAAGCAGGCTATGAAAATCTGAGGAACTTATTTGTAATTGAGTTGAGCAAAGATTATATACAGGTAGCTGCATAGGGCATAAGATGAAGCGTTGACCGATACGTCATAGCTGCAAATGCTACTGGGTGAATATACTAGGTACATTGCCAAACCGTTGCAGGATATACCAGATAATTGTGCAGTTGAAGGTTGCAATGAGTCGAGCGGTACATGTGAAGCGAATATCACAGAGTAAGTTCGTGTGTATGGATGTTGCTAAACCGTTCCAGGATTTAGGGATACATCGTTAGATCTTGGTGTTGTTCGATTATTTCTTTCTTTGTTTTATATAATGAAATATCTATGAATGGATGCTTGATAAGAACAATATCTTTTGAGAATTAAAACTAATTAGATGCAAGTTTAATTGCTTATTCTCATCACACCAAGCAAAATCCACTTTTCGGAATAAAATTGACAAATTGAACTAGGTGCAAAAACTTTCATTAGAGGCTATGGTAACGTCAATTGTATATTGGTTTTACTCCTTCGACAAAACCACATTTCACTTGTAAGTATATTAAGTCAATTGAGTTCACCATTGAAGACTTAAAGTGATTCAAGTTACCAGAAACCATTTATTGAAGATCACATTTTTTTGGCAACCATGGTAATGATTTTGGTTATTGATTCTACGTGGTGCAATTTAATTCAAAAATTTTAAACCAGAGTTTTCGAATAAATGATAACAAGTTAATATATAATAAAATTAAGTAGGAAACTCTTTAAATATTGATTTGATCATGTTTGGAGAGAATCTAAATTAATTTAAAAGCATTATAATGAAAGCTGATTGTGTTTAAACTATTTTGTTGGATTAAAAATTCATGGAGGTCTGGTAGGCAATGGAATTCAAAAAGTTTATACGAGAGTTTTCGAATAAATGATAACAAGTAAATATTTTTTTAAGGCAAGTTACCTAATTCAACTGAAAGCTTAACTTTACTTTTCTTATAAATACACTCTTGTGGCCAAAGATCAAATAACGTACTTTTAGAATCAAATCCATAACTTTTCGAAGAGAAATTTTTGCATCACACCAACTAGGGTTTAATCAAACTTCATGCGAAATTAATTATTCTTCATCAAAGAACAATGAAGCCCGGACCTGTTATTGAAGCGCGAGGCTATCAAGGAGACCGGAGTGAGTCCAAGGAGTTTGATACATTGTGTTCCAAATCGAGCGATTCGAGGAGGAAGTTGTTGCACTAGAGGTGACATCTAGAAGCTATTATTGAGTGATTCAAGGCTATACGTCTGTGTCGATTAGTGATTAATCGAGTCTGTACCTCTTGTGTTTATTATAATGGAAAATGTTTTTTAGGATTAGTCCTACACTAGAAAGATACCTCGTTAATTCTAGTGTTAATTATTTGTCTGATTGATTGAATTGATTAATGCATGCTAGAGAATATTAAATAGATTTTCCAGAGTTAAAATTGGTGAACAATTAAGATTTATTTTCCAGCTATAATCACTAAAGGGTTTTTAGCTAATAATTAGATAATAACTTATCTAGATTTAATTGCACCGCATTTAAAATTTTTAACTATGACGGGAGAAGTATCTTCTTTTGGCAAAAAAGGCATACTTTAGCTCTGAAGGAATGGGCTTAAGATCCAATTTTGGAGCTTCAAACGTAGAGGGCATGATTATAGAGTTAGTCCAAAATGTTCAGTGCACATGGCCTGGTCTACTTTGGAATCATCAGTGACTTTCGCTATAATTGAGATTAGAAACTACATTACATCTCTCATTATCAATAGGAGAGCAATCATCGAATTTGGAAAATGAATGAGTCAAGGTTGACATAGCTGTGTCCTCGTACTGTGTAATCTTGAAGTGTTCCTCCAAAATTTATTTTATAAGTTGTAGTACCCGACTTACAAGATAAACCCATAATTGTTACCTTTTATAAACATATACACATATATCTGTAATATTAAAAACTGTGAGTTTAAGCCATTTTGTATAAATCATGCGTAATATCCATACGGTAGTCATATACATGTTTTTGGAAACCATTTTCATCCCAAACCTATCTCAAATCCATCTATAATAGTGTACAAGCATATTTATGAATCCATTTACGACATGGCAGGTTTTATGTCCAAGTACGTGAAATTGAATCATACAAATGGGGATTTTAGTTTGATTGTCAAATTGAAGTTAATCAAGCGTAAATCAAAAATTAGAAATCATAAATTCAAGTCCATAACCCTTGCATGCAAACAACCTAGGGTTAATATTAAAATCCCCAAATTATGACTAAAATAACTAATGCAACTCATAATAGTTGAAATTAAAGTTTAAGTACTAGTTTTCCCACCTCTATTGAAGCTTTAGCACAAGAAGATTGAAGCATTGGTAAAGAAATGATCCCAAAGCTCCAAGCAAGAAAATGGTGGAGAGGATGAAAAAAATGATGAATAGTTGTGATTTAAGCCAAATCTTTTATCACTTGATCCCAAGTGATAACATACCAAAATCTTTTTCTCCCTAGATTTGTTATGAACTGAGATTTTAGGTTAATGGGCAAAGTTAGCTTGAAAAGGGGAAGAAAAAGGGTAAAAATTGGGCCAAACGTTAAACAATGGGTCAAACCCTATTGAAAATAGCATTATGCCAAAACATATTTTGTTGTATTCTGGCACGATCAGATTTCGCCAATCATTTTCCTTCACATGCAGTTTTGACTCATTAGGAGTATCAATTAAGTCTCAGTAAAAAAATAAAAGTTGTAAAATGGATCAAAATCTAACTAGTGTCATAAACGGAGAGTCATTTGGATATTGTATCAAGAAGTTATGACCTTTCAAAGTTAGGGAAAAACTCATTTGCTAAATACTCAATTGCCACCGTTAGACTACCAAATTCAACTACGGCTACCAAATTCAACTACGGCTTTCCAAAAGACGTTCAACAATGTACGCATATGTAATATCATTAATATGACTTGTGGGAAGTGTTCGGATCATCAAAATGTACTCAAAATAAAAAATGACTACCTAAAGCAACGAGTTAACAAATTAGGCAAATTCAAAAAATGATTAAAGAAATAATAAACATAAGATTCAAGGATGGGGAATCCCATGGAATATAGTTTTCGCAAAAACATAAACTTGTAGAGGGATATGACACCTAACTAGGGGCTTAAATGGTGTATCATTCAGATAAGAGATTAGGGGGTTATGACTCTCCAAAGTCAACCAAAATTTCATTCCTCAAGAAATCCAAATATAGCCGTCAACGCCTCAAATTTTATTTGAACCATCCAAAATGCTATGCGACCATGCACGCAAGTGTAAATATGTTATCAAGACACACTAGAAGAGTTCAAACTATAAAAATTGTCTTAACTAAAAATTTCACTACCCAAAACCTCCTCTAAAGAAGACGGTTAGGCTAGTACAAAAGGGTTATCGAGTGATTAGAGTACATCGTTACATAGGTGCATAAAAGCTCGAGTCTGATTTCATAAATACCAATTTAAAATGAATGCATCTAGAAGGACTATTTTGAAAAGGCTGAAACTATTTGCAAGATATGTAAATAGGAATTGAATACATGATCCATTAAAATACCGAAAGGGCGAATTTGATGCCTAACACTTTCCCAATTCGTAACGTAGTTCCTGAACCTTGCAGAAGTAATTATCAAGTAATATCTAGTTCAAACATATAAAAGAGAGTTTATTTATATTCAAGCTGTCTTTTATGCAATCATTTGTTTGTTTTCTTGGAAAAGAAATTGGCGACTCTGGAAACATGTTTTCTCAAGAAAACCTCAAAACATTTTCAAAATGAGAATTGGGGTCGAAAGATCACGCTTCTACACAAATTGACTAAATTAACGTACCAATCACTTAATCCTAATTAATTCCACTTTTACTTTTTTGGGAACTTCAAAATTTATGAGTGCAGTGTCTTTTTTTGCATATAAATGTGCCAAATTTTAAAGTAGTAAACAAGTTCTATTTTTTGTCATTGATTATGATAAAAATATTGTATTCTTAAAATATTGAGAAAGTAAAAAATGGACTTTGAATTTTAGACAGAGGGAGTAATTCTTGTTGGAAATCATATTTATGTTTTATTTTTTGGTTGTTAAGTTATATTACGTAAATTTTGTACATCCCATAATATAAACGATCTTTTATAATTAGAATTAAATTAGGATTTGGTTGTTTCCATTTTTATGTTTTTATTTAAGTTAGGTTCTTTATTTTAACCTTAATTTATTTATATAAATATAAATTGTGGCCTCCAATTAGAGTATGTCAAAATGCCAAAACCCTAATTACGTTTTTCAACTTGGTATCAGAGGATTGGATTCTCAGTTAGGATTTTTTGGTTCCGCCATTTCCAGTGGGTGGCTTTTTGCTGCCTACTCGGTTAAAGAGTTGTTCCTTTTAAATTTCTTCAATAGCATTGTCCAACTGTCCCTGCCCAACTTTTGGCCGATTTCGTTGTCCCTTTCTTTTTTGTTTTTATTATTTTATTGAGCTTTAGATTTATTGGTTGTTCGTGATGCAATTGTCCCTACGCCTCTTTTCTTCTCCTTTTGACCTCTTTGAGGTATCCCTTTAGTTTCTTGGTCATGAATTAAGGATCATTTCTGTATTCCTATGTATTTTTCGGGCATCATTTTGTTGGCCATATTGGCCCGCTTGGTCTCATTATCGGCTTTATTTTGGGTGGATGTTGTTCCGCCTTTGCACATGTTGATATGGATGTTGTTCCTACTTTAAGCACATGGTGCCATTATTTTATAAAATTGAGGTACTTTTTTGGACATGCATGGTTCAAGAAAACGTTCTTCAACAAGGGAGAAATTTATATAAAGAGTTAAGGGGGAATATTTTTTCTTCAAAGGAATGTCATGGAAAATTGATTTCGGTTTAACACCTCTTTCAATTTGAGGGAGGGGGATTGTTGGAAATCATACTTATCTTTTATTTTTTGGTTATTAAGTTATATTAGATAACTTTTGTATATCCCATAATATAACAGATCTTTTCGGTTTATAATTAAATTAGGATTTGGTTGTTTCATGTTTTATCGTTTTATTTAAGTTAGGTTCTTTATTGTAACCTTAATTTATTTAAATAAATATAAGTTCTGGCCTCCAGTTGGGCTAACCCTATTTATGTTTTTCAACTCTACTTACCGGGGCAACCCAAAATCCACGTACGATGGGCTAACCCTTTTCCTTATGGGATTTGCACTATGAACCCACTAGGGCGGAGTGATACGTTATAACATATGGATCTAGTGTTTTGTATGGAACATAGTATAAGCCAATTATGACAATACAAGCCCGGTACACCCTAGAAATGTTATTACCTTGGTTTGGTGGGTTGTAGGTTGTTGTGGCTTTAAGTATACGACGCTAAGCATACCTTGAACATATCGGTTAGGTGAGAATCATAGGAACCGATACATGGCTTAATAAACGACTAGAGAATTATCATAAAATTCTAACGGCCTTAGTTTTATATAGATGGCACATGCGAGTTTTATATAGATGGCACATGCGAGGTATATTATAATATCAATAATGAACCGGTTGGCTGTAATACTTGGATAATAATTAGATGATAAGTACATAAAGTATAAGCATGATGAGAACGCTTATAGTGATGATGAACAGTGATTATAATGTTGATAAATGAATAGTGGGTGATTGTATATTGTATCTGTATATGGTTTGCCATATGTGTGATGAATGATGATGTGATTAATGAAAATGTACATTATGAAGAATGATACGATATATTCATGCTGATACAATCACACATATGGGCTGGATAATGAGCCGAGCATCGGGTAGCTCTCGATGACTCGAAGATTGGCCGCCTAATTGCCGCCCCTTGGTGAAATTCCCTAAACTGTGCACGGAAAAAAGAAAAGGGTGACTCTACCATTGGTTGGATTGTTCACAAAAGAGATCCCACTCTATGCATCTTGCTTTCTGGCTGATTATGTATCCTCGGTCTACAGAGTTTTCCCGACAGCGAAGTAGGTCCCATGTGCCATTACTTTCCAATTGGTGAGTTTTTCAAAAAGTAGTGGATTGCTAATGTACATCACCCTACTAGGGTGTTTCCTGGTGTAGTTCTTTTCGAGTGTCTACGTGACTTGTATGAGGTGTGCTCCTCGTTAACTATTCGGAGTGTTATTCCCGGGAAAATGTCTTAAGGGTTATCTCCAAATGACTTACTTGGAGAACCAAGTCCCTAAGCCACTCCTCACTTGGGGGAGACATGGACAAGAGCTTTGGACCCTTCGGGATCCGTTGTTCTGGGCCTAGGCTACCGCGGGGTGAAACTGAGGCATTATGCAAGAAATGTGATATAGACTGATGTGATGTGATATGATGTGATAGAGTGCTATTATTACTATTGTTATATGATATCTATATCATTTTATGTCTAAATGCCTCGGACGCTTTGAGTATAGCATGGGATTAGTGTGGAGATGGTTGAATGGATCATAAAATACATAGGAAAGCATTTGGCCATTCATAAAATACTAACATACAAAATGGAAATTATTATTAGCTCTTGGCCTTATAGATATAGTATATGAGTTTGAGAAATGTACGGTTCACGAGATTAATTGACTGGATCATAATGAACATAAGATACTAATAATTAAAGTGGCAATTATAGCTAATGTAATAGCTAGTGTAACACCCCCATTTTTAGTTAAGAATTTTTCCCACGGGCTATATTCCAATCATTGCGAAAATTTTGTTTTGGGTGGGAAATTCTTGATTTTTAGATATCCGCATGATTTATACTTTTTTATATGTTATATGTATATGTTTAAGATTGCATGGGTAATCATTAAACATTCCGGGTGGTTCGAACCCCATTCGTCGCGTTAGACGCATAAATTGCCTTTACGCGATTTATATTTTTCACCGACTTTGGACATTCATAACTTCTTCATCTTAAACTTGAATTGACTTCTGCAAGTGCCTATAGCTTCATTTTATTTCCCTATACAACTTTCGTTTGAAGGCCATGTTAAATTAGAAGCATTTCGGAGGTTGAAATCGGCCGTAAAAAGTGCAATTTTCTAAGAAAAAGTGAGGGGCTTCAGGTGGGTACCCTCTGATCGATTAGAGTAGCTATGATCAATCAAACCTGCACCAGTGGGTTTTTAGCCCCTTTCTCTCCCCATTCGACATTCATCTTCTTCCATTCCTTCCTTCCTTCTCCATTTGTTTCCATTTCTTTTTTAGAGATAGCTAGAGGGTAGTGAGAGCAAGTTTGAGGGAGATTCTTGTGTGTGTGTGTCTCCATAGTTCTTCTCCATACAAGATTACCATCATCATCATCATCTTCCTCCTCAATTTTCCTTCCTCCATTAATGAGGGTTTTAAGCTTTGTTTTGGGGATTTTGGGATTTCTCGAATTATGGCTCGATTCACCGATCTTAACCTCGAAGAATTTCTTGTTTGAGGTGGGAATACTAGTACTCTAACTTGTTTTCAAATTAGTATATGATGAATGTTGATTTTACATTAGAAATTGGGGGTTTTCTTATAAGCTTGTTGATGTGTGCATTCAAAGGGTTTGGGGCTGAGATATATTGCTAGTTTTCTTAATCTACACATGGTTTTGTTGTGATTTCATGTTAATTTGTAAGAATCTCATTATAAGTTAGAGTACTACAAGCCCTAGTGACTATCCGCTAGTGCGTAGGCTAATATACTCAATCTATTGATGGATATATCATGTAATGGCCTAAATATGAGGAATTACACTATATATGAATTCTATTATACCTGGATATTAACTTGGTACCTTAAAAATGATGCGTACTTGTCCCTATGTACATTATTGGGTTAATAGGGGGATTAAATTGATAAGTGCTCAAGGATTTCCATATTATCACTTGCCTCCCTTACTTGCTAGTAGACTATATGCCTTATTTACTATCCGCTAGCGCGTATGCACGTATACCCAATTTATGGTTAGGTATATCATGTTATGATCTAGGAATGAGGATTTATACAAGAAATTCTATGATGTTACATGTTTTACTCAATTTCACCTTCAAACCCCCACTTATACACTAGTGCATTTAGCTAGCATCTGTGTACAACCACATAGAGGTTGGAATAAAACTAGTATATAAGATGGGGTTGTATATATATTATTTTTGCATAATATTGATAATGTATACATGCCATTGGTCTACTAATGTCGTGAAATTGGTAAAAACCCACAATTTCTGGCGACAACCTTTCAATGTTTTCTAATATAGGTATACACTGGATAAATAGTGGGTTTGATACATGATTTCACTTTTAAACAGTATGATGGTTATATCCATGAGATGCATACGCTATTAAATGGGCTGATTGGTTTGTTAATATTATTAGCAAGCTAAAAGTTTATTACAAAAAGATTACTAGTCCATTTATTGGAACTATTCAAGTACTCCATGGATATAATCATGTGAAGGATATTAGTCCCTTTAATGGCACATATACATTAGAGACGTCTGTAGTTGGAATTATTACCGTAGTCAGTGAATTTATCTATTGACCACATATGCATTTTGGTGCATGAGCTGGATAAGCTTCTAGTAAACTAATATTTGATTTGAGATCTATATATGTGTACAAATTAGGAATATATATATATATATATATCTGTGTGTGTGTGTGTACATGGGTGTGTACTATGAATAAGTATATTCTTTGAAAGAATACTTTCTATTGATTTCTTGGTTTTGTCAGGTACTAATGATCCATGGGGTTGACCTAGCCTTGGTGGCTACATACCCTGATCTGTGTAGAAGGATTACGCTTTGAGAACAGCATACTCTATGGTCTGTAGGGGACCCCGCGAGGCGTCATACCCTACACCATCTAGGTGGTCCACGGGGGGACCCAGTCTTGGGGGCTACATACCCCAGCTTTGGGAGCTTAGATCGCGATCGCTGTGCACAGTAGAGTAAATCCTAGATATTTGATAAGAGATAAAAAAGTACATTGCAGATTAGTGCCTATGTGTGTTTTACACCTAGACTTATGATAGATACTACTATTTTACTTGTATCTTGGTGATATATAGCTTTTTGTGTTTTCAGGGACGGGATGGCATTTGGTGTGCATTGCATATATCATACTTTTCTAGTTATTTTGACAAGAGCACTATTTATACGTATGTATATATATGTAGAAATGGTTTAAGCATACAAACAAAGTTCGAGTTACTTTCATTAGTCCACGTCGCATGTGCTTTGCAACGTGTACTTTAGTATAAAAGCCTTATAGTTCCCACTGAGCCCATATTTGGCTCACTCCCATTTTCCAAAATAGTTTTGCAAGTATTCTTCGTGGGGTGGCGCACGTGCGGAGTTTAGAGACCTCTGACATTCATTAAACATTTGTCGTCGTCTGTGGACGACTTAGTATTCATGAACTTTGTGTACTCGAACACTTTGTAGACTTATCTTTCTACATGTATTAATTTATAAACTTTTGTATGTGATGTGAAACTTTTATTTGAGACTGGGACCTTGTTAGAGGATTTGTATTTTACGAAACATTTTTACTATGAATGTGGAGTTTTATTTGAAAGAAAGGAAGCTTATATTTTCTCATTTACAGGTGTTGGTTTTGTTATATATACGAACTGCAAATGCCAAAATTTTCCTAAAATAAGGTTTTATATATAATTTATTATTAAATAAACTTTGAATCATATACTTTAAACCCACCGTCGCGTATGGCAGCATGATTAACCGGGTCCCGAAGACCTAAATCTCCTAATGGGATTTGGGGCATCATAGCTAGATAGAAGGATATCGAGGCTGGACGCTTATGATGGATAAGTTAGCGATGAAGCCTAATACTCAGCTAAGTATGGAATTCATAATGTATTAACAATAAAGATAAAACAAAGAATACTTGGCTTATAGTAATATCTTTCGATAGTATTGTGGGAGAGATAGAAATGGTGTTGACACACGCCTTAGAAGGGATCTTCATAGCATGACGAACCTTAGGAAACTAGTTTGTAGAGTGATGACCTTAGACTGACTGTCTCATTCCTGTTGAGACTATGTTGAGACTATCAATCCCACTCTTCTCGAAAAAGTAGGACCTCACAAAGCAATATATAAGATTTAGGGGCTACTCCACTCATAGCCAGTTAATTTTGGGTTGGATGCTCCAAAATCTAACATGGTATCAGAGAAATAAGATCCCTGTTATTTAGGTTCACATCAAGATCGACTTCGCCATTCAGAATCATCCGTCTTCATCTTATGCCTTACGGGCGGGCTCCAAGTCACCCAATCAATTCACATGTTGGCTAAAAAATTACGCCACACGTGGGGGAGCGTGTTAAGACTATCAATCCCACTCTTCTCAGAAGAGTGGGACCTCATAAAGCAATATATAAGATTTAGGGGCTACTCCACTCATAGCCGATTGGTTTTGGGTTGGATGCTCCGAAATCTAACAATTCCCTCCTTCACCAGTTTTGCAGGTTACACCTTGGGGGTGGCGCGTGACATACATTGATAGAAAGCCTTTGATGACCGTAGACTTTTGTGGTCCTTGAACTAAGGACTAAGTTTTATATTCCTTTGGTTTTGAAACATTGTATATAAGTTTTTACCTAAGCGTTTGACATCGGTTTTGTTGTATAGACAGTGTTCTATGTAAACTTGTGTAAAAAGGGTTTTTATAAGTGGAGTGGTTTTAAATATGGATTGGATTGTGTTGGCACTTGTATGCAATATGTTTTGATTTTTACAGGGTGGTTTGCTACTAAAATAAACTCCACATGTCGAAATTTTACTAAAAGGAATTCTATTCGGATCATATTTTATTTGAGAAAACGTTTTTGCAAGTTGTAATTTTATTATTTAAACCCGCCATCGCGCACGGCATCTGTGATTAACCGGGTCCCGGAGGTGAAAATCTCATTACGGATATAAATTAGTAATCTAGATTAAAAGTCAAATATACATTTATAAATTAATTTTAATTAGTGTATATAGTTCTCAATTTTAAAAAGAGTAATATTGTAAAAGTTGGTTCAAAAAATTTATAATTTAAAGGTGGGTTACGTGTAAGAAGTTGCAGATAAAAACAAAATCACCCAAATAATTAATTTATAGGTGAAATTTGCTACAAAACGTGGTTGATCAATGATGATGTCATAAAGATGTTAAAATAAAAGAAGACAAGGTTTGTTGTTAAAAAAAAAAATAAATAAATAAATAAAGGGGGAGAGGGTAATTAATTAAAGGTCCAGTATTAGGATTGTCTATCAAGTATACAAGTTGGTTATGGGGTTGTCCTCACTCGGATTGAATTATTTTGAGTATGCTTAAGGCTGAACTCAGCTCAAAATAAAAGTTGTTTTATATGCTTAAGAGCATTTCTAACAGTTGTGTAAAAATTTACTTGTAAATCTTATGTGTCAATCAAATTTTATACAAAATTTGAAGTTCAAAAAAACTATGCTCCAATAGTACTTTTGTAAATTCTTGTGTAAATTTTGAAATAGCCAATATGATATAAACCCATGTTAAGTATAATTTAATATTTTTTCCTTCAATTTTTTTATACATAATCTTATACTCACAAAGTATCTTCATTTGTACCTCTTGATGAGTAGATTTCAAATATATAATTTTTATTAAAATATATATTTTGTAGTAAAAGTTATTACATTTTAATGTTTTAGTAAAAAAATGAAGAAATAGAAAGTTGGCGCGCCAGTGTAAAGTAGGAGTGTATTTTATACAGTTAATTTACGCAAAATTCAGTTTTAAATGATTGCCGGAGATTAAACTTTTTACAAATTTTGTAAAATTTACATAAAACATAAATATAAAAAACTATTGAAGATGCTCTAAACTTTGTTTTTTATTTATTATACGATTCATGCCCGAGTTCAAGTAAGCCCATACAAGAATGATGAGTGTGGTTTGAAAATTTGACCAAATTAAATGGCAAAGGAATTTTGAAAAAACCTTTGAGCAACCTGGCATGGTGGCACCCATTTACTTGAACGCTTTCACCAAAACGGAAATGGAAATACTAATTTTCTGGTGATATTCTTGATCGATTTAATTGAATTTTGAAGAGTCTTTCTCACTATTCACAGTATGGGGAGCTTTCGAGGCAATCTAATAGTTTGCCTATCGGTTGCCAATCAAAGAAAAAGTTTAATTGCGGATGGGCTCATCTTTGAAAAATGTCTTCAACCTGTACTTTTCAATCCCAATCTTTGCTCCAATTAGCACAAAAGCGTTAATCAAACAATAATGAAATCAATGGCAAAAAAGAAGGTGATCCACCCAGCGTAGCAGCCCCAAAACCAAGAGCAGCGTATTCATTTAATCCATGTGGAGAACTAGTTGGAGAAGTTAAATTTTTCAAATGATGTATCAAAAAGTACATTGATCGGAGTGTCTGCAGTCTACTTAAAACACTGACCATTGCATTTTCGCGCGACACGACATTTAGTTTATAATAACTTAGGACATTTTCTTGGGGTGCACTTTCCATTACTCATAATCAAACTAAAACCTACCAATCAATGGCAAGAGCAGTATATTCATTTGATCCCAATGGAGAACTGGTTAGAGCAGCTCTCATGCTCTCCCTACAATTTATTTTTTATTTAATAATTTTTTTTTAGTTAAGTTGGATCCACGTGTAAAGATAGATAAGCCAACTCAGCATTCTGTCAATGAAAACTAACGGGGTTAGGCAAAAGGTTCAAAACATGTCACTTAATGTATTTTAGGGTTCGATTGCTACTTAAAGCATCCATACCCTTCCTCTTACCGGAGAAATGTAGATGGGGAAAATTTAGCTTGTATGGTGTAGAGGGAGTAAATTTATCATTTTTCTAAATTTTAGTGATACGGATGTGCTTTATTCGTATGACCTATGCGGATGTGATAAACTCATATCAATATATATATAAATCATACAAGTGTGGGATACTCTTATGAGCCATACACACCCATATTAGTTATTTTAAAAAAAAATATTGCTCAACAGTCATACGAGGATAGCACGCTCATATGACTATTTTATGCCATATTAGCTGTGTAGAATCTGCAAACTTATTAACCAATTGCTAAATTTGGCATTAAATTTACCATAACCGATATGGGTGCTCTTATGAAATTTAGAGGATATGAATAGAATTCGACCCAAACTTTAAGGTTTTTTGTATCAATTTCCCCCAAAAAAATAAAAATGTAATGACTTTTTTTTTACAAGTGTTGTTTTAAATACTTTAATGTTAAAATATCTACTAAATTAATTAATATTCCAGCCCTAATTAATTGCAAATATTAAGAAGATGAAAGTAATTAAATGTAAAAAAACAAAACTACTCCTCCATCTTCGATCTCTCCATTATAAAACGAGTGATGCCGCAAGTTCTTCTGCTATACTGGAAAATAATTTTGCTTTTACATTGCACTTCTTATGCATTATTCTTCTCCTATTATTCATTCACTTATTTTATAAATCTTAGGAAACTCTGGTTTTTGTATGCTAACAACCACCCCAGAAGTTTTACAAGTAGCTTAACACCATTACTTTAGATCATCCCATGAGTGAAAATTCTACATTTTAGGAAAAAAATATATATTGTGTTGAAAATACTAGTTACATATAGTTTAGTATTTGATTTATGAAATAGTTATCTATTTAATAATAGAAAATTGAGTTCAGTCCCATCTGACAGGTTTAATGTTTTCCCCTTTTTGTAATGCGACATCACACTTATAACCAATTGTAACACCGACAAAGTGTAGGGAATTAGGGCAGTAATCATGCATCACATACACTAATTTACGCACTAATCTTTAAACCCTAGGATCTATGCTGTTCAATAAAATCGACAGAAGACATACCTTATATGTGATTCGGTGTTAATGAAACGAACAGGATGGATTAGATCCTTCTGTTGTTGTCGTCCTTAGCGTAGAAATTACGACGCC
This sequence comes from Lonicera japonica, assembly GCA_021464415.1. Classification (NCBI taxonomy): domain Eukaryota; kingdom Viridiplantae; phylum Streptophyta; class Magnoliopsida; order Dipsacales; family Caprifoliaceae; genus Lonicera; species Lonicera japonica. The sequence continues at coordinate 48,066,189 of CM038466.1, forward strand.
TCTATGGTATGCACACACGAATGAGATGAGATCCTTGCTTGGTGTACTAGCGCCTTCTAGGGTTCTCTCAATTATTTCGACTCTTTAGCCTCTCAAAGTTTTCCTTGACGGCCAAGATGAATAAAGGTTCCCTTTTATAAGGACCCTAGTGAGAACCCTAAGCAACAAACGAACTAGGCCCAAGTCCAACTTGGCCCGTTTTAATTCGTTTTGATCCAACTCGTTTTGGTGTGCGACCCTGTAGGTTTTACACTCTTTGGCAGTATAATTAAAAGCCCATTTTATTATACAAATAGTAAGCGGTCTCTAGTAAAACATTACTACTATCCAAAGGGTATAAAGGTCAAAAACGACACAACCTTAAATTGATATTCCACATATTAACTCCTTTTGTCAATCGATATCTAGATTGAACACAAGACTAGGCAAGTGTCATTCTTGAATAGTTCAATCTTTATTTCTTGATCTCTAAGTATAATTAATCTAAAACAAATGACATCTCATTTGTGCATGGCCATGCAAATATTAATTACACTTATCAAGGGGCCCAACGATATCTCTCTCAATATATGAGAGTGACAAATCCCATCTTGATCAACCACATACCTCTACATAGTTCATAGTATGCTCGGTCATCATCTTTATAATTACTCGGTCAAGAGCAACGTTTGATAATGCCTAACATGCTAATCCCTATGTTGGTAACCATGGCGATCTCAGGTCTGAGAATAATACGATATCACAAATGGGGAACATCACTGATGACATTATGTAACACTCCTTGCAGTGTCCCCAAAGCGGGTCGGTCCAATACTTTGTTCTCCAACAAGTATTAGTGTGTTCAGCTTGATATCTCCATATCCATGACTTGTAGAACATAGTCATCAGCTGACCCATACTCCAATCATTATATCAATGTGATCCTAGGTTATTGACACATGATTAGGGACATCTAAATAATATTATTATAACATTACTAGCATCCCACAATCAAGTCACGTACTTGATGAACTAGTATTAATATATATTATTTACAAGAGAATATAAAGTATAATAAATAAACTTTATTAATAACAATAAGCATAAGATATCCAATTACAAATCATAATCTATGAATAGTCCTAGGACATATCTCTTTCACAAAGTATCCAAAATATTGAATCCATTTGATGCGGATAACTTAGAGTCATGAAAATATTTTATAAGTGATTCTGGTAACCTAAACAAGAAATATATATATATATATATATATTAAAGCTGTGTGAAAATTGTGAAATTGTTATCCTTTCTTATTACACAACTCTTACCTAAACAAACATTCAAAGCGACAGATGATATTAAATCATGTTCTTCTGAAGTACGTAATGTTGTAATCATAATTAAGTTCTTCTATCAAACTTTAAATAAGAATATAATTTCTAGTATGAATTCATAACGAAAAACAAAATTGCGGGAGATATGCATGGCATATTCTCTCTCTATTTAACTATGCTAAACACTAATTCCTAATTCTTAATTTCTTAACCTCTAATGCCGCGTTAACCTATTATATTATATAATTTTTCTGCACATGACCGCGTCATTGAAAACTAGTATGCCATAACTAGTTGATAATATCAAATGTGATCAGTGGGATCAGTTCGGACACCAAATATACTAAACTTCGGCATGGAAAATTTCTTTGGAGGGGTAGCTTTTGCAATTCTTTGAGTGAATAGGAAACCGCCTTTCTCTCCGAGTTATTTTCTCGCCAATCTCTTGGCATGTGTGCAACAGCTTTTCTAGACACTGTGGTATTGATCAACTTTCTAAGATCCTTTTCGGCCCATGTTTTTTGACTTGGGCCTTTCTCTGTGATTCTTTCAAAATCGGCTTTGGGTTTGAATGGGTGCAGTTTGTGCCGTTTTTGAGTTTTGTTTTGGGGTAGCTGCTTTGTGGAATGGTATCTTTTTCATCTTCTCGTGATATTGACTCCTTCAAGCGTTCTCTAAAAAGTGCTTGAAGAGCCTGGTTCTCAAGCCTTAGCTTTCTAGGTTCATTTTTCGAGCCACCAACAACGATAATGTTTTCGTTGTAATTACTGTCCATCGCTCCTCTTCTCGAGTAAGTCGGCGGGATTGACTCATGCACTATGGGTAGGGTTGGTATTGTGCCATCACCACCTTGGAGATGATGTGGTAGTGATGCTTGGAGGCCATCGGTGGCCCAACTAGTCTGAACCATGGTAATTGCATTTATAAAAAAGAGTAAGTTCGTATGAAATTCCTAAGAACATAAAGGCAACTTCGGTTCCTGCAGCGGCGTTAATTGTGGGTGACAAAAAATTTAAACTCACTCATAATGAATAGTTCTTAGAAAAGTTAGTCTAAATTGGATCAAAGAGACAATGAGTAACATATTTTTTGTTTACAAGTAGGTTTCCCTAGGGATTTTCACATCCTTTCTGATAGTATATCCTCCTTTTTGTTTGTGTTTTTATATGAACTTGGTAATAACAATTGAAAAAAACACAAGATACTAGGTCTTTCTTTCTATATTACCTATTGCCTCAAATTTAGGATCCTTTTTAATGAGCTTTCCTCTTTCTATTTATATGTATAGAATTACTGGTACAATGCTCCATTAGGGTAAAGAGTAAAACATTTTCACTCCAACACTTTACAGGTGAATTAACCCTTATCCACAACTAACTAGCTTTATACTTACAGTTGTTTTTATCTCATTTGTTATGATGACCATCTTGGCATGGTCATACACCAATTTCGGTTGATATAGGTTTCATGTCTTCATTGGTGAAGATAATCACATCGGCACTTTCAGCAATCTAAGTGATCTGACTATATTCTGCAATTTTGGCTTCACTCACTATGGTTTATGGCTAGGGCCGTTCTGCCCTGGGCCTTGTCCTTTTTCTTCAATCTATAATGGGTTTCGCTCGATTCCTTAGGTGATTTAAGGGGAATTTTTAGAATTAATTGGTCGTTCCTTTATTCCGCACTTAAATGCACCCCTTCTTTTATGTAAAATAATTAAACTAGTATAGCGAATAAATAGGAGTCTATCCAAATTCAAGTTGATACCTTACAAATAGGAAAGTTTGTTGAAATCCAAGATTTTAGAAACCGAGATTAAAATAGTTTTTGAATTTTGATTTTGAAAATTATCTAAACTAAGAAACTAAAAATTAAAGTAAACTAATTAAATTAAATCAAACAAGAAAATAATTAATATAAAGAAACCAAACAAGAAAATCGTTCAAACCTAGTTTGACATAATTCGTTAATTGATTGAATTGAAATATGAAGGTCGAGATTGCATCAACCCCAAACTTCAAGGTTTATCTTGTTTTTTTCCCTTACAAGTTACATCTTTCATAGTACTCACTTTACTTTATTGTTGCTTTGATTCGTTTAAACATCAGGGTCATCCCGGACATATATAGGGACATTTTCATATATTTTGTTTTTAGAAAAAATAAATTGTATGGTAACACTTATTTTGGTAAGAAAACTAGTAAATATATGATTGGTCCTACTTATTTTGGTCAAAAAAATATTAACTCTTATATTTATAATATAATTCTAATATTCATGATAGCTCAAAGAGTTGTCTTCTCACTAGAGTTTGTAAATCTTATGAACATAAAATTTTAGATAGTGAAGTAACATTATTTTCGTGTCAAATATAAAATGATTCGGTTCAATTATGCACTAACAAACCTGAAACCTAAACCAAATCTCTCTACGGTTTCAATTCGGTTTATTTGTTTTGGCATTTTGGTTTAGATTGGTACAATTTGATTTTCAAATTCGCCACAACATCCCTATGGGATGATTTTAGTTGGGGGTGAACAGTTCAAATTTGTAGTATGGAGATTTTTATTCAGAATTAAACGGGACTTGTCATCGGCTCCAGCTTTTAGAATTTTCATAGATTTACAAATCTCAAATCTGAATCTAATTGTGCTATCTAAATAATTAGATTCCAATTCTATGCCCCAATTACATGGAACCATTTGTTTTTAGAGTTCTAAGGGACCATTTGTTTTTTCCCAAAAAATATTACATGCACCTGGTATAAATAACCGTCTAATGAAACTAAAAAGAATGAAACTTAGTTCAGAAAGGACATGTAACATCTCATCCATATGTGGAAATAGATAACACGCATTGTCCTCCTCTATATTTGTTGTGCACATTACATCCGAGTTGGACTTCTTTCTGGACCACCCAAACGGGCCGGGCCCACCTATCTGCGCACATAGTAATGATATTGTATTCAACTTAAACACCTTTGGCGACAGGTGTGTAGTTTTCTCTTAAAATGCCTCGTTAATATGTTGTGACACTACCCAACTTATCAACCCTTGTTAAATTCTACAATTTTCCCATAACGGATCAATGATTTGAGCCAACCATTCTTAATAACATCATCAAATGGATATGCACAAGTGCTGTTTGTTATAGACATATCATCATGATTTATTCAATAGTTTATAATTGTTCAAAACTACTATTGCATCCCAAATTAAGAGCGCGCTACTCCTTTTTGACCGTTTCAAATTAAAATTTCCCATTAGGGGACATATTTAATGTACCAAATCTCACGATACTAAACAAGTTCTATCACTATGCATTGATTATGTTGAGACTCTTGTAGCCATAAAATGTGTGGAGATTCAAATATAAACTCGCAGTTTGGGACGAAGGAAGAATTATTTTGAGACCATTTGACAAAAAATGAAGTGAATAAAGGAAAGGTATACAGCCAAACATTATTGAACCAATTGGAAATTACTACTGTTGTGCTAAGATACTGCTAGAACAAGCCTTAGCACAAGTGTAGGTTCGACCGGACAATTATGCGTACAATAATTAAAGAAACAAGCACCCCTGATATTCAAGTAATACAAAAAACAAGAGATTAAAAAAGAAAACAACTAACCAAGCACGCAAGAAATTAGGTGGTGTCGGCAAAACCGCCATTAATCCACCGGGTGATAGCTATTATTGATGAGACCCCAATTCCGAATACAACGCATAAAATAAACCCTAGCCGCCAATTAGAGCTCTCAATATTATCTCTCAAATATACTCTCTAATCTAGCTAGTAAATAATAATAATACAACTCATTTTAATAAAACCTATAACAAATGGTCTATTTATAGAGTATAAATCCTATGGGTCTATGACTGCAAAAAGCCAAAACCTACTAGAAATTGGATAATACAAATCTAACTAGGATTTGGACACTACAAAGCCAATTAAAAATTGGACAATATAAAACCAAATAGGTATAGGATTCCTATACAGAGCCAAATCTTCAACTACTTCAATTTGTAATTGCGAAACATTACAAGTAATAGAAAATTTTGTAAGTTTATATTGGATAGTTTCCTACATCTGTAATTACATGTCAATGTTTGATAGAAAAGTAATTTTGATTTTGTTTAGTCTAACCACAATATCTTCCATGCTGATCCTCTCCGTAGGAAAATTTGTCGAATAATCCAAGGCCAAATGTAAGATGGATGAGGCACATTCCTTCTTGGCAAAAACATTTTCATCTTCCATTCCTATTAAATTAATGTCTATTGTTAAATTTCCTTATTTATTTATTTATTTTATTTTATTTTCTTATTCTAATTATTCTATTCACAATATTATTTTCTTTTCTTATTGTATTGCATAGTTAGGTTAGATTAGTTCTTTCCTTTTCTTTGTCTTGTTGGCTCTATAAATAAAGCTCTCCCTTATGTAATATTCAATTCATACAATCAATTCAATAATATTTCTCACTTTTCTATAATCTTAACATGGTATCAGAGCGTTAAGATCTTCCTATCATGAGATCTTAAAAACTACTTTTCGTCGCCCGCCAGACCACTCTAACCTAGCGCCTCATCTAAACCGTCGTTCAAAACTTGCTTTCTCGCCGCTTCACCTACCCACTGCCACCGTATAAATCCAACCTTCATCCTATCAAATCCTTTATTTAACTCACTGCCAATCAAAACCACCATTGCCGTTTAAAACCAGCACTTTAAACCATTGTCCCTATTCACCTTCTCATCAAATCCATTAAAACCATCCTAGCCCCACTACTTTACTACCCTGATCACCGTCCAAATAAAAAAAAAAAGGAACCGGAACCACCACTGTTGTCCAAAGCAAAACCATCACCAAACCTTCATTGCCACCGCTCACACCACAATTAACTTCAGCCACTGAGGCACGTGCTCACACCCAATGCTCCTGCTCCGTCTCAATTTCCATGTGAAGAACTCACTCGCAACCCATTCATGCCCCAGCCATGAGACCACTTGCTCGCACGAAACTTTCTACTCCAAATTTTCTACATGGATGTTCTACACCGGACCTAATCATCCTCTTCAGCTCCACCTGTTGAAAATCAAGAAGACTCAGTCATCCTCGTCCGCCTCATTCACCTACATGTTAGTTTTTCCACCCGGCTTGTTCTTTTACTATAATTTTCAAACTCATAATGCTTTTCAAGCCTTCTTGAGTTTGAGGGGGGGGTTTAAATTTCCTTATTTATTTATTTTATTTTATTTCCTTATTATAGTTATTCCATTCATATATTATTTTCTTTCCTTATTGTATTGCATAGTTAGGTTAGATTAGTTCTTTCCTTTTCTTTGTCTTGTATGGCTCTATAAATAGAGCTCTCCCTTATTTAATATTCAATTCACACAATCTGTTCAAAAATATTTCTCACTTTTCTATAATCTTAACATCTACAACTTGAACAATTGAACCAAGGGATGCCTCATAAACCCAACTCCTCATTGTCATTTTGTCGAAAAACATTCCATATGTCGGCTTCTTCCTTGTGAATGTTTTCATTAGTAGAACACAACAGCTGTAAGCATCTCCTTTCGTACATACTATTCCTTCTTTTCCATATTCTACGCAAGGCAAGCACATTCATAATAAAAAATAAATCAAAGAATATTAAACTCTAAGGGTGGTTTTGAGGGGCTTACATGGAAAACAATTTGGTGGGAAAATCTTAAAGAATTATGTAATTTCGGGATATAAGGCAATGTCTAATGATTATAAAAATAGCGCTAAGTCTAATTTTGTGTTAAGAATATGGAATATAATTAAAAAGATCAAAAAGGATAAACTAAGGAAATCTCTTGTTAGAGTGATATACTAAAAGCCATAATTTTCTTCTTGGTTTGGATATGTTATAAACTTGGTTTTTCTATTTTAATAAGAATCTTTATGGACAATGGTTGCATTCTATTATTTATTTAAATATTGTGTATGTGTGTGTCTTTTATTCCATATAGTAGATGATTTAGTATGTAGAGTATAGCTTACACACAGAAAATCATATCATCGGTTCTTGTGGAATATAAGTTTAATGGTTCACAGTCTTAGATGGAATTGGACACCCATCGGTAGGATTGTAGCACAAGTTTTAGTAGTTTATCTTAACTACAGAAAACGATATAGTTTTAACTCTTTGTGCTAGTACACTTTGTGTGTATTGAATATGACCAGTTTGGGTTAATTGTTTTTATACTGACTATATAAAACAATTTAAAATCCCATGGTTATTATGATTACTTATGCTCTTAATCTTGAAATAATTAATAGACATATATATGTAGTGTTTATTGTTTTGACTCATTAAGAGTGAGATTTATTTATGGATCAATAATCTTCGTGAATTGGATGACAATACTATATATATGATAAATATTAATTATTGACAGAATCCACGTCCCGGTATAGGGATTGATGATAACCCCTTGAGAAATTTATAAGTTTTGATCATGTCAAACCCTGCAGGTGGATTATGTTAATCCGACATGTCAAATAAGTTAAGTGGTAGGCTCAAGGATTAAGAAGTCATTTAAATATAATTGTCAATAATTTAATTTAAATGACGGTTATCTGTAATCTTAACGTGGGGAGAATAATAAGTATTTAAATAACAAGGAGCTCGAAATATAATTTTGACATAAGGACGGGAGTGCAATTATAATTCTTTAGTGGTGCGAATTATAATTTATGGAAGGAACTAATTCATAGTGGAATTAGGATTCCAACTTTCCATAGGAAGCCTAAACATTTATTTATCCTTAAGGTCCCTATCGTAGCCTTATATATATGCCGGCCTTGTCTCTTTTTATTAGAACAATAATTCTCATGAGTTAGGGTTTGTTCTATTAAGAGAGGAGAAAATCTTGGTGATACCGTAGCCCACACTCGGTGCAAGATTTAAAAGGGTGCAAAGAATACGATAGAAGATCTTTAGGTTTTCGGTACTGTAGTCGTAAATCAGTCGTAACTTTTGATTGCAACGTTGGATCGGGCTGATTTTTGGATATGTCGTTCAGAACGCAAAGTTACTATCATTGCGTAAAAAATTAGGACGATCAAGAAGTCATTTTGGTGGCGAAAACAATCGATTTTCGCAGCCCAGAAAGAATTAAAAAATCTGACCAAATCGCAATTTGATGCTTTCAAATCCTAGTCTCCTCATATGGATCATCTGCATGATCCACAAAGGTGAAATCCCTTTATTCTTATAGGATTTTAACAAAAGTATTTTGTTTAATCTATACGCAATATCAAACGATCATGTATTTATGTCTCCATCATCTCTAATGGTCATTTTTACCTAAATAGATTTCTATAATATAAATTGTAAAATAGTAAACACTCTCTCCAATGGGAGTTTTTATATGCATTCCATGTTAAGTAAGTCACATGGAAAAATTTTATCATAAAAAAATTAATAGAAAAATCCACTTCCCTAAGATAAGGTTATTTTCCTATTCCATGAAAATGATAAACTAGGTTAAAGAAAACTGTGGAAATTAATTGTTTGGGAATTTTCTGCATTAAAACACTAATGATGAAAATTAAGGAATGTTGGGCATTTTCAATGAAAAAAAAAAAGAAAAAAAACGTTGAACAAGAATATGGAGGAATGACAATTTTTATGCTTTTTCCATTTGTTTTAGAGGAATGAAAGAACTAAAGCAACAATTGAAGTAATAAATATGGAAGATTACCTGGTGCAATATACCCAATTGTTGCCAAGGTCTTATTTTATGCCATAAACTCTCTTCACCTAAGAGTCTGGCGATGCCAAAATCATAAACATGTGCAATCATATCTTTATCGAGCAGGATATTGTTGGGCTTCAAATCGCAATGAATAATAGGCATTCTCTGGCCATGATCTAGATATTCCAAGGCAGATGCAACATCTATCATTATGTTCAACCGCTTTAGAATAGTCAAACAATAGTTATGAGGGCACAACCATTTCTCAAGGCTCCTGTTAGGCATGTACACTAGTAACAAGGCCAAGAAGTCCGGGTTACTGCAATTGCTAACAATTTTAGTAAGATTACGATGCCGAATATCACGCAGAACTTCATATTCAACATCAAAACTCTTAAATGCTTTTTCTAATTACAAATTGAAAACCTTCACTACAACATTCACAGCATCCAACGTCCCTTTATATTCCGACCTAGCACCCCCCCCACACCAAGCAGATTGCTTTCGTTGAAACTGTTTATAACTTGCAAGAGCTCAATGTATAAAACCTTTCTCCAAGCATGAGGCAATGCACTCAGTTGGGTTTATAATTCCACACCTCTTTTTTGGCGTCTTAATTGTCATTACAAATAAAAATGAATTTCTATACCGTAATCTTTTGCATGGCTGGACTTGTAATCGGGGTATCCCACATAACCTGTCATTTTGCATAAAAGACTTTGCTGTGAAGTTAGCAAAACATCCACGTGTGGCAATTTCTCGTTGTAATTTATTGAAAAACACATTAAAGTATTGGATATCCCTCAAAGGACTTGGGTATTGGTCCAGACAAATCGTTATTGGATAGATCCAATAATTTTAAGTTTATCAATTTACCTAATGATTCAAGAACAGATCCTTCTAGTTTATTATGCACCAAGGAGAGAAAAGTTGCCATTTAACCGCTCCTAATGGTGCTTGGGATAACACCCGAAAACTGGTTGAATGAGAAATCGATTTGTGTGATAACACTCAGATTTCCAATATCTTATGGTATATTTCCATGAAAAAAATTTGTGGACAAGTTTAGATACAAGAGATCTTTAAGGCTCCATAAGGTTGATGGTAAATTCGAAGTCAAATTATTAGAATATAAGAATAGCCTTCTCATTGATCTAAGTTCTCCTAAACACGAGGGTATCAATCCATCAAGGTTATTATCACTCAAGTATAAATCTCCCATCCTTTATAACTGACAAATATCGTTTGGTATGGATCATTTCAAATCGTTGTGTTCAAGATACAATTGTGTGAGATTTTCCAATCTTCCAAGTGTTGATAGGATGAACCCAATCAAATCATTGCTATCTAAAAGTAGGACTGTCAAGCCGCTCAAGATGCCTATTCCAATCGGAAGTTCACCTTTAATTTGGCATCCAAACGCTTCGAACACATGAAAAGAAGTTGAGAGATTCGCAATTGAAGCCAGGAGGATTCCATTTAATTGATTTAGTGATATCTCCAAAACTTCCAAATTCTTGCAATTAGTCAAGGAATTGAAGAATCTCAGTTCCAGAGTGGAAACTTCCCCGGTGAAATTATTTCATCCAATAGAGAGCCCTTACAAATCTCATACATTACCAAGTGTGCTGGGTATAAAGCCAGTGAATGAGCTGCTAGTCATCTCTATCTGGGTAAGTTTGGACACATTCGAGATAGAGCTTGGGATCAATCCGCTGAGCCTATTGTGTCCCAGATAAATTTCTTCAAGATTGGGAATCTAAAGCCCCATGTTCCCTGGAAGATGGCTCGAGAAGTAATTCAAATCCAGAGCAATGATATTGATTGTTGAGATATTGAAAATTTCGAAAGGTATAAGGCCTAACAGTGAAATGAACAACATGTGAGTGTTAGGAAAATCACAACGATGGAAAAATAATGAGGAGTTAGGAGTGTATATCCAATTACACCTCAATGTTAATATTTAAATAAGTTCTCTTTCATAATCTCTTTTACATTAATTTACGGTCAAAATGGATCAGGTTTTATAGATATTGATTAGTAAGTTTCAAATATATAGGGATTTTAATTAAATCTGATTTTTTATTTGAAGTTTTGACATTTTAATTTTTTTTTCAAAAGTTGAAGAGAGGGAAAGTAATGAGAAAGAGTAGGTAGTTTGTGGTAGAGAGAATCTATTTTTCTTTCAACTTTGATTGTGTATGTTTAGTACGTGATAATTAACTTGACTTTTTGAGGGATTTAGTGTTGGCAAAGTATTCCTTATGATGTAGGTAATTGGGAAAGGGTGATGAAATTGGCACCCCCAAAAACACTTGGTAATACTCTCACTTTCATTAGGTCATTCGCAACCAAGTAAGGTGTTTATTACTCGGTTCTTGAGGGTCGAGTATAAGCCTGTATACTTGGTCCTTGACAACCGAGTAAGGCATTATCAAGTTTATACTCGGTCCTTCACAACCGAATAACATATATCTTACTCGGTTGTCAATGACCAAATGAAAAGTGGGAGTAGTTTTAAGAGAAATTACGGGTTCCAATATCTCCACCCATTGGGAAATGAAATGGGAAAATTAGGAATCAAAGTATTCCTTATTTTACTTGCTACTAACTTGCAAATTGTGAGTGCTTTTTAACATATATTATAGTAGATAAATTTTTATATTTATAGAAAGGAAGTCCTGCACGGATAAAATAGGCAATCAAAAAGTCTGATGTAACTTTAAGGCAATTGAAATTGATCATCGCTTTATATAATAGTATATATTGTCTGGTTTGCCCTCTGAATAATAATGAGGTTTTGACTCTTTGATTCCCACGTATATTTTATTGCCTGAATCTCAATTTTGAATACTAAATCTAAAACCTAGTCACCATTAGAAGATATAATTGGTGTTTGTCTATCTTATCTTTTAATGGTGAAGAATTAAAATTCAGCACTAAAAGGTATTCTAAATTTCATTTTATTGAAATTTTATTTGAGGGTGCCTTATGTTTTTTTTATTCATTAGGCATTGATGCATGTCACAATAATAATGGTAAATTATAAAGTAGAATATGTCTAGCATTTACACTCGAATATAAGTAAATACATTTTTCATTTGTTTCGTTTAACTTTAAGTATTTAAACTTCAGTTTCAGTATAAAAAAAACAAACAGCCCTTAATTCTAAAAGAAAATCTTTGTGTTATATATGAATGCCATATCTAAATAGACAATAGACATATTGTTTTGAGCATTTTACCTTTCTTTTGTCTTTTAAGATATAACCGATAAAGTTAGGTATGGGATAGGCTAGTAATAAACAATGATTAAGTGTTTAATTTTTTAGGAGAACTGAGATGCATGATAAGATATTTTCCAATTTTTTTAGTTTGATATGAAATAAGAAAAAATTGGCTGGTGAATGAAAAAAACAATTGCATAGAAAACACTGAGTATAACCTCAGTGGCGGAGGCAGGATTTAAAGTCAGCGGGAGCTTGATTAACTGCAAATAATTTTTTAAATTACAAGGAAGAATAACAATGAAAATTGTATATTAAACTTCAATTATATAAGGAGATGTAAAAAAAAATACAAATGAAAAGCAAGTTATTAAAAGTTTTGACTTTTGAGTTTTCATATTTTGAGCACATTAAAAGGCATCTTCATTTTCAATATTTTTTATTTTAACTTTCTCAATGTTCACGAAGAAAACCTTTCCCAATAAATGCACACATTTTAATACTTACATTTCATGCATTTTTGTTGTGATAAATTTTAAATACTCGCAAGCGCGCGAATCAGTTAATAGTGTAGCGTGTAAGCGTGGTCGACCCCACAAGGACTCAAAAAGTATGTTTTATAATTATTTTGTTAATCTTTCACAAAACTTCTAATCTAGCTATAAAAGTTTATAGGAATCAGACAAATAAAATAAAACAAATTAAATAAATTAAGCAAAGCAAGTAAACTAAAGTAATGAAACTAAATTAAATAATACTAAGTAAGATAATAAAAGTAATGAATTAATTGACTAGAGTTTCAGAATCATATATTTAATAACAACTTCCTAAGTATTCATGCGCATAAACCCTACTATTGTCTTGCAATAATTTGGTCTCTTGACTATATTGTTCGCGAAAATTAAAATCAAGTTTAAGTAATTTATAAAATCTAATTATAATTCTTTCACAACCAAACTTATGTATAAAGTCAAAATACTCATTATATCCGTCAAAACACACCATATATCCGCTCTTAACAAATTATAAGTGAATTCAACAAAAAATAATGAGAATCCAACTTTATTTTTATCAATTAAAATAAGTATTAAATAGGAGAAATTGTATTTAACATTAAGGCACTAAATTGATAGTGTTAATTGGTTTGAATACGAATATTGAAATTAATTAAATATACTCATCATAACCCTATCACAAATTTACACTAGTATAAAATAAATTAAATAACAAATAAAACTAAAAAAAAACTTACTTAACATTAATTTAATTAAATAATTAAACTTCAAATTTTTAAAATATTTCAAAAAAAATAAAAAGTGAAAGAAGAATAAAATAAAGAAAGAAATCGAGAACTAGAAAAGAGGAGATGCTCCTGCCGAATTCCTCCGCCCCCTTTATTGGTGTTGCTGGCTGCTCCTCTTATATTAGTTAGATGGCTTTAGGGCTTTTTATTTGGTGAGACAAGGCCCACCAATTAAATAATTGCATTGGACTTCCTTTTTATCCTTCACAAATGGGCTTGAACATATCCAGCGTTGTACAATTGTAAATGGGCTTGGAGTAGCTATATTTAGATTGAGCCCACTTTGTTGAATTTTCGCCCTAGTAAACTGCCAAATTTTGCGTCACAATTTCGGATTCCGAGATGGCTGAATGTAAAAAAGATATGAATTGAAAAGTTGTAAATCTCAAAATTCTATTCCAATTAGGCTCAAGAATCTCATTATTTGGAGTTCCGAGTAAAAAGTTATGTGTTTAGAAGTATCGAATCACTTAGGTGTTTTGACTTGCTTTAATTTCTTTATTTTTCTCAATCTTCTCCAATTCTTTTTTAACACCTTAGAAGCTATAAAAATACAAATATTAGTAATAATATACGCTCTTTAAATTATAAATTAGCATAATAAATTACACCAATTTCTTGATACATTAATTTTCTTTAGGGGGCTTTGGGGGATTTTTGTTGTTTGTAATTAGGAGGCAAAGACTTAAACATTTCTTTTATTTAGTTAAAAAAAAAAAACAAGATGAGAGAAGGTAAGATATATTTCGAAAATAGAATATGAGTCTAAGTAATCTTTCAATCTAAAAATAGATATTACTTTAGGCATTTAATTATTTGTATAATTATTAAATTGATCAATTGATAAAAATCATCTTATATGACGGGTCTAAAATTTTGAAGGTTTATACATGTTTTTAGATAATTAGGGGTCAAAGGTGAAATCAGTCTTTCTCTAATACCAAATATAAATCAGACCCCAAAGTTTAAAAATTTTAAAGATAAATCCTTGTATAAATATTAAAATACCATACCTACTATAAGAGAGGATATGCGCCTGCCGAATTCCTCCGCCCCCCTTATTGGTGTTTGCTGGCTGCTCCTCTTATATTAGTTAGATGGCTTTAGGGCTTTTTATTTGGTGAGACAAGGCCCACCAATTAAATAATTTCATTGGACTTCCTTTTCATCCTTCACAAATGGGCTTGGACATATCCAGCTATATACACATGTAAATGGGCTTGGAGTAGTTATATTTAGATGAGGCCCACTTTGTTGAATTTTTGCCCTAGTAAATTGTCGAATTTTGCTTCTCAATTTTGAATTCCAAGATAGCTGAATATAAAAAAGCTTCGAACTGAAAAGTTCTAATTCTCGAAATTCTCTTCAAATTAGGTTCAAGAATCTCATTAGTTGGAGTTCCGAGTGAAAAGTTATGCGTCCAAAAGTATTGAACCATTTTAGGTATCTTCACTTGTTTTAATTTTTTTATTTTTCTCAATTTTCTCCAAATCTTTTTTAAAACCTAAGAACTAATAAAAATATAAATATTAATAATAATATACACTATTTAAACTATAACTTAGCATAATAAATTACAACAATTTCTTGGTACATTAATTTTCTCTAGGGGGATTTTTGTTGTTTGTAGAGTTAGGAGGAAGAGACTTAAACATTTCTTTTATGTAGTTGAAAAAAAAAAGTAAAATGAGAGAAGGTAAGATATATTTCGAAAATAGAATATGAGTCTAAGTAATATTTCAATCTAAAAATAGATATTACTCTAGACATTTAACTATTTGTGTAATTATTAAATTGATCAGTTGATAAAAATCATCTTATATGACGGGCAAACTTGCAATATCTAAAATTTTGAAGGTCTATACATGTTTTTATATAATTAGGGGTCAAAGGTGAAATCAGTCTTTCTCTAATACCAAATATAAATCAGACCCCAAAGTTTAAAAAAATTTACAAAAACAACCTCATAATTTTAAATTTCACAGAAAAATCCTTGTAGAAATATTAAAATACCATACCTACTATAAAAAATTTTAAAATCCAAGTTAACCCCACTGTACCCATGTTCCCTATGCCCCTGTATTTACCCATATCTTATTCCAATTTATTTTTCAAGTAATTTTTAATTTTTTATCAAATCGACCCTAAAATTTTCTTTTAAACCATATGCACATTTAAAAATTTTGAATCATTGGTTTTCCGAATCTTTAGCCAACCGGTTCAGCAAAAACATAAGAGAGATATTGACCTGGCAACCTTTGACAATCTAGAGTTGCTAATTACTAACCACTCTAAATAGTTAGAAATTTAATTGGTAATATTGTTGTTAGATCAAACTAAAAACTAAATAGTCAATGAAACTATCAGCCCTTAAACTATGTGCAAATAATTATTAATCTGCACCTTTTTTGTGAAGTTTAATGATAAGGATGTTTTTGTAAAGATATAGAAATTGAAATGATAAATGAATTTGGTTTTCCCCTACACACATTTAGGTCGTATCTATATGTTGGAACTTGAAAGTTTACCACATTAGAGTTGTTTTCAACATAAAATGTTTTTCATGTAAATGAAAGCTTTTGAATTGTTCCACTCGTATAATTAAATCAACCACACTATTTTTATTTTTTTTTGGTTTGCGATTAATTTGCATCAAAATGTGAAAAAAAAATGTAACGGTAAATTACAAAATTTTCATTTACTGTCAATCAAATAGTCTTAAATTTTCCTTCCAAACCAAATTCTCATACAACAATTACAAGTAGTAAAGGTAGGGCTATATGTTATCGTGCAGTTTTATCTGTGATACAAATATGGTATATATATATATGGGGTATATGTAAAACACTATTCAATTATCTATAGAAGTTGCATTACAAGTAATAAGAAACCCTTTAATCTAAATTGGTTGAGAAGATTTTTTTTGAACTAACACAGGCT
Organism: Lonicera japonica; assembly: GCA_021464415.1. Taxonomy (NCBI): domain Eukaryota; kingdom Viridiplantae; phylum Streptophyta; class Magnoliopsida; order Dipsacales; family Caprifoliaceae; genus Lonicera; species Lonicera japonica. The sequence goes on from CM038466.1 coordinate 48,082,708, forward strand.
CCAAGGTAGAACAGAAACGTAGCTACAGATTAAGAACCCTAAGCCACTTTTCAAAGTAAGATTTGCCACACAATGAGCCGTAGCATTAAAATTTCTACGAACTAAATAAACACAAATTACAATCCAATGTTCTAGAAGGCACTAGGCAAAACCTAAAGCAGTTAGGCAGTCATTGTTTTATATATCGTTTCTCAACAGTCTTTTTTTTTAAAGACTCCAAGTCCAACCAAAAAGCGTTTTTCTGCATAAAGGTGGTCCAATTTTTTTGACGCCTACACACTCAGCTAGATACTGCCCATCAACCAGGCAGACACCCGAGCCGTGTTCTAGAACACCGCTCCAATTTGACGCCAAACACCTGATATCGGCAATGATAGATACAATATCCGAGGGAGGATCTTTCTTGTTAGAACAAAGATCAATTACTTCCTTACAGTCACTTTCCACCCCCGCTGAAAGTAGCTTCAAATTTTTAAGCAAATACCACGAGCATCACTAATGGCTAGGGACTCTGACATAATAGTTTGAGGAAGAAGACACTTCCTTGCCCAAATCATGGACAAGAACTCCCTCTGGATTTCTAGGCCTCGTTTGGTTCATAGATTTGAGCACTCAAGTAAGGAAAGTCTTTCCTTTCTTTCATTTGGTAAACACAAATTCCGGAAACACTTTCCTGACAGACAGGAAAGTAGAGGGTAAAGTCATTTCTCTCAAAACCCAAGGGATTGATTTTCCCTTGTGATTTCCTAGCATTTATTACAAAAATTTTGAACAACAATATCCCTACCTAAATACTTTCCATGCTTTACCAAACACAAGAAAAGAAACTTGACAGGAACTTCAGTTTCCCACCTCCATGAGAAAGACAATGGAATTAATTTCTCCTCCGTGAACCAAACGAGGCCTTAAGAGTAATCCTATTTGCAGCGCCTTTTGACTTTGGGCAGAAAGTCCCATGACAATTCACATTATAGGCATTTGATGAAACTGGATTCCCATGGACAGATCAGTTAAAAAACAAAGTTGCTCTAGCAATCCAAATAAAGCAAGAAGCTACACCACCTTACCAAAACATGCGCAACTTGAAACAAAAACACAATAACAGGCTAGCATGTTTAAGTATATGACAGGAGCATCGCGCACAAGGTGTACTTCTAAACACCAATCAAAGAGTGTTTAATCATCCATCGCACATACACTAAGCCTCATCAGAACTTCAACACAACATGCCGCAAATACATCTACTCACCAATAAAAGGAATTCCGTCACTCATCCCCAAACAATATACGAACTCCACTAAGGTTCTAGAGAAGAGGTGTAAACACCTCCCGACACAAGATTGTATTATTACTCAAAAACAAATCAACTCCACTAAGGCTCACACGGTCATGAACAATTACTAACAAAGGGCAAAAAAACCCATCAACAAGAAATGATGAAACAAACCAACAAAGAAAAAGTGAGAAATGCAATTAACAAATAAGAAAATTGTAAAACAGCGGGAATCTATGGCACCAAAGATTTCATATATGATGGAAATCAATATTTTATTATTTGTCGGAGTTAATTTATTTATGGAATGTATATTAGTTATGGTTTGTTTATTTGTCTTTGGCCAAAACATACCACAGATAGGGTATTTTATTTATGGTGTCTTTGCTCAGTTATTTAATTCCTTTTTCTTTCCTTTATTGTTATCCTAGGGTCTAGTTTCGAGTCCTATATACACTCACTTTGGGAATCATTGTAATCATACAATTATCAATACAACTCTCCTATTCTACTTTTATCCTTATTCATATTTTTGTGATCAAAAACAAATTGCTCAATACAAGCGATACAGCCGACTTGCTGGACCAGAAGTCCACCAACCCCTAAAAACCGAAAATCCAACACATCGCTGAAATTAACAACAAAGCACAAACAGGAAGGTACACAGCTGCCTAACATAGCTCCCAAAAACAGTCCCCTTCCCAAAAAACCCCATCAAACATCTCAAGAGAAAGCAGCAACCCAGCTGTTAGCAATGTCTGAAATAGACGAGAGTCCCAAATGAGTTCGATGTGCTCGCCCATAACGAAGCCAAAGAAACAGCTTCATTGTCCCGCTGCGGGACTCCCGCATACAATTCAATTATATAAAAAAGTGAATGGTTATGAAGTTACATAGATATCATCACTACTCAATTATGGTTTACATCATATAGCAATATACCCTAAAATACCCTCAAAAGAAATTACATAGATATCATCACTACATATAAACCATCAATCCACTCCAAAAAGTAACAATATTTCCTATACTTGTAACACCATGTTATGATGCAAAACAAAATTGGACAATAAACTAAACCATGTTGACTATGTGAAAAAATAGTCACCCCCACCTCTTTGGATTTGGTCAGATTCCTTCAGCTGGCGACGTTTGGGTTACAAATTACACTAAGGAAGAAACAGGGAATTAGATGAGAACACAATGGTTAGGGTTAGGGTTGGGGTGGTGTAAACACACCAAAAGAAAGGAAAGATGAAGACAGGGAGTGAGGTTGTAGACATGGAGGGATTTACAACAGCTAGTAGTTCTAGCCTTTGATTTGAGTTCTAGAGTTTGAATGACGATACATGTAAGTGGAAAGGATAGATGCAGCATATAGATGCTTTGTAATGGGCGTGTGGACATTTTATTATTTTAATCAAAAAAAAAAAAGGGACAGGAAGGAATTTTGAACCATAGGCTGAAAGAGTCCCATTTGAGCTACCAAAGATTAAAATGTAATGGGTTAGGTTCGAAACTAAAATTACGTATTACTGTGAGGCACAAACTAAAAAATACCCTAAGATATGAACTCAGCTAATGGTCTTGCCGTCTTGCAGCAAAGAAGCCATCTTGCCAAACCACTGCTTGGAGCATCCATAATGGTTTATTTGTGTAGGATAAGTAGGCTAAATTTGCTTTATAACACTTTGCCGTACAATAGGCAAAAGATAAACTGATAAAGTTCAGATACAGCCACATTTCTTATCAAACAGCCAACTCTTGGCTGTTGATGTGTTTCTATAATTGTCTAGCTAAACAGACAAGAGTTATACGTTCAGGTTCCAAATGGCTAAGAGTTGGCCGTTTCAGATTTCCCTTCTAATACAGAATGGCTAAGGTTTATTCCTCTGAAACTTGAGATTTTTTCTTTTAATACCAAACGGCTCACTGTTATCTGTTGGTATTTGTGCTAAATTCCCATAAGTGCAACAAATCAAGCAAGTAGGATGAATTTATCCTATCATGCTTTACACTTAAATACCATTGTGGAGGATCTTCGTATCAAAAAAAGGCCAAAAGGCTTACATGATTAGAAAGAGAGAGAGAGAGAGAGAGAGGATTGGATTATGAAGTGCCCATAATTTATGTTTATTAAAATAATTCTTAGAGAAAAGTACTCCAAAAAAGGGTAAAAGAACAGGAGGGGAGAGGTAAAAAATAATGCTGCTAAATGTTACAGTCAATAAAAATACAGAATTACTTGTATTAGGGAGAAAGGAAAAACAAAGGTAGCATATGGTGAAATACAAGGATATTCAAAGACAGATATTCCGAAGAAGCCGAAGTTTGGATTAAAATCAAACAATTAGCTTCACTTTGGGCTAGCTCATCGAACCTGTTTGGAATATTAGGGCTGGATTTGGTTCGGTAACCGAACCGAACTCAATAATACTGAACCAAACCAAAATTTTCGGTATCACTAAAACGTAAATCGCTCCCGAACTGAGTAGTAATCGGTAACCGAAAAATCAGTTTGGTATTGGCTTAATTTTGATAAAACCAAATTCTCCACATACACAGCAAAATGCACCACAGCACACCAAAATCAAATGCAAGAAAGAGCAACCATTGAACCCGTTCAACATAAACAAAATGAGAAAAAACAGAAACGATGATAGATTAAGAGAAAAGAACCCAAAAGAAAATCCAATCTTTAACAAATTCTTCAACACAAAATTAGGCCCTCCACATAGATGTAGATTTACTTAATTCTTAGTATTCAATTAAAGGGTTTAGAATAGATTGAAGTGGAGGTGGTAACCTAGAGATGGGAGGCGGTGGAGATGGAGAGACGTGGGGGTGAGGTGGAAGGAGGCAGAGATGGTGGAATCGTGGAGGTCGGAGGCGGTGGTGCGTGGAACCATGGAGGTGGGAGGCGGCGGAGATGGAAGAACGTGGAGTGGAGGTGGAAGAACATGGAATGGACGTGGAAGGCAGAGGAAATGGAGGAACGTGCAGGTGAGGTGGGAGGCGGCAGTGCGTGGAGAATGGAGACAGCGGAAGATGTGTTGAGAATGGAGATGGTGGGTCTCAGATATAGAGAGAGATGGGGAGAAATGTTGGGACTAAATGGAGATGGTTTGGTTCGGTTTTTTTTATTAGGTTCAGTTTTTTCGGTTTTCAGTTTTCGATTTTTCGGTAAAAAATGCCAACCCTAGTTTGGATCCTTACCAATTTCAGACTTATGTGGGAATTGGGTGCAGCTAATAGTGAAGTTGGCTGTGGCTTTGACATTTCACCGTTTAACAGGTTTTTATGTAATGTTTGTGTTTTGCTGTATGTTTTCTATAGTTTTGTCTTGAGGGGCTTTTGGTGGACTGCTTGTCCACTAAGGATGGTATCTTCTTTGTATTGCTTTGTTTAGTCCTCAATAAAACCGTTTTTTTTTCTGATAAAAAAAAAAAAAAAACAAAAGAAGAAGAGGAAAGTTCATTATATGTATTTTGTAAATAATGTGAAGATAGATTTGTGAAAGTATAATGACATGATAAAAATGGTCAGGTTCAAGTGCATAAGAATTTATATAAAAGAGGTCAATAATTCTGATCAGTGCAACTGCACCATCATTGTGATTTGTGAGTACGAATTTATGGGTTACAAAAAGTTACAATAAGAAGGACTTCAAGCCTAATTTCTTGATAGGACAAATAATTACCATTAAGAAAACAGTGTATTTGATTTCAAGTTATATACATAAATCAAATAAAAACCATTTACAGAACCGAGACCAAAAATAAAATCCAAGTACATAGAGTAAACAACAATTTTTCCCACTAAACTATTGCCCAATTTCATTTTGCCCACTAAACTTTTTTTTGTTTCATTTCACCCACTAAACTTTCCAATTGTTTCAATCCGCCCATTCCGTCCACTTCCGTCCATAAATGCGCCATTAGTGGGGGTATTTTCATCATTTCACTCGCAAAACCCTCATATCCCTCATCTCTCTCCTCCTCCCCCACTTCTCTTTCTCCTCCGCCTCCCTACCCTCTCCCACTTCGATTTTTTTCCCATTGAGCCCATTGAAATGGACCTTGGAAATTTCTTCATCTGGATATTCAATAATAAACTTCCTACGGGATTTCTTCTTGAAATTTTGGCTCAATGGGTTCTGGGAAATAGCTCTTTGTTCTGGGAATATGATATGTTATTGTGTTTGTAACAATCCATATATAGTTTTCAATTTCTTCTTCTTCAACTTCATTTTAAAAGTTGAACGTAAATGAAGACTGCTAGTTTTCAACTTGGAGCCAAGCGTAAGATGAAGTTGAGGCGTGGGGGCAAGGAGATGAGAAGAATCGATGATGATCTGAAACCCGAGGTTCTTCAATTTTCGAAATGTGAAAGCTACTAATAATGAAAATGGTGGTGTTTATATGTATATGTATATGTATATGTATATAAACACACATACAGAAAGAGAGAAAAAAACCCCCAAAGAAATACATATACAGAGAGAAAGCTATCCAAAGATCAATGTATATGTATAGCTATCTTCTTCCTTAATCTCTCAACAAAAATCCACTAAACCATCGTTTGGTCGAAGATCAATGGCAATATATTTTCAATTTGGGGGAGGCGGAGGAGAGAGAGGGATG
>CM038466.1:48088723-48388723 GCA_021464415.1 Lonicera japonica
TTAATTTCAGAAACCCTTAGATAATCAGCCAATATGGTCAAGCCTATCGACGAATCATTTGTTGATCCTTGGGATTTAGCGACCCTGTGTTATCACCATTCAGGGGTTGTCAGTGCGGATGTAATCCCTTCATTTTAACACCCATTTAGGATCCTATCGGAATGAAGAAATGAATTTAAACACCAATCCTAAGTGACCGTTGTAATGACTTGAATGAGATCCTTCGATTTCCCTTAAAGACTAGAACAGACACTAGGGAGGTGCTCTAGGTTTGAGACCTTTGTTAGCGTAAATTGATAGCCAATCCTTTATGGAGGGGAGTTGAAGATTGATCACGTGGAGGTAGCCAATGGACTTTGGAGATCAGAAAACCTCACTATTAACTCCTATTAGTATGGTGGATCATTAGTTGTCACCTTAATGTGGGGACTGACATCCTTGTCGACTTGTAGGTTATTAGTTAAGAGGAATCACATTCCTTGTGTACAAACCATGGCAAGAGTGAACTTCGATTCCTTAGAACTCCTCATTTTCCTTGCAAAAGGAGTTTATCTTGGTGACCAGTTTATTCAATGTATCACCCTTCCATTAGTTGTGTTACCATTTCGGTCTTTCCAAAATGGGAATTGATTTTGAGTTATAGTATACAGCATGGGTTACACCCTCTAGGCTAGGTATTATTGGATTGAGACCTTTATGAGAGAGCGAAGCTGCATAAAGGTGTGCCACTAGAAAAACCCGCCCATATAAATAGGTGTTAAAGAATGCTGTATCAAATTAACAACAGATAGACAAATAGATATAACCAATAAATTAAACAAGGTAGAGAAATCTAATAAAAGTTCGGCATGAAGTATTTGTACATACTAAGAAATTCATCCTGTTTAAAAAAAAAAACAACGTGAAAATATAGAATATTTTTTAAATCCATTACAATTCAAATTTAAACTAACATAACTGAAAATACTACGAGTACACACATTGAAGGTCTAAAGTTCTCAAACTTAATTAGAAATTACAACTCCCACAAATCAAAATAATACGACGAGCTAAATCCATAAGGGCATCAGAGAGGGCTCTAAGATGAACTCGAACCTGGGTCACGACCTCTGCCCGTACCACGGGGTGTACCTGAAAGATAAATGAGGGAATGAGCCAATACTGGCCCAGTGTGAACTATAGGGGAAGGAAATATGCAATGAAATGGACGATCCACAATATAAAGGATCATAATTTTAGTCATTAACAAAATTCTCCAATTGTTAATAATTCATAGAAAGAAAACCATTTATTAAGTATCATTATAATCCAATTATGGTCCATATGTAATACACAATATATATGGATACACGTCCATCCACATCTTACTCCTCCTCGACCTAATACCGGTACTAGACGGAATAAGATACTCATAAACGCACTCCACCTTTCTGTGGGTCTGTGCACTGGTAACCAAATTCTCGGCACCCCATCTTTACAATGGGTCTGTGCAATAACATAACTCAAGCATTTCTATACCGGTGCTTATCCGGTTGCAACAATCTCAATTTTTCACAGCAATATATATATATATATATTTAACTCATGGTTTGCATCAAAATCTGTCTCATAAAATTACTTGACATAATATATCTGCTTCAAAACAATATAACAATTAAGTTTTAATATGTATATACCATGCTTTACACAAAAATATACAGTAATAATATGAAATCCAACGGTCTTGTCATCCAAAAATTTAAGAGTAAACGCTAGATTTATTTGAACCGTCATCAAGAAATCAATACATGTATAATAAAAAGTTAAAATATGATTCAAGAGTGATTTATATTCAGGAAATTTAGGAATTTTAGTAAAGATCCCAAGTATTAGACATGTATTTGACGTTTCTAGCCATTTCGGTACCAAACTCTCAAATAAATGCTTAATTGAAGACATGCAGTACGACCAGCCTCCAAAATCATCATATATAACCAATATACCATCAACAACAAGGCTCAGAATGTTTTATCCATGATTATACATCAGGCATGCAAGAGAAACAATGAATTTGGTACTGAAAATCTAGTATTTCAACTCAATCAACTTTGGATTATCAAGAATCAAAGAGAGAAGGGAAGTTCCGACCTGGAAACTAGAAGAACAGAGGTTGGATGACCTGGAGTGAGCTGAAATAGTCCCCCACATCAAATATGCAAGCCCAGAAATGAGTTAAGAAGGCGAAGAAGATGAAAAATCTGAGTTTTCGGTATGAAACTCTCAATTTTGAGCTATGAACCCCCAATATTACTTCAAGAACCGCTCTCTCTCTCTCTCTCTCTAGAATAGATCTGAGCTCACTTGTGTCGAAAATGGACTGAAATGGAGGTAGAAGAGGTTTAAAAATGGGTCAAAGTTGGTCAAGGCGATATAAACGATGCTATGGAGTTACTGTTTGTATTTTGGTCATAACGTTTTACTCGGAACTCCGGTAGGGATAATCTTTATATCAACGGAAAGGTAATTCAAATATCTACAACTTTTCTGAAGGATGTTACACCTAATTATGGACAGATTAATACCAGAATTCCGTTGACGACAGATGATAAGAGCACTATATTGAATATAAGAATACGCTTTTCTAAGCATTAGAGTGCTCTTATATGGCTAAACACACTAAAATAAACCTCGAATTGCAACTTGTTGGTTCATAGCAAAATGGTGTACTAATATATGTTTTGCAAGCAATTGTTGATGATGAAAAGGCACCAAAAAGGGATTTCATATCAAAAGCCAAAGTGTTCAAGGAAAGAAGATGAAAAATAACACCATTCTGAAGTAGTAAGATCGATCTTACTAGTAAGATCGATCCTACTAGCTTCATTTCTTCATTTCAACAGTTTTGTAAAATCCAGGAAGAAACAGACCCTGAGTAAGATCGATCTTACTAGTAAGATCGATCCTACTATGGCCCATTTGCAAACTGTATGGTACCTGCTTTGATCCAGTGCAAGAACTTCCCTGAGTAAGATCGATCTTACTAGTAAGATCGATCCTACTCCCTCACCCTTTTCAACAGAAGATTCCAGCTGCAATCCAGAAGAGAAAATTCCCATAGTAAGATCGATCTTACTGGTAAGATCGATCCTACTATGGCAATTCGTCAACCTTGGAAAAATTCCAAATTGCTTGTCAAAATTGCCACCTTGCTTCATTTGTCAAGGAACTCATGCTAAGGCTTTCCCACACCAATTCAATGCACCATAGCAACTTGTCATCCACTCTCTACCTACTCCCATCTCAGATACATCTATAAATAGAGAGCAAGATCCAAGGGAAGATATCATAGAGTTGTGAAGATTAATTTCTTGTAAAAATAAGAGAAAATCAAGAGAGAAATAATAGAGTGATAGTTTATTCGTCTTCTTGTATTTTTCAAACCACTTGTAATAGACTCATTCTATATCTATTAATACAAGTGTTCCTTTGATATTATTCCATCCTTAACATGTTTTTATCATCTATGGAGGGTGAATCACCTAGCCAAGGCTAGGGGGTGAGTTTGTTTTAAAAGGTAAACATGGCCAAGTTTCCAATTCTTTAAAAGCTCTGTGCCTAGTATTGTTAGATAATTATGCTTCTCATCTGTTAATAATATTCCATAATATTTGATGACTTAAAACACCATAGATATTATAGAATCTCCATTTTAATCTCTTTGCCTCCTTATGCCTTGTATATGGAGTTCTTTGGTGATTAATGGACATGTTTAGTACATAAATGATACATAGACTCTTCATGCAATGTATGATTAGTACTAGTCAAATCATTTATATACAAACAAAGTACTTCAAGTAAGCATATATTATTCAACAATCACCATTATAAATGGATGGCTATGCTTTTTATATAAAATTATAGAGTTTTATTTCAAATATGGTCACATCTTATGGTTAAGTGTAAAGTATGGTTTTATTTTCCCTTGTCACCTACAACACTTAAACATACTTTGTGCCTATATTTGAGAACTCTCTAATTGCTTATTTGTCTCCTTAAATGTGGTGTTTGTCTTCCCTCATAAGGTAGCCTAGTAAAGTTGGATTGGTTGTATTTCCTCGAAATCTTTTACCGCCAACATCTAGACTTCTAAATGAGAAGTACAATATGCAACACAATAAGGAGAATGAATGAGCCGAATTGGATTCATAATCCATGGTTCCCAATAAATAACAAATAAACCCCCAAAGCCTTCGCTTTCCTTAAATATAAGAAATTTCTCATAACTTTAAGTTTTGTTTTACACATTTCTCCACAAAGCAATCCACAACAATTTTAATCAATCAATAATCACTTTTCAAACACGTGATCTACAAAAGCTTTAGTCCCCTCCCTGTGGTTCGACACTCGAACTTCCATAAGTCTATATTACAACTTGACCGCCACACTTGGGTGTATACGATTGCACTATTTCACGCGCGAGAAATTACTAATTTCAAATCCGAAGTTGACGAAACGCTCTAAATTACTTTTAACACATATTTATGACATGTCGAAAAAACAGAACTGAATTCGGAGGTTTGAATATTCTGAAACTACAAAGGAGAATTGTAGAAATTGTTAACGTTTAAGAAAGGAACTTCGATTCTACTAAATACTTAAAAATTCTTAAATGAAGTCCGAATTTAAAAAAACTTTACATGATGATTTAATAACTATTATATGACGTATCAAAAAAGACAAAACTCAATTCGGACCTTCCTAGGTCGATGAACCGAATATAAGAAAAGTAGGAAAATAGAAAATTCAAGAATACACCAAATTTTCCAATTAACGCACCAAATTACTCAAACTAGTTCTGAATTAAATCAAATTTTTAGATTTTATCCATAACACCAAAATGACGTGTAGGAACATTCGGACTTGTCTAAGTCCATGAATGAATTGGAAAAGTAACTAATTAAATAAACGAAAATACACCTATCAAAACACGGGGTGTTACAGCCACACTTATAAAAACTATCTTCATACTATGTAAGTCGTAGTGGATTTCGAACTTTTGACACCCAATTGTGGGTTAAATTTTGGGCCAATACGTTAAGTTTGAGTTTCTTTCCTTGTCTTCACTTTGGGTAACGCATGGGGCGACACTACTTTTAGCCAATAACATGAGCCTATGGTGACGAAGATTAAATATTGACCAACAAATCTTAGCAATTGTAAGTACTTTTCTTTTAAGGAGGGGAGATAACAAAATCTTTCTCTGGTGGTGCCTTATTTAACTAGAGTTCCGTAGGTAACATATAGGAAACAATCACTTTCCTCGGCGTTAGGATTGTCGGTTGTGTGTGTACTTGGTATATCACATTTTAGATGGACCGGATGTGATTTGAGCAGTGGAAATGCAATGATTATGAAATTGATGGTTATGCCAGTTGATCCTTGTATAGCCAAAAAGCTTTTGTATTCACTTAGATGGAGTCTTCTTGCCTTGATAGGACTTTGGGCAGTATTATCCTTAGACTTGATAAAGAATAGTTTATGTTGGGTAGCAAATCTCTATTCCACCTTGAATTCGTAGGTTCGGACTTCCCAAACAGTTTCCAATAGCCCAACCACAATCGCATGGGTGGTTGTTTTGCATTTCGGATGGGCCAAATGCAAATTGACGTAGTGATTATGTATCTTGGTTTTACGCGACTACAAGAACCTAGTGAACCATGGAATTGTTGTAACTCCTCCATTTCTTCACCGGTTACTTCCCATTTATGCCCACAGTTAGTTTTTTCTCCTTTGTATAAGTCTCGAGTTTGATCTGAGCTAAGAATTCAGTGTTTTGAGGTTGAATCGACCATTTTGGTTAAGGCTTATGATTAGGGCTTGCGTATCGGCACCTCCCTTCTAGATAATATTATGCTTGGAAAGTTAAATGGGAAATACTATAGGAGCATTAGCATTTTGCAACGCATACCTTCCCAGTTTATAGTGAATCGATGGGGTAAGTCCTTTAGAATTTTGGCATTTTTTCTCTTAGGTCATTGATTTTCATGTATAATACAACACTGGTGGACTGAATTTAGGTCTTTAGAATCATTAAAAGACTTAGTGTGGTCCACACCTCCCTATGAATTTTGAGGGCGAAATTTTCTTAAGGAGGGTAGATTTGTAATGCCCCATTTTTGGTCCGTTTCTAAATCGCGTTATATTGGCTTAATTTTTCACAATTCTCGCTTTGGGTAGTGAATTTAAGATCAAGAACGACTTTTATTGTATGAACATTGATTAAGCCAAAATATTGCATTTTTATACATGTTTAGGTGGCTTAATATGCATGAATTTGATTTTAATTATCCTAAATTGATAAGAATTGAGATTTAATCAGGAAATAGGATAATATGTTTGTTTCTAGTGCATTTTACCCTTTTTACAGGTTAAAAATGAACAAGAACGAAACCAGAAGCAAGTTCTCCCCAAAGTTAGACATTGCCGGTCAAATTCGGAGCTGAATTAAGTTCAAGAAGTGAACCGAAAGCAATTCCGAAGCTCAAGCATGAAGGGAGTAGATGGAATAGACTAAGAGAAGCCAAAAAAGCATCCCAAGTGAAGAAAAAGTCATTTAAATCTATTCGGGAAATTTTCAGATGAAGAAAAGATTGACTAAGCGCAATGCCTTTGTTCCAGCGATTTCTGGTATTTATCCGTGTAGAATTTGAAGAAATCTCTTGAGACAAAAGTTGTAGATCTTTGAGTTAGCTACGCGTGGGCGAAAATCTTGCGTCAATCGGAGTTCGGAGTGCAAAGTTATAGCCGAAATACGAATAGTGCGCCGGAAGAGCATATTCTAGCGCGAATGAATAAAACAATTGAAGGTGCAAGAAATTATTTAAAGTGGGCCTAGCTCAGATGGTTTGAGTGAGAAGTTCTATCCTTATGGTCTCGGGTTCAAGTCTGATGCGCTACAATATGTTTTTGATCAATTTTCAAGCTCCAAATTGGGCCAAGCCCAGACCCATTAACACACCTAATTAAATTAGGTTTATAATATATATATAAATTAATCATCATCATCAAAGGATCAGCCGAACAGTAGCAAGAACACAGCACACAGCCGTGGCTCTCTCTCCTTTTTTCTCTTTTTCTCCATTCTCTCTCTCTCTCTCTTCTCTCTCTCTCTCTCTCTCTTTCTCTCCATTATTTCTTCTTTCTTCCTTTGTTTAATTTTTCGTTTCCAACATTAAAGTTTCGTTTGTGTCCATTATTTTTCTTTGGTATTAATTCGCGGTTAAAGACGAAGGGTTTGAGTTCATTATTGAAGACTAATTTCAGAATTTAATTGTTGGTCTACACGCGTATTTCAATTTCAGGTTCTTAATTTTACTGCTTTATTAATTCTTAGTATAAATTGTGCATGCTTATGATTTTAATTGCTTTTTAATTTATAAATTTATATAGGCTGTTTTATTTAATTAGTTTATTGAGCATGAATTTATTAGATATGTTTGGCTAGTTCGTTAGTTAGGGGTCCGTAAGGAATGGGTATGCCGACGCGATAATTTTTAGGACCCGAATTCAATTCTAATTAATTTTCTATAGGTTAATAGGTCATTATAAATCTGATTTTTATTAAATTATTATCCTAGTATGCTAATCACATATTTTTATAATAAATTTAATAAAATCTTTCTGACAAAAGAACCAAACTAGTTTGAATCATTATTTTTGCGCTAAATCCTAACTAGTTAACTTAGAGAGCGGTCTATACTCTCTAAATTAATTGGTTATGTATCTTTTTAGATTTCAAACTTAAGTACGTTGTTTTCGGTAATATTTTTAATCCTTACTTTTTAATACCGAAATTGCCAATTTTGTATTTCCACCGCCCGTTTTAGTTTAAATTTGATTTTAATCATGTTTTAACCTATTTGAATTAAATTGTGGTAATTACTTAATATTTCTAAACTCACTTTTAATAAAAAGTTTTGTAGTGTCAAGCACTACTTCACTTTAATAAACAAGTGTTTTCGTTAAAATTAAGTAATACGAATTGATTCCATAATTAGTATTGGTACGTATAGTTCATGTCACGCATGAATTATTGCGAAAAATATGAGTTTATGAGATCATTTAGCTTGTGGAAAGTACACTGATTTTTAAAGAAAAATTAATTAGAAAAGGATTCTCGGTCCACCGAATTGCCCGTTGTGTTACCCGAAACTTATGGATACCCCTAACACTTTTTGTTCTTAATTTTAATTAAAGTGTTTCACTCGTTTAATTAATTTAGTACGCTGTTTTTATTATTTATTTTATTTAGCTTTATTATATGTTATTATTATGTTAGTTTTGTTTCCTTTAGCATAGTAATGTTTCGCTACCTTTAGGTTTAGTTTAATTTGCATGTTTTATTTAGTTATTGTTTTTAGTTAATTTAGTTATTAATTCTCATTCCATTCCCTCCATATTTCATCTTTCTTTTTTTTTTCTTTTCCTCTTCCTCTTGAAAGAAATTTTCCTAAGTCAAAGAACTATCCTTCTCCTCGTGGATCGACCTCGGATTTACCGAGTTTTTATTACTTGACTGACCACCTGCACTTGGGTGTAATAACTCGCATTGTTTTTGCCGAGTCAAACATATCTAGCATGTCTCAATAGCATACACCATCGTGCATGGTCGAATCGTAATTCAGATGATCTAGATAAAATTTGAGGTGTTGATGGCAATATTTGGACTTCCCGTTAAAAGGAATTTTGGTTAACTTTGGAAAGTCATAACTCCATAATCTATTATCCAAATAATACACTGTTTAAGCCCTAGTTAGATGTCATATCGCTCTACAAATTTTTGTTTTAATTGGAATTGAATTATGTGGAATGCCCCATCCTTCAATTATATGTTGATTACTTTCTTGATTATACCTTATTTATTAAATAGTAGCTTTCGGTAGCCTTTTTTTATTTTGGGTACGTTTTGATGATCCAGACACTTTCTACAAGTCCTATTAATGGTATTATATATAGTAAATACTATAAATGGCTACTGAACTATTGGTCAATTTTACCAATGGCCACTGAACTAAATTTTATTACAATCACATCATTAAACTTTTAAAAAGTGCTACCATTAGCCACTCCGTCAAATCCCACTGTTAAAAATTAACGGAGCCATGTCATGTGTGTTGGTCGGAAAATACCCTAGAGGGGGTGAATAGGGTTTTTAAAACTTAATGCGGAATTTAAAAACTTTTCTAACAATGTTTAAGTAAAACAAATTTACAAAACAAATTATCAAGGAATGCAATCAGATAAACAATCAAGCAAATAAACAATCTCAAGCAAACAATAATATAGCAAGTAAATAAAGAGATTGAGTTAGAAAGATTGAACCGATTTGAAGTCCAAGGCTTTTTGTCCACACGGTTTTGGTTTACCAAACGAGAGCCCGCGCTCGGTTAGTTCCCCGAGAATTTCCACTAATTCCAATCTCCTTCCGGGTGAAGATCAAACCACTACAAGTGTATCCTCTCACACACTCTTTACAAATATTGCTTGACCACAATATTCACACTAGAAACTCCCTCTTGCTAACCTTGTGAAATTTACCTTTCATAATTTCTAAACAAGAATTTACCTTCTTGTTTTTCCTATGAGATTTACCTCTCACAATTGAATACTAAATTGTTTGGTGATTCACACCAATTAACAATAACTCTCAAGTGTTTAAAGAATACAATTGAAGCTCACACTAGAGTTACTTGATTGATCAAGATTTATAGTTCAAATGATAATGATTGATCAAAAACAATTTCTTGAATCTTTGAATAATGAAGATAGATGAAGAATATAGTATATGAATGATTCAAGGTGTGTAGAATGAGTCTTGGAAGTCATATTTATAGTCCCAAAAGTGATATAGCCGTTTGAGAGGTTTGGTGGTGGTTTTGTACCAAAAATAGTAAAAAAATAGAAATCCAACGGCTATATTCAGGTCATCAGTCGACTGAGCAAGGCTCCTTAGTCGACTGAGTGACCATCAGTCGACTGAGCAAAGCCCATCAGTCGACTGATGACCTCTGCTGGTCTATTTAGATAGATTGCTGCAGACAGTAAATTTTTCCCGATTTGTTTTGATCATATCTCATTATCCAGCCGTTGGAACTTAATGAAATTTTGTATATAAGTACTATAATGTGTTAAATAACTTCTGTCCACATTTCATAATGATCGGAGTCCGGGAAGACCTCCTTCAAACCGTTAGATCAAAACTGTGCAAAAACGGAGCGAATCTAGAAAGGGAAAAAATAAACATTTTTGCAATTAAGTTCCAAAATCAATTTTGATGCTTGGGATAGGTCAAATATATTATCCTAAGACATCTATTTTCATGAGAGCTCAAAATATGCTCAAATCAATTTAATATGAAATTATTTGAAAACCGGTTTTTGCAAGAATGGTGTTTTCAAAGAAATTTTGATTCAAACTGATTTTGATCAATCTAACAATGATGCAAATATATGTTTGAGCTATATTATCAATAAATTAAGAAACTTTACATTAATCCTAAGCAAACACTCAATTGCCGAATAGGTTAGTCTGCCAATGCTTCGATTTGTTTCTTCAAATTGATTCTTCACTTGAAGCTTTTCCCTTGAAGCTTTAGCATATGATCCTTGATTTTTTGTGCTTTATGGATTTGCATTGCTAGCTTGTGAGTGATGAGAATGATCTTCTTTGACTTGACCAATGCTTGTAGTTGAATGATCTTGATTCGGATAAATCTGTTTTAGTTCAATGCTTCGTTGACTTGATCGGATATTGATTGAATGATCCTTGTCAAACTTACTTTGAGCTATCATGCTATTCTTGATTTTCCAAATAAGAAATCTATAATCTTATATCAAGAACATGTTAAATTACACATGATTGATTTATTGTTATTATCAAAATAAGATTAAGACCTTCAAGGTCAACAAGGTGTTAAAAACTAGGGGCATTTAAGTCATTTTGCTTTTTTTTTCTTTTCCCTTTTCTTTTTTTTTCTTCTCCTTTTTTCCTTTTCTTTTCTTTCTTCTCTTTATCCTTCCTCCTTCGAGCTTTGCTACTTCTTCCTCTGAGATTCTTCTTTCGAGCTACTTCTTCTTCTTCTTTCATCCCCACCCCTCATCTCCGCCATCGCCGAAAAGGGAAAAGAAAACTCCTCATCGCCAAAATCCTCTATTTGTGTGTGTATGGAGGAAAGGAGGTAGAAAGAGAAAATTAGCTGAGAGAGATAGAAATCCTATGTTTGGGCGGGGTCTTCTTGGGTTCTTCTTCTCTTTTAGGGATTTTAAGTTTGGGTGTTGGGGTTTCGGAGAGTACTTCCTTCACTGACTCTTCTTTAATCAATGGAAGAGGGCGTGGCGGCGGCGGTGGTGATTGTCTATTTGATTTGGGAAGTTGGATTGAAGGATCTGAAGTGGGATTGGTGGTGCTGGCACAGCAACCCATTTTGGTTGTTGGTGCTACAATTAGTGATTTCACATTATTGAGTGGTCGTGGAGGTGTGTAGATGGAAATTGATGGTGGTTTATGGTGGAGAGGATGGTGGTACTAGTTGGGATTTAGAGGTGTGTGGGTCAGGTGGTGATGAATAACAGAGGAAGAAGAAGAAGTTGGGAGGAAGAAGAAGGAGAAAAAGAAAAGGAAAAATGGAAAAAAGAAAGAAAGAAATAAAAATGGAAAATGACTCAAATGCCCTTAATTTTTAACACATACATGGTTCCGTTAATTTTTAACGGTGGGATTTAACAGAATGGCTAATGGTAGCACTTTTTAAAAGTTTAATGATGCGATTGTAACAAAATTTAGTTTAGTGGCCATTGGTAAAAATGGCCAATAGTTCAGTGGCCATTGATGGTATTTACTCTATTATATATGCATGCATGATTTGAATGCATTTTGGAAAGCCTTGCTTGAATTTAGTTGTCTAACTGTTAAAATTGAGTATGTAGTGAAATAAGTTTTTGGCCAACTTTGGAATGCCATAACTTTCTTAACCAATATCCAAATGAGTCACCGTTGGAGCCATTAGTTATATTTTGATTCATTTTACAATTTTTGTGTTTTGACGGAGACCCAATTCACACTTTTAGTGGGACAAACATGCGTGCGAAATATTCCAGTCGACTAAATTTGGTTCTATAAAAAAACAGCAGCAAATTTTGGCAGACTCGTATATTTTACGTAGTTTTGGTATTAATCCATTAATAATTTAGAGAAACTCTGAAAATCAAAGATTTAGCCCTTCGAATTCTTATTTCGATGATATATAGATCGTCCAAATCGGAGTTTTGAGTGAAAAGTTGTGCTTAAAATATAAAAATGCACTAGATGTAACACCCCGTGTCTCTATTTATCGAAAATCGCGATACAAGTCGCGTGTAAGGCAAACGTGGACTTCGGATAACTATATTTTGCTCCGAAAGGATTGGAATGGCTCTAAGACTCCGGATAAGGCACATTAATATATTTAAGCATGTTAGAATAACCGTAAGTCATTTCGGGTGGTTCGAGTCAAAATCGAGATATAGATTGCAAGTTTTCAATTTACTCGACTTCATAATTTTTGGTTAACTTGAAGGAAGCGTAACTCCTACGTTCCTTGTCAGATTGAGTTTTCGTCTATAATGTACTCTATATTATTAAGCAATTTACAACTTTCGTGTTTTGGCCAAAAGCAAATTCAGACTCCTACTTAGTCAAAAATTGAGCGCGAAATAAGCCAACCGCTATCAGTTGTTCATTCGGTAACATTAAAGAGCTGACTTCGTCGAATTACTGAAAATTATATGTCCAGAATTTGGAGACACTTCCTTCTAGGAAGTTATAGAGCTCCGAATAAGCTTTCCGTGGACATAAAGATTACCTCAATCGAACATTCGAACAAGAAGTTATGGACGTCCAAAGTTCAGCGCCGCAAGTCCCACGCGCATGAATAGTAAGCAGAAATGGGAACAACAGTATATATATGTACGTATATCTTCACTTCTTTCTCATTTCATCACCAACATCTAAGAGCTCCTAGAGAGAGAGGGCTGGAGATTTTGGGGGTTTTTGCGGATGATCGGAGATGATGATCGAGCTCCATCATTACTTACCATCTCTAAACACTATTCATCTTCTCCTTCATCACCTTCACCTCTTCTATGGCTAAAATGGGATAGCTTGCGATTTGCTAGACTTGGCTTGTCTCGGCTGCGATTCTTCGAGGGATTAACCTTCAAAGGTTGGAACACTAGTATACAAGCTTCTTTTCAAGATATTACGCATAATTTACTTTAAATCAAATCAAAATTTAGGGTTTTGCACTTAATTTCAAAAATCATACATTCATAGGGGTTGGGACTGTTTTGCTTTGATTATTTGGTTGATTTGTGTCATTTATAACTTAATTATAACTTTTATACCTAAAGCCCCAATTATAGATGAGTTTTAAGCATGGTTTACATACGACCCACTTATGCGAGTACAATAACAAGTAGTAACTTTGATATATATATATATGGTCATTTATATATAGAATTAAAAGTATGATGTGGGTATAATTACGTGTGTTTGCGATGTTATTGTTGTACTTTGACTATTATACTCCTATTTATGAGATTTACTAACTACTCGCCAGTCCGTAATTATGCTGGGCAGATTTATAAATTTATTTTGAGGAAACTAAGTACAATAAACATATGGGGAAGTTTATATTGAACTTAAAGCTTATAAAATATATTATAACAGGCTTGGAGCTTATGTGATGACACTCTATGAAACTCCCCATACGGATGGTATTATTTATTAAGCTAATAGCTAACGGACTGGTCGAAGTGAGTTCAAGCACAATATAGATACAACCTTTTGATTTGCGGTATATATATGTATATACTCATTAGCTATATATATACACATATGAGACATAACTATATATGTTGGAATATATATATATATATTCATGATTTATGTAAGTTTGACAAGGTTCTATTATTTAAATATGAGTGAGATTTCTTATGCGTTGTTTGGGGTTTAATATATATATATATATATTTACATGGATTTGGGCACCATAACATACCATTTGGTGATTTCCTTGTTGCGTATAGCCTTATTGGCTACGTGATTTATGAATCATCCTGGAGGGACACGATTGGATGTATATATATGTGTATATACCCGTATTCTAGATGTATATATATGTTGAATGTATCTTTGAGCCAAACATATAGATTTATAATATTCTATACTTTCGTAAGCGATAATTAAAATCTTTATACAAGTTTGGGTGTATTAAGTATATGTTTGAAGAAAAGATATCATTTCATCACTTTTATTCTAGTTGGCTAGTTGAAGGGTTCGATATGAATCGTTATATTAGTTATTTGACACAGTGGTTCATCGGTTGAGCTGATACATAGTTGCGTATATAGATATATGTGTTATTGCACTAGTCCATGGCAGGTCCCAGGTTGGTCTCTAAAGGTTGGGGCCGTAAGTTGAGACTGAGTGCCCCTAGGTGAAAGACCCGAAATCGTGCAAGGAAACAAACGAGAGGCCCTACTGCCGCATGGGTGAAAGGCCACGAAATGCAGACTTGGCGAACGCTTGGATAATTGCAAGTTGTTAAGATGATCGCCGAGAGAGAGCGAGAGTTTTTAGATGATACAATTAAGATGCCACGTTGTATAAACTAGCCAACGGATTCTTATATATATATATATATATATTTCTTATTAAAGGCTATTTATATTTGAACGATATTTCTTTCACCGTATATGTGTGGCTTATAGCTATTTTATATTTGTAGCTAGCTTTAAATTCTATTTTAAATTGAGTATATATCTTATGATATTTCGGGGATGGGAAAGCATTAGAAGGCATGTCATAATATGATCTTTATTACAATAAGGAAATTACTTTCATTATTACACCTCACATGTATTCTTTCCACGATGTATATTTTTATATATACAATCTATATAGTTTCCACTGAGTCCGTGTTTGGCTCACTCCCATTTTCCAACCTAGTTTTGCAGGTACATCTCGGGGGATGGCACGATTGTGAAGTTTAGGACCTCTGATTACCTTAGATATGTATAGTCGTTCGTAAACGACTTGTCTTTTACTAGTTTCAAATATCGTTTGCATAATTGAGCTTTAATTTGATCAAGTGTATAATTATTGGAAATGGTGTATAGTATTTTAACTTGGATTAAGACCTCATTGGAGGATTTGTGATTTGAATTTTCATTTGTATGAAAAAGGTTTCAAATTTTACAAGGCGGATCGTTGTTCAAACGAACTCCTCATGCTGAAATTTTATAAAACAGGATTTTCAAACGGATCAAGTTTTATCCAAGAGAAAGACGTTTAAAAGGTTGTAATTTTTATATTTTAAACCCACCGTCGCGCACCGCATCCGTGATTAATTGGGTCTCAGAGGTGAAAATCTCGTAACGGGATTCGGGGCATCACATTAGAAACATTAAGTAAATCGGGTTGACCCAAACCAACTCATTTTAACCCATTTTTCTTAATATATTTCACCCAAATTAGTCTAAACACCCAAGATACATCTAAAATGATCTGTAGCCCTTTGGTGGGAGTTTAAGGGGGGGGGGGTGATTCGTGTGGGTTTTGCATGGATTAGACATATCAATTAATGATTTGGCTTAAGAATCATCATATTCATCTTCATCACTTCATCCCTCCGTTAGAGCTCAAGAGTATAGCATGGACCTTTTGTCTAGCCCCTTTATGCATTCCTACAACATTTCAATTTGTGGATTAAAGCTTCAAGGGAGGTGGCAATACTAGTATTAAAGTTGTTTTTACAAAATATTACGTTTTGCATGTTTTAGATTCTAATAAATTGGCAATTTTGGTATATATTTTGATCGGCTTGGATGCATGTGTTTGGGCTTATAATTTATTATTCATTTTGATGTATAAACACTTAAAATAACCTCAATTTGATGATTAAGCAAAAATCTCCACTTGCATGTTGTAATTTTATATACTTGGACCTAAAACCCACTATAGTGTAAATAGTTTCGTAATACTAGTTGCACACCATTGTAGATGGATTTGATGTGGGTTTTTGGATAGAAATGGTTTCCTAAAACATGTATATGACTACCATATGGATATTACGCATGATTGGTGTAAAATGGTTTAAACCCACATTTTTTTAAATTAAGGATATATGCGCATATGCTTATAAAAAGTAACAATTTTGGATTTATCTTATAATTTGTGTATTAAAACTTATAAAATAATATTTGTTGAGATTTGTTTAGATATCGTATGGTAATGACATATTTAACACAATAACACTAATGGTTAGTTTCTTACTTTTTCGTAAAATATGGAACTTTACTAGTACTTCACTATTTAATGAGATTTCTAAACCTATGGAAGGTTGTTATATTTTTCATATGGATGGGATTATTATTACTTGTTATATCTCATTATGGTTTTGAGATTTATTCATGGCTTTACCTTTATCAGGCACTATCGTTATACTAGTTGGATAAGATACTTTAGTTGCTTAGATATGATTATCATTATACATTAGCCTATAGTAGGCTTGTCACTAAGTGTCCTATGGGAGGATTTGGCTATGGGAGCTAGACTGTGTACAGTAGACTATTATACCTAGTTGACCTATTATGTCCTTTGGGAGGAATTGGTTATGGCTGGCATATTATTATTGCTCTTCTGAATGGAATGTAAACTGGGACACGTCCGAACTACCGGTTACATTATTGTTCTCGTGGACGGAACTTAACCGGAATAGATTTGAGCTACCAGTTACACATGTCTTGTGGATGGACATATTATTAGGTATTATACGATGGTATAAAACTAGTGCCTATAATTGATGTATTTATACCTTGGTGGTACTTTCCTTGGTATCGAATTTGGTAACGTGAGTTTCATTTTATTATATGACTTGATGTAGCACTTGGTGTGTATTGCATGTATTCTAATTTTTCATCATATTTTTGGGATGAGTACTACTTATATGTATATGATATACATACGGCTTCCTTATTACTTTGATATGTCACGTTACATGTGTATTATTATGTATATCTTCATATTTAAAAGCCTTATAGTTCTCACTAGGCTCGTATTAATTTGGTTTACTCTCATTTTCCAAAACTATTTTGAAGGTACACTCCTTGGGTTGGCACACATTAGTGCTTAGATACCTCTAATGACCCCATAACCGTATTAGTTTTCTTTGAATAAATGAGTTGATTTTGTATGTGTAATTCTAAGTTGATTCCTTTGTATTTTGTAAAAGTTGTTTCGTAATTAATTTATGTAATTGATGGAAACAGTTTACTGCCATTTTTTGTAAATTGTAGTTGATTGTTTAATCTTTTAAGAACGGCATTAATGAAGACTGTGATTTGAGAACGGAGTATTACGTATAGGGGAAAATATGTCGAATTTTTTTTCTAAAATCTCTGATGCACTTTTTTTAATTTAATTAACTAATTTCAATTAATTCATAGAATTTTAATATCACCGGCCATCGGCGTACGACACCCATGACAAACCGGTCCCAGAGGTGAAAACCTTTAAACGGGATTTAGGGCGTCACAAGAAAGTCGCCATATGTGCCAGTTTCCTGCTTGGGCAGAAGTAAGTGCTACCTTTGAGGCCATTTTCTA
Organism: Lonicera japonica; assembly: GCA_021464415.1. Taxonomy (NCBI): domain Eukaryota; kingdom Viridiplantae; phylum Streptophyta; class Magnoliopsida; order Dipsacales; family Caprifoliaceae; genus Lonicera; species Lonicera japonica. The sequence goes on from CM038466.1 coordinate 48,106,405, forward strand.
AGCTTGGTAAAGCTTAAAGGCTTCACAGGCCAATTCGATTGTTATGATTGTAATGCTGAGAATGTATCTCTATTTGTTTGGTATAATACACAAAATTTAAACTTTCAACTCCAAAAAGTTACAAAGGCTAGTTAAGTCACCAAAATCATCAACCAACTCGGCTAAAATGGCTGTTTGTGCCCTAGGGGGAAATTTGCAAGTTCGGTCTGGTAGGCCAAACAAATGTTTGAAATCATAAGTTTCAAAAAAATAAAAAAATTCTAAGTATTGACTTGATAAACCATGAATAACACTTGTCTGGTAGGCCGAAATGGGTGTTTTTGCTTCATGGGCAAGTTGATTAGGCCTGGTAAGCCAAACAAGGAATTTGAGATGATTTCAAAAAAATTATGACGATTTTTGGCAAAATTTTTGTAAAGACAGTTAGCTTGGCCACCGAGCAAATTAGCCTCACAAAAAGAGAGGAAATACAAGTACAGCATAAACTCCATCCATGAAAAATCTACCAGCTGATTACACATGGAGGGGCTCGTAGGCCCATGGATTACAAAAAAGGGAACACGGATCAAAAGATGGAATAAGCTTGCCCCACAACATCAATAGTCACCTGCTCTGTGACGCCCCGAATCCTGTTTTGAGATTTGCACCTCTGGGACCCGGTTAATCACGAATGCCGTGCGCGATGCCGGGTTTAAAATATAAAAATCAGAACTCTTAAAAAAATCTTTTTCTTGGATAAAACTTGATCAACTTGAAAAACTGTTTGATAAAATTTTGGCATATGGAGTTCGTTTAAACAACAATCTGCCTAGTAAAATTTGAAACCATTTTCATACAAATGAAATTCCAATCACAAACAGTTGGATACACTCCACATATAAACATCACTTATACAATTTCTATCTAATACAAATCCTCTAACGAGGTCCCAATTTAAGTTGAAATGCTATACATCATTTCCAATAATTATACATTTAATCAAATTGAAATACAATTATACAAACGATATTCAAAACTATTAAAAAGACAAGTCGTTTACGGACGACTATAAATGTGTAGGGTAATAAGAGGTTCTAGACTTCACAATTGTGCCATCTCCAGAGATGTACCTGCAAAACTGGTTTGAAAAATGAGAGTGAGCCAAACACGGGCTCAATGGGAACTATAAGGGTTTGTATATAAAATATATTTTGAAAATCCTTTTCATAATATGCATGCTAAATGTTTTCTCGTTCCCAAAATATAATATAATAAAATGAAGATAACTAAAAATACAACTAAAACCGCTCTAGTAACATAACATAACCATAAAATTCATACGTACTGGAAAATAAGTATTTATAAGATATTGGTAGACTGTAACAAGAAATTATATACTATTCACTAGCATTCATATAAGTAAAACCGGTGGCTAGTTTGCAAAACCTAGCACTACAATTGTATCATCCAGAAATGTCTCACTCAAGATAATTATCTCAAATAACCTGCAACTATCCAAGTGTCCGCCAGGTCTGCATTTCGTGGCCTTTCACCCATGCGGCAGCAAGGCCTCTCGTTCGTTTTTGTACACGGTTTAGGGCCGGTCTTTCACCTAGGGGCACTCAGTCCCAATTTACGACCCCAACCTTTAAAGACCAACATGTGACCTACCATGGACTAACGCAAATATATATATATATATATATAGGCAACTATGTATCAACTCAATATGTGAACAATTGTGCCAAACAACTAATGTAACGGTTCATATCGAACCCATCAACTAGCCAACAAGAGTAGAAGTGATGAAAAGCTGTCATTATTTCAAACATATACTTAATACACTCATACTTGTATAAAGATCATAATTATCGCTCATGAAAGCATCAAATAGCAAAAATTCATATGTTTGGCTCTAAGATATGTTCATCATGTATATACATCTAAAATACATATATATATTTATCAAATTCACTTTTCCAAATATCACGTGGGTTATGTCCCCCAAGAACAACGTATAACTCGAGTAGCCTCCAAAGCTATACGCTATAAGAACACACTATATGTAACATAGTACCAACGCATCCACTTATATATATATATACGTTCCAACATATATGTATATGTCTCATATGCATATATATATATATATATAGCTTGAGTATATATATATACATTTGCATATACAGTAGATCAAATGGTAGTATTGTAGTTGTACAAAAAACCTTACTTTGCTAAGTTCGTTAACAATAGGTTTGGTTAAGAATATTATATGTGTGGGGAATTCCATAGGTTTTCATCACATAGACTCCATGCCAAGTATAATATATAATTTATAAGCTATAAGTTCAATATGAATTCCTCATATGATTTATGTATTTTACCCACTCAAGATAAACTTATAAATCTACCCAGTGTAGTTACGCGCTGGCGAGTAACTAGCAAATCTCATAAATAAGATAATAGTATTCATGGTACAACAATAATATCGCAAACACAAGTAATTATACCCAATTTATACTTTTAATACTATATATGTAACCTCATATATATGTATATCAAAGTTACTACTCGCTATCGTATTCGCATAAGAAGGTCGTACGCGAACCATGTTTAAAACTCATATGAAATTGCGGCTTTAGGTATAAAAGTCATAATCAAGTTATAAGTAATGCAAATTAACCAAATAATCGAAACAAAACAGCCCGAACCCCATGAATGTGTGATTTTCGAAATTGTGTGCAAAACCCCATGTTTGGTTTGATTCAAAGCAATTTATGCGTAATATTTTGAAAAAAAGTTTGTATACTAGTGTTCCAACCTATTGAGGGTTAATCCCTCAAAGAATCGTGACGGAATCGAGCTGGGCCGAACGAATCGCGAGCTTTCCCCATCTGCAGCCATGGAAGAATGTGAAGAAGATGGAGATGACGATGAATAATGCTTGGAGACGGTGGAGAAGGAAGAGCTTAGGTCGTGATCTTAATTCATGCGTAAAACCCCCCAAATCACCTATCCTATCTCTCTAAGAACTCTCAGATGTTGGTGATGAAATGAGGATGAAATAGAGATGAAATTATATATATATATAAACTGCCGTTGCATTTTCGGGTACTGTTCACGCGTCACTATATGGGACCTGCAGCAATGAACTTTGAACGATCATAACTTCTCGTTCGAATGTCCGATTGAGGTTATTTTTATGTCCATGGAAAGCTTATTCAAAGCTTTACAAGTCTCTAAGAGAAAGTCTCCTCAAATTCTGGACGGATAATTATCAAAAATTCGACGAAGTCAGCGCGTTAATGTTACCGAATGAACAATTATTAGCGATTAGCCTATTTCACGCTCAATTTTGACCAAGTAGGAGCCTGAATTGGCTTTCGGCCAAAACACAAAAGTTGTAGATTGCCTAAAAATCTAGACCTACACAGGGACAGAAACTCAATCTGGCAAGTAACGAAGAAGTTACGCTACCCCTAAATTATCCAAAATTATGAAGTCGAGTAAAGTGAAAACTTGCAATCTACATCCCGATTTTAACTTGAACCACTCGAAATGACTTATGGCTATTCTAACATGCTTAGATATATTAATGTAACTCATTGGAAGTCTTCGAGTCATTCAAATTCTTTTGGGGAAAAATATGGCTATTCAAAGTCTATTTCTGCCTTATGCGCTTGTATCGCAATTCAGAGAAATATAGAGATACGGGGCATTACATGCTCAGCAGCAACCACATGATTTGAAGTTTTTCAAAGAAGCTTGTTTACAACACTTAGTGAATTATTTCAAAAATAGCAAGGATACGAAGACAGAGGATCCACTCACATGAACTCACTTCGGCCGCCGAGCTCACATGATTGGGGCCCAATTGTGGGTTACTGAAAATTAGAGAGATAACAATTAGGCTTGGACAATTAGCCAACCCAAATTCTAATAAGAGAATTGTAAAGTGATGGAGCATAGCCTAGTTTTCCCTTTATAGTCATTTTACCATTTAACCTAATGGAGCATTATAACTCTAATTTTATACCTATAAATAGAATAGCGAAAAATCATCCCAGAGCAGGATGCGAGAAATAAAAACTATGAGCAAAAGAAATTGTCTTTAGAGAGAGAATGTGGTAACTTGTATTCTCATTCAATTGCATTTGAGCTAATAAAAACACACACATGCAAATGGAGGACGTACTGCCAGAATAGCATAAGTGCTACCGGAAGAACCTACCGTTCCCAAAAATCTCTTGCCTCTTTTATCATTTTCATTCATTGCTCCACCGATCATGCTTTGAACAAATCTTGTGGGAAACCCAAATTTTTTGGACCCCACAATACTTTATATAAGTGTGAAAAGGGTTTCGAACACCCAGCTGAACAACATACTCATGTTTTGTTGTGCACTAAACCAACTTCTTCTCATCAAAAATTAAACAAAAAAATATTATAAAGAATATAAATTCATGATTTTGATTATGAAGACTCGTTAGTGCGGTGGTTTTAAGGGGACTAGCAAATAATTGCAAGCTCTATGCTATCTTTCGCTTCTTATTTGTTTTTTGGTTCCCTCAATGCGGCCATACACCATGTAAAAGATTGCAATGCTGGTATAAAAAATATATAAATAGATGACCCTGCTACTACAAATATTTAATTTTACTCTAGTTTGGAATAAATTAAAATCTTAGCTCAGCCATTGCTAGCTCTTTGGGTTGTGTCTGAATGTCATCCTTCATTTGTTTGTCCAAAAAGTCTCAAAGCACCCATTTTAGCTTCACTCAAGGATCTTGCAACAGTAGAAACTTCTAGGGTCTATTTATAATCTTTTTTATAAACTTTCACAGTCAAATCATTCCAAACACCTGTATGGAGTGATTGGAACCCGTACATTAAATTCAACATAATCATTAACTAAAAGTAATTATTTTGCTCTCTAGAACTTGGTACATTGTTTATAGAGCTAGCAAAGGGTCGGTCTTCTGACAAGACTTAATGAATGCAAGCCAATTTTGCTTTCAAACGAATACAATTCAATAAGCTATTAATTAGGTGATATTTTTCGAAATTGTATATGATCGGTTAGTTATCGGGTGAGACACAACCCCGTTGTATCCATTAAGTAGTTAAATTCTATAATAAAAATTAATCATGTCTAACTGGTTAAGTAGATTAATTCAAAATAGATATAAACTTTAACTTGATTCATGTCATGTTGTTGTGTAACATGTATCTCAAACATGTGTAATTGGTTATGTCACAAAACGAAAATTAGAACCCTAATTTAAGAGATTCTTAAATGATTGTAAATTAATCCAAGAGGTATGTTCAGCATTTTCATTTTCAAAGCAAGATCAAATGGGGAGGAGAGATCAGTTATATCCTTCGCGGAGAATAATATTTTCCCAAACCATAAGCAATATGTTTTTTCATTCAGGGGCGGAGGCAAACTGGGCTAGGGGGCCCGCCTAGATTTTTTTTTAAGTATAGTAATACTTGGACTTTTGTGTAAAATTTTAAAGTTTGAGATTGGATTTGTAAATTCTTAAAACCTTGGAGATAAAATTATAATTATTTTTAGTAAAGGACACCAAATTAACAAGAGCATTCTTCTGCACAAGAATTCCACAAAGAAAAAAAAATATAGAGTTTATACTCGTAACTCTCTGTCACTCTTTCGTGTTGGATTTTTTGCTTGGATTTGCACTCTCTTTTTAGCCTTACACGGTAGGGATGGTTGACTAACAAATTTGCCTTTTTTTTCTTCCGAGTTTTATTTTGTGGTGTTATTATTTGTTGTATTTTTTTTTTCTTTTTAGTCAAGCCCCCACTGAGTTAAAATCTTGGCTCCACCACTATTTTCAATTCGTCCTTTTTCCAAACAAAAGATAAGGGGAAAATATCACACGAACACAATTTTCTAAAAGGCACGCGATGGACCCAAGGCATCAATAAAATGCCTCAGTCGTTTTTCAATTTTTAAAATTTCAATACCATGAAAATCATAGGTATAGTTCTTAAAATTGTAGAATAATTCCCTAACCAAAAAAATTCATAATTCTAACGCCGGATTATTTGCTTAGCCCACCTGACTCGCCTAGGAGCCTTGCGTTACCTAGACATCCTAGCCCCTTCACACGCCAGACTGATTTTTTGACCGATTACTGCTAGGGCAACTCGGCTTGCCACCACCCCAATTTTTAGAACACTAAAGCGTACTAATGTTTCTGGAGGTAAATGCAAAGAAAGACAAGACTGTTCTTCAAATGTTTTCAATATCTTTAAAATACAAACCGATTTGAATTGGAGGATGGGTCTCGTCCGAAATGTTTTTGTCTTGGAGAAGAAGTGAGATCCGAGCATTGGGTCCAATAATTCGGTTGTGTAGCGTCACGTGGTACTACGGGAATAATTAATATCTTCTCCTTTGGAGAAAATCACAATGTGATCGAATTTTTCATTGCTGCCAAATAAATATCCAATTAAATGTACTAATGGAACTTCCAGTCTTTAATTAACTTTATGTACTGACTAGCTTAATTGCTGTAAATTCTAGTTTCCTTGGTCCCATTCTAGCTTTCCAACTGCACCTGCAACTACAATGGTAGCTAGCCCATTTACACTCCAACATGTGCATATATATACCAATCCATTCCTTCTGTTTTCGAACCACACTCACTGCTGATTGTGCCTACAGTAGTGCTCAGGACACACAATCATACAGATAGAAGAGCGGTTTTGTTTTTTGTAGCAACATTAGTCAGTTATGACAAGTTCTTCAGTCACTAGTCTAAGTGTTTTAACTGGATTTATTTTCGCAATAGGAATCACGTTTGTTGCTACACAAGCAGATGCTCGGGCGTTCTTCGTGTTTGGGGACTCCCTGGTAGATAATGGGAACAACAACTATTTGCTTACCACTGCCCGTGCTGATGCACCTCCTTACGGCATTGATTACCCCACGCGTCGACCCACTGGCCGTTTCTCCAACGGACTCAATATCCCTGATCTTATCAGTTGAGTTCATATGCACTCTACTTTAAAAACTCTAAGAGTTTAGTTGAATTTAAGATTTCGCATTTTCTGTGGAATCTCAAATTAAGAGTCTAGTCGTTAAGAACAAATGTTATAATATAAAGAATTTAAATATGAATGATATTTGTGTGTGTGAATTCTAATATTGGTATAAGAATACTTATTATATCTGCACTCTCTCAGGTCAACATCTGGGGTCCGAAGCAACATTACCATACCTGAGTCCAGAGCTCACCGGACAGAAACTACTAGTGGGAGCAAACTTTGCTTCTGCTGGTATTGGAATTCTCAACGACACCGGAATCCAGTTTGTAAGTGCCTCGCCGAGCCACAAACAAGTTACCTAAATTTTCAACGAAATATGAGTCAATTACTCTACAAAATAATATGTGAATTATGATGGGGTCTTGTTAACTTTTAACTTGAAAAGTACAATACCATTTGATGTTAAGCTTCGAAAATTGATATGCAGAAATGGTAATTTGCAGGTGAACATCATCCGTATATCTTCACAGTTGGCCTACTTCCAACAATACCAGCAACGGTTGAGTGCTCTTGTAGGCTCCAGCCAGGCTAAGCGAATCGTAAATCAAGCACTCGTTCTTATTACTTTGGGAGGTAATGATTTTGTGAACAACTACTACCTCGTGCCATATTCCGCGAGGTCTCGCCAATATTCTCTCGAGGATTATGTGCCCTTCCTTATCTCTGAGTATAAGAAAATTTTGATGGTTAGTTTTCTTTGCATTCTTTTTCTGCTTTTATTTCCTCATGTACTAATTCATGTGCAATCTGTTTCTGCCACATTTAATAACAGCCACAGCAGTTTGATTGCGTATATATATATATGGAGAATTAATGAAGTATATATTGACATGAATGCAGAGGCTTTATAAACTGGGAGCGCGTAGAGTTATCGTGACAGGGACAGGACCATTGGGATGTGTTCCAGCAGAGTTGGCCCAGCACAGCAGAAACGGCGAATGCGCAGCTGAATTGCAGAGAGCTGCATCTTTGTTCAACCCTCAGCTCACTCAATTGATCAATCAGCTAAATAATCAGATTGGAACCACCATCTTCATAGCTGCTAATACCAATATGATGCACTCTGATTTTGTCGATAACCCCACTGCCTTCGGTACATTAACTCTCTCTTCTCCATTTCATTTCCTTGAATTTCGCTTAATTTACTCTCTTGATCTATATTTCTTGTTTGGACAGGATTTGAGACATCAAAGATAGCATGTTGTGGACAAGGACCGTATAATGGAATAGGGCTATGCACTCCACTCTCAAACCTGTGCCCCAACAGAGATTTGTACGCTTTTTGGGATCCATTTCATCCATCAGAGAAGGCAAACAAAGTGATTGTACAACAGATCATGAGTGGCTCCACACAGTACATGCACCCCATGAACCTCAGCACCATTTTGGCCTTGGATTCTAAGGCTTGATTGACTTGTGACCCTCTTCAAAAGCACTTACTTTGTTTTAATAATTTTATGAATACCTTTTGTGTTAGAGTCTTTGTTTATGAATGTAATGAATATCTGCAGTTTGAGATTGTAATGTCATGATCAGTGACGCAAGGGCCTGGTTTGTTTAATTAATCACTCTAACTTGGCTATATTTATGTCTTTAAAATATAAAGAGTGGTTGGCTTTTAAAGTATATGTTAATTTTTCATTTATTGTCACATGCATGCTTTTGATTATTTGTCAAAGCGTCTCATAAAACACTTGGAAAAAGCTGAATGTGTAATAATTTTCGAGATGTGAAAACTTTCTAACTTTTAATGATGTGTGAGTATTTAAATGTTTAAGGTAGTTTGCCTATATATACACACATGTGTGTGTCTGTATATGGTTCAGATGTGGTCCAAGCGGTTATACACAAACTAGCCATTAAGCAATGGATTTTTGTCTCCAAAATGTTGATATATATTTTTAGCGATGAAAAATTGTCACTAATGGTGTATAGGCGGCCCAAGTAGGCAGAGTTTTGGGTCCTTACTAAAACATAATATTATAAATAAATTATCGTAATTATAAATAGATTATATATATAATAATATAATTAGAAAGTAAATAATTATATATATAATGGTTGAGAATTATAAAATATACCTCAAAATATGGATTTAATTTAAAAAAATTATGAGGGATGACAAGTGAATACAAATATAGATAAAATGATGGTAAACGGATGAAATATATCTATTAGACTTTAACCCCTTAGAAAAACCAAAAAGAAGTAGAGAAATAGATGGAAATTTATTAATTTTAACCTAAGCAGGTACCTAATTTGCCCACAATTTTAACTATAGAGAGACAGGAAGAAAGTGGGGCCTTACAAGTTTAGATTACCTAACTAGTTGGGCCAGCTCTGTAAAAGCGCATTCCATATACGGTCACTAGAACTCAAGAGTATTGTACTACGCTAGTAGGGGTCCAATGATGCTCCTAACGCAATTACTAGGCATACCAAGTTTAATAGGTCCTTTTGCGACAAATATGTACCTGATACCTCCGGTGGAGCAAAGAAGACGAGTTTTATAACTTGATTCAATGTAGAATGACGGTCGAGGATTTTCGCTTCAGTTCTGTGGAGCTGAGCATGTACGTGGAAAAGATTCCTGAACAGTAGAAGCAAGTGAAGTTTTTATGGTCTTCGCATTCAATATCGTCATACTATAGCTTTTACTAACTTTCCTCTTATAGAACCTGTGACGAAGCGGACCTTAAGCTTGATGGACAATTGAGCAAACCGCAAACCATCCATCTTATGGGACCGGCAGGCAAGAGGAGGAGAAATAACTGCGGAAGTACATAGATGGGAGTAAGAAACTCCGTTTAGGATCAAAATCCTCTAAGGGAAACAACACTATCAGTGGTGGCAGTGGTGGGCCATGCACTAAATAATCCAATTTGTGAATCGGGACCATTGTAGTAAGAATGGTCCAACCCCCGATAGGAGAGGAGAGATGAGCCAGAAATGGCGAGCGTGAGTAAGATGGAAGTAATGGGAATGGTCAGTCAAGTACACCTTTGATGTTGTTCATCCCGATCTTTACACTAGGATCTGACTTCAAATAGGAGCCAGTGTCAAGAGAGTTTTCAAACCTAGTAACATCAATTTACTTATCACCTAAGTTAGCCGCAAGGCCAGGGAAGCTAAGGTGGATGAGTTCTTAATTCAACTCCGACAGCGGATTATGAAAACTATGCGAAGAAGGAAGGTAGTCATGTATCATAGTGTTGATATTAAATTAAGTTTTACTTAATCTGAGTATGTCTCATTTTCTTAGGTTTATTAGATATGCTATAAGTTTAGGATTGAACCCGAATGAGTTAGATTTTTTTTTTTGGTATGGGGATACCTCCGGATTGTAGTGTTTACTTGAGTCGATATAGCACCCTACCATTTGACTCTAGCAAAGTTTAACGAGCTCAAGACCCATTTGTCTCTATATTGGCCACCGTCAACTCAATCGGGTCACGATCAAAGACAAGTATTCCTTCTGCACATAAATGGTCTACTTGACTAGTTTCCGAATGCTCAATCTTTTTCCAAGATTAAATTGCGAATAGATTGTCATCAATTACACATTCATGAGACAAACATCTCAAAACAGTATTTCGTATCCGTTATGATCATTTTGAATTATTGATTATATTATTTGTGCTAACTAATTCACCGGCCATATATATATAAACTTTATATATGATTATCCTCATGACCATTAGAACAATGGTACTTGAGTAACCATATTAGAGATAAGATATAGTACTTTAACGAACGGGTCCCACTTCGGTAGATGTTGAGAGGTGAAGAAACTGAACAAGTAGAAATTACTCTAGACAGTTAGATATTCGGTTCTTGTGCTTGTCCTCATTCTTGCGAAACCATTAAGATCCTCATATTCTAGTTTGGATGCCAATGAGAATGATCAGAATTTTGTGACGTGTCCAAACAATTAGAGCTCGGACTAAAGGTAAACGTTAATCTTCATATTATGTCTTTCCCTTTTTCCACATCTAAGAAAGGGTCGTAAAAAATAAAAGCAAGGAGTTTTAGTGAGATTTTTAATAAATCAATCGTAAGCGAGACGTGCATTCATCTTATCCCACTCTGTGGTCAAGAACAAACTTCGTACTCACTTGGAGGCTAGTTTCCATTTCTTCTAGCTGAAGGAGAATTTATCAGAGTACGCAGCAGAAGAACATTAATTGCTAAATTCATGTTTGAGGCCACTTCTCAACCAATAAACTGGTCGATTTGATTTAAAACTCCTTTTTGCGTAATCAACATGATCAATTTGAGCCTAACAATGACCACTGATTGATTGTAACACCCCGTACTTTCATTCCACCGTATTCACCTTCGTCCATCCATTCATTTCACCTCGGACAGTGAAATCTCGATTCATGGAGCCTCCTAGCATTTTAACACTTTGTACTAGTTATATTAGTCTACCTACACTCATGTGAGTGATCATTTAGTGATTCGGGTGGTCCGAATCAATATTGGCTCTTAAATCGTAAGTTTTGGTCTTACGCGTTTCTTTATTTTTAGCCAACTTTGGAGCATTGTAACTTTCTTGTCTTTTATCCGATTTGGCTGACATTTGTTCCCACTTATATGTTTCATACCATTCTACAACTTTCATGTTTTGACCGAAGTCCAATTCATACTCCTCGTTGGTCAAAATAGGGTTCGAAGTAGGCCCATAGCTAAATTATGTTTATTCGGTAGCGCTTCGACAAAGCTCTGTCTTCGGAAAATTTATGGTAACTATCCGTCCATAATTTGAGAAAACTTCCTCTAAGAAGTTGTATATCTTTGAATTACCTTTCCGTGACATAAAGATCACCTCAATCGGAGTTCCAAGCGAAAAGTTATGGCCAAAATACGAAAAGTGCTCCCGAGCCACAAAAGTTATAGCACAGACCGGTATTAGACTTTTGGCATACCGGTCCGGCAGCAAATCAAGGCTGTTTTGAGTGTTTTAAAGCATCATTTACTTGCCATTTTGTCCCATTTTCGAGCTACACACAAGAAACGAGTTAGAGAGAGATGATAGCTCATTTTTAGGGAGTGTTTGAGAGATCTTTGAGCATCCATTGTGACGCCCCGAAATCCCGTTTAGAGAATTATACCTACGGGACTCGGTTAGCCATGGAGTCGTACACGACAACGGGTGATCAGGTGTAAAACTTAGAACTTATATAGTTGAAGATATTGAATAAAGCCATATATTTATGAAATTTTTTGGCATGTGGAGTTTGTACATAGAGCAAACCAAAACCCGTAAAGATATGAAAATAAAACCATGTATAATAAACACTCCACAGTTCAAAGGACACAAGTACAAACCTCATTACAATAATGTATATATAATACAATGCCTTCCCAGAGGCTCCAAGTTCCTTTTAAAACATAATATCAATAAATAAAGAATACAATAATTCTACTAAGAGGAGTAATACAAGTTGTTTCCGAACGACTTAGAAGATTAGTGCCATCAGAGCTAACTAGACTTTATACGCGTACCATCCCCAGGGAGTACCTGCAAAACCTGGTTTAAAAAATGAGAGTGAGCCAAACGGGCTCAGTGGGAACTATAAGAGTTCGTATAGGAAAGTAGGTTGGAAATTAATTATGCATGCCATGCAATGCAATATATTGAAAGTAAATTTAGTTTATCTGCTGCTCCTCTGTAATAAATCACCTCAGGGTAAAATACATTTTCTTTGAATATACAAATGTAAATTCATATACATATATAACACATTTATGAAGCAGCCAATGCACGGAAAACCTTTCGTGAAATGTATATATAATGTCCCCAACCCAAAGTATAAGAAAAGCAATATATATACATCATCATACTGTATATGCCACAACACCGCGACTAGATTTATTACATCAATCATATATCATACTCACGTCTACGATTTTACATCTACTGTGCACAGAGATAGCCGCCAACTAGGTTTCTTCTGCCCCCAAAGCATACGCTACAATAATCCTCACGTAGCCACCAAGGCATAAGCTACGGGTATCACCAATATCTATCTAGTACGGACGGTGTGGCCATCCGATAATATATCCAAATAAACTCCAAAGGCTAGTAAACACATCAAATCAAGGAAATCATAAGAACATATATAATTCAATAGATGTAGACCTGTAAATACATACGTTCCATAAGTATTTATATAACTCGTAGATATATATCTCCATCATAGTTATGTATACATATGCACTTCGTAGAACACGCAGTGGTATTGTTGTTGTACTTGGAGTAGGCCTGCCAGGTCCGTCAACTATTGGCTCAGTTAAAATATCATGGATTTGGGAGGCACTATAAGCTTTCAATCACCGTGGCACCAAAGCCAAATATAATATAGTTTTCATAGTATATAAATTCTATATAGACCTCCCCTTAAGACCATAACACTTTGTTTGTACATAAAGGCTCATAATCCTGCCCAGCATAGTTACGGACTTGCCAAATAAGTAACAAAAACTCATAATATATAAACCAACAGTCAAAGTACAACAACAATATCACCAATAGGAGTAATCAAGGCCGAAGCCTACTTTTGAAACCAAGTATAGCAGTGTATGTATGCGTGTTAAAGTACACAGTACCTATCGTATCTGTACATAAGGGTTTTGTACAAATCTTACCAAAAACAATATAGAAATTAGGGCTTCTAGTAAAATAACAATAATAGTGTAATATAGAGTGCAAGTCAACCCATTAATCATCAGAAAATAATCTGAAACCCCATGCATATGCTCTTATAGAAGATTATATACAAAATCAATACATGGGCTTTGATTTAAGGAGAATAAGGTATAATAACTTGAAAACATGTTGTAATATTATTGTTCCTACCTATTGAGGGTTAATCCCTCGAAGACTCCTAGTGGAATCGAGCCGGAGAAGCGCCAAGTCCGAAATCCCCAAATTCCATCCAAAACCCTAGAAATGGTGTAGCTTGATGTTAAAGAGGATGAAGGAGAGGATGAAGATGATGACGTTGATGAGAATCTTATGTGGAAGATGCACCCTCAAATGATCCCCTAAAATCCCCCAAATTCGCCTCTTACATCTCTCTCAAGAGCTCTCTAAATGAATGTGTTAAATGAGGAAGAAAGGAGGTGAAAATATATAAATTTTTCACCCAGGTCGATGTAGTCGACTACATCAAAACCCATGTAGTCGACTTCCACTATTCACAGCACACAGTTTTGTTGTTTGGTCACAAGCTCAACTTCACGCCCAATTTTGACCATCAAGGAGCTGGAATTAGGTCTTGGCCAAAACATGAAAGTTTTAGAGTGGATCAAAACCTAGAATAATGAATCCAAATCCAAATCGAACGACTCCAAAATGCTCAATTGAAGTCCGAATGTGATGAAACTTTCCAGAATACCTCTAAATATATAATAAGACACGATGGAAAAGGTGAAACTCAATTCGGACATTTCTAGGTCAATTAATCCATCTCAAGGAAATAGTGAAGAGCAATATTTTAAGAAAATTAGCACTTTTACAATGACGCGCCAAATTACGCAAATGCTTTCCAAATTGAATGAAACTATCCAGAGTAAATATTTATCTATAATATGACTCAATGGAAGTCATTGAACCACGTCGACCTTTACAGAACCCAATTTGGCTATACGACGCCCATTTCTGCCCTATACGCGATATGGGTCGTGATTTTGCGAAAGATAATCCCTACATAATCAACACCAAATCTTCCTCTAAACACCACTATTCATCTTCTTCCTCCTTCTTCCTAGCTTGAGCTAGGGTTTTGGCGATTTGGCTTTCACGCATCATCAACTTCGAGATTAGACTTCTTTAAGGTGGGAACACTACTACTAAAACCCTTTTTCAACTAATTACTTTTCGTATAAGAGTTTTCTATCGAAATTGGGGGAATCTCTCAAAAACCATATGCTGTATGCATTTAATGCGAGGTGGGCTAGACTAAGCTTTAATTAGTGATTAATAATGATAGATTATGACTTCAATCACATGATTCAACAAGTAGATACATGTTTTAGCTCACACACCCAAAGATTTACGATGAACCCATTTTGTAGCTTCATGTATGAACTCAAAATTGGGGGTTTTGGGATTTGGGCCTATAGGAGGGCTGATTGTGGATTATAAATGATAGATATATGTATTTATGATATTAGTAACAAGTTTAAAGCCTTATCCATGTGTTTGCCCTAAAAACCACAAAGGTGGAACTGTAAGTAGTGATTTGGGAATTTAGCGTCCCTCGTAGACTATTGTTGATACTAGTGACGAGTATGCCACTCAATAAAAATTTGGTAGATGCTAGAAATATGATGAACCCAATTTGGTAGGGCATAGTCTATCATCGCCGCAATCATAAGAGACTGTAGTGCCGTAAGTACACCGATGAGACGAGTATTATATAAACGAATGCTTGGGTTGAGAGAACAACACGAGAACTTAAATAGGATCATATGGCTCAGGTTTTACACACGTGAAGCCTTATATGATATAATATACCGATAACACACCGGTGGGCCATGGAATGTTAATAACAATGGAATGACTAGATTATAGAAATAAAGCGTGAATATGATAAATTATATATATATATATATATTTATATATATTGTGTAAGTCATTGATTGGATCTTATGTTTATATAAATGTAATGGTGAGATGACAATAGTCCATGGGAGGTCCCAGTTTGGTCTCTAAAGATTGGGGCCAGAAGGTGGGACACAATCTCCTATGTGCAATACCCGAAACCGTGCACAAAAACGAACGGGATGCCCTGCTGCCGCATGGGTGAAAGGCCATGAAATGTAGACTTGGTGACGCTTGGACGACTATTGGTGTTGTGATTAAAAATTGAGAATACGGAAACTAACGGGAGGCACTGCTGCAGCATGGGTGAAAGGCCACGAAATACAGATGGAAACGAATGGGAGGCCCTGCTATTACGTGGGTGAAAGGCCACGAAATGCAGACCGAATTGGAAGACTATTGGTATCATTGTGATTGTCGAGATTATATTGATCATTGAAATACACATGGTAGATTATTGAGAATATAGAAACTATGTCTCGAATGACATTGACACGACTCAAATCCGGATATATTGTGAATAACGTAAGAATGAACGTGTAGATTATGATATAAATTATATTGAACATAGAGACGCATTGGCAATCGTATTGAACTAACATGTAAAGTGGAAAGAGCTAGCAGTTATCAAGTCCTTAGATGATGTATACGGTATTGGAATACGTGTAGTTATGAGAATAGATGGCCGGATCATAATGTACGCAAGTTATTAATAATTGATGTGCCAAGAAATTGATACAATTTAGGGCACTAATATATATCTTGAAGAGCATATATTACTACATTTGTTGTGTTTTTGGAGATTTTCAGGTATTTGGAATTAAATCGAGAAGTTTGCAATTGAAGGAAAAAAATGGCTGCGCGCAAGGCTTGAGTTCAATAAATTTCTGGCATTAATCGGTACAGAATTTGAAGAAATCTCCAATTCAAAAGTTCTATACCTTTGAGTTAGTTACGCGTGAGCGAAAACCTTGCGTCAATCGGAGTTTTGAGCGCAAAGTTATGGTCAAAATAAAATCAGTGCGCTGAATTAATTAATTTCAGCGGGCCACACAACAAATTATCTACAATGGGCTCAAGAACAAGTTTAGCAGCAGGCCGGCCCACCCAACTTAGTTTTGGCAGTAGCCAATTAATTAAAGGGCCAGGCCCGCTTATTTTATTAAAAGCCCTACAAGAGCTCTTACATCAATTATAAAACGAGAGGGAGCCGCAGCAATCATCGGAGACAGCCTTGCAAATATTTTTTTTCTCCTCTTCAATTCCTTGCACGTTTGTCTATAAAATCAGTTGCATCTTAATTTTGTTTTTTTTCTTCTCCTTTTGTGCGATTGTCAACGGACAGAACCTTAATTTTCTATTTTTCTTTCTTTTCGATAAAGCAACCGTGAGTCTTTTTCTTTCTCTTTTCTTCCTTTCTCTTTTGCCGAGTACAGTTATTGGTATAAAGATATTTATCTCAATTATTTGGATGCTTTGTGGACGAGTATAATTACAGTTTAGAATTACTTTATTCTTCATTAATATATTTGCGCGCATTCAAGTAAGTATTTGATTTATTTATTTATGCATTATTTAATTATGTATTGTGTTTTAATTGCAAGCATGTTAGGCTAGGTTATTTTCTAGGGTTGAGGATGAGTATGTTTGATTGATTCCCTTGCACGTATTCATGCCAATTGACTCTACCAATTTAATGCTTTAATATTAAAATTAATTTTTCCTATTGAATGCCTATTTTAATTGATAAAAATAAAATTGGATTCTCACTATTTTTTTGTTGGATTCATCTTATGATTTGTTAAAAGTGGATATAGGGTGTGTTTTGATTTTATACATTTGTTTGGCTGTGGAAAAATTAATACTTGAATTTTATAATTTAATTGGACTTAATTTAATTTATTTTTTGCATCTAATAGAGTCGAGAGACCAAATTAGTGCGAGACAAAGAGTAGAGTTTGCTGGGCATGAATACTAGGAACATGATATCAAATATATGATTCCGCTACCCTAGTATTTTATTAATTGATTATTTCATTAGTATTTTTATTATTTTATTTGTATTCTTAGTTGATAAATCATCCCAATCACTTTTTAAGCTAGATTAGGAATTAATTAGAGTTAGTGAGAGAGATGCGTACGTTCCATCCGTCAAGTCCCTAGGGTTCGACCTCGCTCTTGCCTAAGCTATACCAGTATTCGATTCGTGCACTTGCGAGTAATTAAAACATTCACATCAATAATCAAAGCGGTTAGTATATCAAATGGTTAGCTTAACGAGAGAATGCCGTAACATAACACCTTAGGTGGAAGGGCCATTAGTCGGCCAAGTGTGGAATTCATAATGAACTAATAACAAAGAGAAATGATGAATGCTTGGCTTATAGTTAATGACCTTCGATGTAGTCACAAGATAGTTGGGGAATAGAGCTGATACAAGCCTTATGACCGATTCACCATAGCATGGCGAACCTTAGGAAGTTAGAAACCGAAAAGAGGTAATTGTCCAACAAAGATCCTTACATGGCGTAGGAATGCAGATGAATTCATTCCTCGAAAAGCCTAAGGACGAGATTGGTGGACCGGGTAATTAGCTTCCGGTGGCTATGATAGGAGTCCTAGTGGGGTTCGCATGCATTTATATGTGGATTGCATTGCATGGCATTGTTTTCAAACTATTGTAATAAAGTAAAGCATTTATTTTCTATATAAACATGCACGTGCTTGCGTGTGCAATGTGTACTTTCTATAAAAAAACATATTTAGTTCCCACTGAGCTCGGATTTGGCTCATTCCCTCTTTCACCAGTCTTGCAAGGCCAGCTTCTCGGGTGGCGTGCGATTTACAAGTCTAAAAGCCTCTGATGTCCACAGACTATCTTTTGGTCTTTTGTGAAAAGGGCCATATTTTATAATCGATTTGGTTTTATTGTAATGTATATAAACCCTTTTTTTTATGAATTGGACTTTGGTTTTGTTGCATAAACAATGTTTTAAAGAAACTTGTATGAATATTCTTATATGTGGAGTTGGTTTTGGTTGTAGTTGAATGAGGATACTTTTACATGAAAATGGTTTTAATTGTTACAGGCTGGTATGTCTTTTAAACGAACTCCACATGTCGAATTTTTTCGAAACAGGCTTTTCTATGAACTACATTTCATTAAAGAGAAGTTTTAAAATCCGCCGTCGCGCACCGCATCCGTGATTAACCGAGTCCCGGAGGTGAAAATCTCATAACGGGATTCTCGGCGTCACATCGATCCCTTGAGTTAGCGATTAAGCATTGGCTTTATTGGGGAGTAGTTGATAGAATTATGACCCTCCTCCTGTCTGAGTCCTTATTTTTCACGGAATGCAAATTAAGAGAATGTTAGAACCCCATTGGAGTTGCCAATATTTTTATGTCCAAATTCTTAGTACTATGTCCCCCACCTGCCAGGTGTAGACTGACATGGTGATTCATATATCATTATCTGACCTTCCCTTTAAAAGTGTTTTAGAGACCAAAGCGGCACTCTAAGTTCGAATTATCAAAGTGATGCAACTTAGTGACGAATACCCTAAAGAGGGGAGTGACGTACGATTACGTAAAGTGAACCTCATCTCCTTTGAATTTGTTTGTCGAACACATTGAGACTTATGGTTAGCGAATTTAAGGTAATACTTCTACTTATCTTGACCTCATTTCTAACATGAGTTATATCCTTTGGATATATTTGAGACTAAAACCTTTTTGAGGATTACAATAAAGAGGTAGCATGTCTAATGTATACAACCTACTCCGCTTGTTATGAGCAAAGGGCGAAGGCCGAATTTCTTTTCCTACTTATTGTAGTTACATACTAAAGCATCTTTTTTAACATATGACCAAAACCACGGGATTTCGATTATATAATTTTTTATAGTGTCGTATTGATCAAGTTTGAATTTTAATGGCTCCTAATAATAGCATATCCAATTCACTACGTTTAATAATTGAATAGTGTTGGGCATAACCTCATAATTCGGACCGGCTATATCTGATGTGAGCTAAAATTTGACAATTGTAGGAAGGAAAGTGTGAACCCACCCAGAGTAGTCATGTCATTTTATGAGTCCTTGATAGATCAATTTCCATCATTTGAAATCTGGACAATTCTATCGTAAATTTGATTACGGGTGTTCTATAGGAGATAGTGTGTGACATAGGAAGTTTTGGGTTCTTTATGAGAACGATCGTTTGATGATGTTAATTATGTTATATTAACTCTTTTATATATATATATATATGAGAATGATCGTTTGATGATGCGGGTAGTCTGAATCAATTTAGGTTGGTAAATAGGAAGTTTTGGGTTCTTTGTGATTCGTTAATTTGAACTAACTTTGGGCTATGTAATTCCTTCGTTACTTATCCCATGGAAGTTTCGCTAGCTTATGTGTCTAGTATTTGCATCATTCTACAACTTTCGTGTTTTTTCCAAAATCTAATTCGCACTCCTCATGGGTCAAAACAGGGCGCGAAATAGGCCCATCGCTAAATTCTAGTGGTTTGATAGCGTTTCGGCAGAGCGCTGCCTTCGGTGAATTTCTGAAAAACATGAGTCCATAATTTGGGAAAACTTCCTCTTAGGAAGTTGTAGATCTTTGAATTACCTTTCTGTGCATATAAAGAACACCTCAATCGGAGTTTCGAGTCAAAAGTTATTGCCAAAACAAAAACAGTGCTCCAAAACCAAAAATCTGTGGTCGGTTACTGTAACAACCGACTTAAAGTGGATTAAGGCTCGTTTTAAGCTAATTTTCACCCATTTTCGAGCCAACCTCTTCAACTAAACTCTAAAGAGTTCTAGAGAGAGAAAGATAGGTGTTCTTGAGCAATCCTTACCTATTTTCACGCCCGATCGAAGGATTAAACATCGAAAATCATCTGAAACACCTCCTAGCTTACTATTCATCATCTTTTACCTTGAGGATTCTTTGGGGAAGGCTTGAAGCATCAAATTTTTTTTCTTCTTTCTCACTCATAAACTAAGGTAGGGATTTTCTTACTTTCTAAACCCGATAAAATGAGTTTATTACTTGACAATTCATGCGTTTGATTTATATAAAGTTAAAAAGTTGAATGTATACATATATTTATGATGTTGCATGATAGGTGTGGTATTGAATATATGATTGGAGGCACAATATGCCATGTATACTTGATATAAAGAGTTGTTTGAACAAAATAAGATACCATTGGCGATATATCTACGACAAGGTTGATAAAAGTGATTTATTTGTGAACTTTTGATGCCAAGGGATATGTGGTTGAACTTGGTAAAGTATATATAGCATAATTTTCTTCATATGGATAATTAGCATCATGTTATGCATATTATATGTTACTATGGTGTCAACCGGAAGCTCGGAAACGTTCAAAGGCATGGAGGCTTTATTATGGCTTATGACTCTTGTTATAGTATCTATTTCTCAAAGGCTTGTATCATTTATCTATGTACTGAAGAGCTGGTGGCTCTTGAAAACCGAAAAAAATGAATTGAATGTATAGTGCTTGCCGGGATGGAAAAATAGGCAGGGCCCGGTGCCCTTGGGTTGAAATGCCCTAAACCCCTAGGGGAGCAACGTTTGGCCGCCTATTAGCCACCGGTGTGGAGCCCGGGAACCTAGGCAAATTGGCAAGGCACTATGGTTTTACGATTATCTGTATTTATATGGGATCGGGGTGAATGATCCCAAGGCTATTTTTCTCTATGCTTGTGTGGGATCGGGACAATTGATCCCAGGTTATAATATTTTGGCAACAGTGGAATCTATTCATCACTCAGGCTTTTTATTATACGGTAATCGATTGACACGGGAGGTAACCTGCATTAGCACATTCATGCATGATCACTTGATGAATTTTGGATTTTCTGTTGATATTATTGATATTAACCTAGTCTAAAAGATATGTTTACAAACTTGTTTTTGAACATATGCCTGGTGCCGTACCCCCCCTACTGAGCAAATGGCTCACCCCGATTTTTCTTTAAAACATTTCAGGTACTCACGAGTCCCAGAGGACAAGGACATGACCGGGTCAAGGACGATATAGAGGCTCTGATACTACGTGTACATTTTGGTTTTCTGTGATGTATGTATATTTTTCTGGGAAGCCACGGCTAGCCCGAGGAGTTTATATACTTTGGTTATTCGTATGGTTTGGATTATGTGTACATGATACATGCTGGAATGTATAATATGTTTGATACCCTATGCATTGTGATACTTGCTATATCTGTTGTTGTTGACTTATTTCTTTCTATATACCTATCTTAGTCTTACTAAGATAAGTTAATAACGCTCCAAGCTAATTACAGGCATTATCATGTACATTAGGTCGGGGGTGTTGCATAGTGAATCTCAATTATGTTTATAACTAAAATTTCTTAGTTCAAATGTTTTATCTAAATCCCTTGAGAAAGATACCCCCACTGTGAGAACCCGCACTTTCGACGCCTGCCCCCTTATTATTGAAGAAATGATGATGATTTGTAAAGAAAATCTGAATCGCCAGTTTGTTTTACTAAACAAACATAAGTATGTGTAAAAGATGAACTTTTATGGATTAAATGGCCTCTTAAACACAATTATTGCGAAACTAGTTGATTCGAAGGTTCGGGGATTAAGTTACGAATCGGGAAGGTGCTAGGCACCCAATTCGCCCTTTCTATCTCTAAGTAGAATATGAGTGTATTTATGATCGAAGATTCGCATGCCTAATGATGTTATTACGTATCAGCCCATAATTTTAGGAAAACTGGATTTGGGGTGTGGATGGAAAGCATGTGCTTCGTATTTCTCCATTTAATTTTAGAAATCAGTGTATGTGTGATTTGAAAAATGATTTTGATAATGATAGATAGTAAAACCGGTGTTTTCGGTAAAGATTAGAGCTTTTCGGAAGCTAATTCAATTTAGAATCGGATATCTAGTAATCCTCGAGATTCGTTTGTCAATAGTGTACCACAGTTTAATTACTTAAACCAGCATTGATGAATCCAGTACTCTCATATTGGATATTTAGGTAGGCATTGCGATTTATAGATTAAACCGGGTACAAACGCTTATTGATTCCTTCGTAGACCAAGACTAATAAAATTGAGATTTTATAATTTTAACTGAAAAAAATACGTTTTTAAATTGTTACAGCTCATTCCACACATTTAGTTATGAAAACGGGATTTAAATATGAAATCTGAACTGATTTTAAGATAAACAATAATTTTTACATGCGATTGATCAATTGTAACTAATAAAATAAAGACAGATAAAAAATTAAAGACGGACTGAGATAAAAAATACCTAAAAGCCTTCAAAATAGAGCAATTGTATTTTAGAATACTGTTCTCGAAGTCCCAGAGCTGACTGATACTTCAAATGGGTCTGTGCATGTGTATTTATATATGAAAATTATTTATGGGTTGGGCCAGGAACATCTGTCTGGTGGACAAATGGTCTAGGACCATTTTTCCACACAACAGACACTTTTTGTGTCGTGTGGACAAATGCCCTATGTCTGGCAGACAGATGGGTCATTTGTCCAAGAGACATATATTACTCCTCCGAGACGGTTTTTGTGATTCCCGACAAACAGCATATTGGATTAATCTTATTTTTTATTATGTTGTTACCCGTGCTAAAACCTATCTGCTGGCAAAATTTTAGTTCATTTGGACTTTGGGAAGGCCTCCGCCTGATTTCCCGAGATGAACTCCCAATTTTTTTGAATTTACGGAAATCCAAGGCATTTGTTTACATGACAAATCCTTATTTCCAAAAATGGTTTTTTGTCTGTTTTGGCTCAACGGAGGAGCATCGGATCGATCTGGTTTTTTTGAATGTTTCTCCCCATAATATAACCTTAATACTTTTCAAATTTGAGATCATTTGGACTTCGGGAAGGTCTCCATTTGATTACCCGAGGTGGATTCCTAGTTTTTTGAATTCCTGAAAATCCAGCCATCAGATCGAGTTGATTTTCTAGTATGCCTCTCCTTATGGCACTATCTAACAATCTTGAAAGTTTGAGGGTGACCAGAAATAAAAAACTCTCATTGTATAAATACTCACATGATTTAATGATATTTTGGTTCCAGCAGCTTTCGGTAATTCTCGTAACTTCTCGCCTGGGTGTCCATTTGGCTTCCTTCTTTGACCTGTATTACTTTTACATTGCATACATGCATGTATGAATTCTCTTGCATGTATGTATATTCATTTTCTTAGAAATCGGGATTCCTGCGAGGCTCGCAAAATAAGGTGTTCACAGACCCTTTCGGCCTAGGTTCTTTGTGAAGTAAAGAAACTAGGACGACAACGAGAACGCATCATTTTGTGTCACTTGCATAAATCATATGTGCTATTTTGAAAACAATGTCATGCAAATGACGCCGTGCTGTGCTATTTATCTCTGCTGTGGACGGATGGGTGCTTTTAGGGATTGCTCAGGATACTTCAAGTGCTTTGCTATGATGTGTTGAACTGTTGTACTCCCCTTGATGAGGATTTCTCTATTAGCAATTCTGATTTGGTATATTCCCACAGGCAGGGACAGTTCTATCAATGATTTGGTGTTTTGTTAAACTGGTGTACTCCCACATGCAGGGACGGTTTAGTTAACAATTCTTATTCGGTGTTGAACTGATGTACTCCTAAAGGCAGGGACAGTTCTATCAATGATTTTCTATCTTGTTAAACTGATGTACTCCCACATGTAGGGACTGTTCTGTTACCAATTCTGATTCGATATTGAACTGATGTACTCCTACAGGCAGGGATGGTTCTATCAATGATTTTCTAAATTATAAAATTGATGTATTCCCACAGGTAGGGATAGTTCCATTAACAATTCTGATTCGATGTTGAGCTGATGTACTTCCACAGGCAGGGACGGTTCTGTCAATGATTTGTTATATTGTTAAATTGATGTACTCCCATAGGCAAGGACCATTTCGTTAACAATTCTAATTTGGCGATGAGCTGATATACTTCCACTGGTAGGGACGGTTATGCTAACGATTTGGTATATTGTTAAACTGATGTACTCCAACAGGTAGGGATGGTTCCATCAACAATTCTGATTTGGCATTGAGTTGATGTACTCCCACAGGCATGGACGATTTTGTGAATGATTTGCTATATTATTAAACTAATGTACTTTCACAGGCAGGGATGGTTCCGTTAATAATTCTAATTCAATGTTGAGCTGATGTACTCCCACAGGTAGGGACGGTTCCGTTAACAACTTTGATTTGATGTTGAACTGATGTACTCCCACAGGCAGGGATGGTTCTGTCAACGATTCTGATTCTATTGTTTTGTTTGAACCATGTAGAAGGGTAAGCCCCCTGCTTTAGCAAAATGTGTGAATCGTGTAAGGGGGTGATCCCCCTGCTTTAGCTAGGTGTGTGGACTTTGTAAAGAGGTGAGCCCCCTACGTTAGCTTGGTGTGTGGACCGCGTAGAGGGATGAGCCCCCTGCTTTAGCGAAATGTGTGAACTGCATAGAGGGGTGAGACCCCTGCTTTAGCAAAGTATATGGATTGTGTAAAGGGGTGATCCCCCTGCTTTAGCGAGGTGTGTAACGCCTTGTATTTCGTTTCTGCAATAAATTCCTTCTTTCAAGGAAAAAATCTCCGTTGGAGGAGCCGATTTTGTTCTGTAGCCTCCGTAGTTGATCCAATGTTTCCAACAAGTCATTTTAATGATATTAAGTATGCGTGAATAGTTAGAATGCATTTCGGGAAGCCGCGATTGAAATCGGTGGCTAACGGCGAAAAATCGAACCTTTGCCAAAATGAATTTTTGGCCAACTTTGAGAGGTCATAAATTTCTCATACGAAGTCCAAATGAGTCCTAGTTTATGTCTATTTCTAGGTTTTAATTCTTTCTACAACTTTCGTGTTTTGAGTGAAAGCCAATTCACACTCCTCCTTGGTCAAAACAGCATGTGAAGTAGGCAGGTTAGCAAAAATCTGATTATTCGGTAGCACTTCGGCAGAGCGCTGTCTTCGAAAAATTTTTAGAAATTATTCATCCAGAATTTGGGAAAACTTTCTCTTAGGATGTTGTAGATATTTGAATTATCTTTCCGTTGATATAAAGATCACCCAAATCGGAGTTCCGAGCGAAACGTTATGACCAAATTACGAACATAATTTTAGAAAATGGGGCCTCTGATCGATCAGAGGGGGTCCAGCAAGTTTTTTAACCATTTTTCATTGCTTTTTATTCACCACTCTTCCCACTTTCTTCACCCATTCGACCCCCACCATTTGAGAGGCTAGAGAAAGAGTAAGAGCTCACTTTTAAGGGTTCAAAAGAGTGATCTTTCAAGACTCTTTATCCTACACAAAACCACCATCATATCACTTCTAAATCCTTACTATTCATCATCTTCCCCACTTTCTCTTTACCATTCTAGGGCACAAATTGGGGGTTTCGAGATTGGTGCTCCTTCAGCTCGATTTAGCGGCGAATCTTTAAAGGATTGACCCTATTAAGGAGGGAACGCTAGTACGCAAACTCAATTTCTACTATTATGTGTTGCATATTCAATTCTCAATGTTTATTAAGGGTTTTCTTATAATCTTATTGACACACACATACATGGGGTTTGGTTTTAAGGTTTATGACTTATTTTCTGGATTTTATCCATTTTTTGTTGTGATTTCATACCTATACATATGAACCTCTTTATACACTAGCGTACCACGGACTCTATTGGTGTTCTGCTAGCGCGGGTGTGCGTATACTCAATTTGAGGGTGTACATACTATGTTATGATTTAGGAAGGAGGTTTTATTCAAGAGTCGAATTTTAGTATACTTTGGTATGAACTTGGTATCTTAAGAGCTATACATAATTGCTCCTACTGATATTATTACGTTATAAAGGGAATTATTTAGTAAGTATAAATTATAGAGGGCCTTGGATGCATTTACATATTTAGTGTATTAAAATAGAGTTGTATATGTATTGTTCTTACGATGTAGATAATGTATACATGCCATTGGAATTCCTAATACCATGAATGTGGTGGACTCACCATTTTGGTAACAATCACATTATATTTTCTTAAGGTACACACTTGAAAATAGTGGGGATGGTTTCACAACCAAAGTCGCTATGATTATATCCATGCGATGCATACGCTATAGAACGGATAAATTATCTAGTGAATAGTATTCTATTAACCCAAGAGTTTAATACCAATAGAATACTAGTTCACCCACTGGAATTATTCAAGTATCGTATTGATAAAATCATGTGATTGTGTTAGTTTCTTAAATGGCACGTGTATATTAAATACATCTTAATTTGAGTATAATATTGTTGTACATAAACCTAGTATCACATGTACATATTGATTTCATATATAATTTGTGTATAGATTGAACGTTGCGTATATAGAGAAACCAGATACGATTTTGGTTTACAGAATTATCATGGAGGTATGATTTGATATATATGTGTGTGTGTATGTACGTATGTGTGTGTATGTACGTATGTGTGTGTTACATATGAGTATATTCTTTAAAAAATAGTTTTATTGATTCCTTGGTTTTGTAAGGCACTAATGGTTGATAGGGTTGACTTAGCCATGGTGGCTACATGCCCTGGTCCGTGTAGAGGGACCCCGCTTTAAAAGCGGCATACTCTATGGTCCATAGGGGGACCCCGCGAGGTGGCATACCCTACACCATCTAGGTGGTCCACGGGGGAACCCAGCCTTGGGGGCTGCATACCCTAACCTCAGGGGCTTAGATCGCGATCGACGGTTATAAGATTAGTGCCTACAGTTCTCTTATGACATATTCTATTATTATGAGTTACTTAGCTTCTGATGATAGATTCTTTATTGTATTTTCGGGGATAGGGCGGCACTTGGTGTGCATTGCATATAACATCATTTTCAAGTTATTTTGACAAGAGTACTATCTATATCTATATATGTATGTAGAAACAGTATAAATATATATGTGTACATGGTTCAAATTACTTTCTTAATCTAACATTGCATATGCATTCCTAAATGTATTTTCTTATCCAAACTCTTATAGTTCCCATTGAGCCCATGTTTTGCTCACTCCTATTTTCCCAAACCAGTTTTGCAGGTAATTCTCTTAGGAGGCGGCACAAGTACGAAGTATAGACACCTCTGATGACCTTAGACTACCTGTAGTCGTCTATAGACAACTCAGCTTTTATATATATAGTTGATTTATGTATTTTGTATAATTAAACCTGTTGACCTTAAAGTCAATTAATCTTATTTTGATAATTACAATAAGTTAATAAAGTGTTATTTAACTTGGTTGTTCCAATGATGATAGCCACATTAACCGATACATCTTGTAATCAAGTGTAAACTTCAAACCGAAATAAACAAACTCTTATACAAGCTTCACAAGTGCTCCATCTCACAAGAAACAAACTCAAATGATCTACATGTGCTATAAAAAGCCAAAAAAGGATCAAGATCATCCTCATATGGTCCACAAAAGATCACAATTAAAAAATGATCAAGAACTTCTATCAAGTGAAGATACGCACAAGAAAATCAAGCATCCGAAGACTCGAAGAATCTTTAAATTGAGTGAGTGCTTAGATTTTATGTAAAAGATATCATTGATCATTTATATAGTTCATGAAATGCTTTAACAATGTTAAGATTGATCAAAACTAGTTTTATCCTTAAAAACGAATTTTTACCGAAAACTAGTCATCTTAGAAAATTCACTATAAATTCATATGAATGAGTTTTGATACAAAAACTATTTTAGAAGTCTTAGAAAACTATTTTTGACATTCTCCAAGCATTAAAATCGATTTCGGAGTCAAAATGCAAAAGTTGGAAAATTGCACATATGCCCCCAAAACCAGTGCCATGTAGTTGACTACATGGAACTGAGGGAGTCAACTTCCCCATGTAGTCGACTACATGGTTTGCCAGTGAGTCGACTTCATAACCAAAACTAGCCGTTGAAACTTTTTCAAAAGTGCTTTTTTGACCCATTAAATTATTTCTCCACTACAAACGGCTACATACATTTGCTACCTATTTATATGAGTTCTAAGACTCATTTTACATAACTTGAATGATCATACAAACCCATATTTCATATATTCACATTATTCAAGTTTGAAAGCTAAGGCATTGATCAATCTTTTCATTCTTTGAGCTAATATTCATTGATCAATTTTGATATCTCTTAGTGTGAGCTTCATTTGTAATTTGTTATACACGAGAGCTATTGTACATTGGTGTTAGTCACCAAAACTTATTCAAATCATATTTGTGAGAGGTGTATCTCATAGAATATCAAGAGAGATTTCTTGTGAGAGTATTGAGGGTATTTCAATACTTGTAAGAGTGTGTGAGAAGAATACACTTGTAGAGGTTTGATCTTCACCCGGAAGGACATCGGTTATAGTGGAAATTCTCGGGGAACTAACCAAGCGCGGAGTAGGGGGAACAAGCCGAACCGTGTGGACAAAAAATTTTCGACTTTGATCGGTTCTATCTTTTTATCTCTTGCTCTATTATATTGTGCTATTTGTTCATTGTGCTTGGAATTATCTTTGTTATTGATTGCTTGATAAATATAGACATAATATTTTTAAATTGATTTTCAAAATATGATTAAGTTTCAAAATCCCTATTCACCACCCCTCTAGGGTATTTTCTGACCTACAAAACCTATATTAGATTATATTCTTATGTAATGCAAAGCCTTTTGGTTGATTGGGACCTCGTTGGAGGATTTGTTTGATATACAAAATTGTATAATCTCTTTTATTGATTATAGACATTATCGTTATTGATTATACACACTACTAATGTGGAGTTTATAGAAATCAGATTTGTTTTATAATTTTACAGGTTTGGATTTGTTAAATTTACAAACTCCACATGTCGAATTTTTCAAAAAAAAATTAAGGCCTCACATGTATTTTTCTGATAAATAAGTTTTGAATTATATATTCCATACCCGCCGTATTGTACGGTACCATGATTAACTTGGTTCCAGATGCTTAAACCTCCTGACGGAATTCGTGGCATCACAACGTGTGTGGACCGCGTAGAGGGGTGAGCCCCTTCTTTAGTGAGGTGTGTGAACTGCGTAGATGGGTGAGCCCCCTTGCTTTTGCAAGGTGTGTGGACCGTGTAGACGGGTAAGCCCATTGCTTTAGCGAAATATGTGAACCGCGTAGAGGGGTGTGACCCCTACTTTAGCGAAGTGTGTGAGACGGTGAATGTCTGCTGGGGACATTGCTTTCGCACGAAAGGCTATGTTTTGAGAGATTGGGGATCTGCTGGGGATATGTTGATTAATGGTTTGCTGGGAAAATGAGAACTCCAATTGGCTAGGATAAATGCTGATATGAGAATTAACGATCTGTTGGGGGGATAATTGATGGTCTGGTAGAGAAATGAGATATCATATTGGCTAAGATGCGAGGTTGAGGTGTGCAGGATTGATGATACGTTGAGGTGATGAAAGTTAATGATCTGTTGAGGGTGAAAATCTCTAAGAAGATATATATAGAGAGAGACAGAGAGAATGTTTTAGTGTGATATCTTTTTTTGAAAAAAAGCAAGAACTTTTGGCTGGCTTTTTTTTTCTTGAAAAATGATTGAGTTACCTTTTCTCAATTCTCGAACCTCGTGCATGAGTTTTGGATTTTTACCTCTTACTTTGCTTCCTTAGCATTTTTTTCTGTGTCAGAAGGGTGCGATTCTACTTCTTTTTTTTTAACTTTGTGAAAGGAATTTTAATATTTTTGCCTGCATCGTTTTTTTTTTTTTGATGCATTTATTCCTCCTTGATTGTTTAAAAGCCTTTTGATGAAGCTTTTTTGTTTTTTTCTTTACATGGTCAGCAGCCTTCCTTACCCAAGATGTAACCCTGGGCCTTTTGGCCTAGCTGTCACTCTTGGTGTGGCTCTCGCTGCCATTTTCTGCCTTTTCTATTTTTTTAAATATTTTTTTCTTTTTACACTGTGGGATTTTTCCTCTTTTCTACTCTTTCAATTTTTTCTTGTACCCACTTTGTTCCTTCTCACTTTGTCAGGTTTTCTGAGCTTCATCGTCCTTACGATTTAAGAATGTTTGCTTTGGAAGTTCGTATTTGACATTGTCGTGCTGTGTTTGTGATTTTCGATCCGAGAACTTTTGGAGGCGTATTTTGAAGACTTCTTAGAAGATAAGAAGCTGAGCTAAAAGCCTTTTGTGGGGCTCGTCCCCTATATTTCTAAAATTGTCTCATTCAAATATTTTTCTCTATCTTTCTCTGATATCCTGTCAAAGGGTTTTTTTTTTGGTGGAGAGGGCTTAAGTTTGCATGTAGAAAGGGCTTTGGTTTTTCCTGCAAAAATGTCTTGGCTTCTAAAGTAGGGTTGGGATTTGCCTGTAAAAAGAGCCTTGGGTTCTATATATGATTCGACTCTCTAGGAGGAATTATGATGTGATTCGACTCTCTGGGAGGAATTGTGATGTAACACCCCCACCTTAATATACAGGACTATACTCATACTTAGGGCATGGAGCATTACTTACCCATTCTGAATGGACCAAAATGGGTATTAATGTAATTTAAGGAATTTAGGCAGCAGGCATATCACAAGTTAGAAAAGCATGGAACATATAACAATAATATAACTTCATGTGTGCATGTAATAGTTCTACCAAACCAACTATATAAGGGAAAAAAACATATAGAACTATCAGGCTAGCCGTGGCTTCCCGTAAAAGCATATACATCAAAAAGATGATCGTATCAAAGTTTCTACTTCGTCCCTGATCTCGTAGCCTCTTTATCCACGTTCGACTCTTGTGTACCTGGGTTATTTAGAAAAAGTGGGCTGAGCTATGTGCTCAGTAGAGGAAGAAACACAGGGCAAAATGTTTGTTAAAACAATACCAGCAATACTTTGACAAATCATATTTTGATGACATTATTTTAATGACAGTACGAAATCTAAAATCATCATTATCATTTAAGACAATGCATGAACATGCAAGTGCAAGTTACCTCCTATGTCAACCCTTACTGCATAGTGGAGAAATTGAGTCATGAAGATAACTTGTCGTCGCCAGAGATATGAAATCATCGCGATGATAATAGGGGACTAACCGTCCCCAAACCATATGAATATAGATACCATAGTGCCTTGCTAATTTCCTAAGTTCCCAGACTCCTCACGGGTGGCTTATAGGCTGCCAAACAGTGCTCCCCCAGGGGTTTAGGGATTTTCAACCCAAAGGCACCGGGCCCTACCTATTTTTCTCATCCCGGCAAGCACTATACACATTAGGACATTTCGTCCCAGAGATACAAGCATTCCACATCATAGATAAATATATATATATATATCTCCTCAAGGGACAAATAATCAAGCCATAAATAATGGTAATACTTCCAGGCTTTTTGAGCATTTTCTAAGCTTCCAGTTGAGACAATAAAAATGCAAACATGTATGTATATATGTATGTATGCTAAAAAATGAGCTCTTGAAATAATTTATGCCATAAACCCTTCAATAAATCTCCACATATACTCCATGGTGTATATATTTCATCAACAAGTTCATTTTAACAACATATAGCATCCATACAACCATGGTATATGTCGTATGATTTCAATATCACATGTTTCTCGAGTAAAGGTGGCATATATTGCTTTAAAACATCTTTTTGAAACACCAATAGGCATGAAACAATGATTCATAAATCATTTCAATCAAGATATATTATTTTAAATTCATAATAGAGTCACATAAAGCAAGGAAAATCAAAACACGATAATATCCGTGAAACAAGACTCAATTTCAAGTTTTGGAATCATAAAAACCCTACCTCAAGTTATATAGTGAAAATGAAAAAGGAAAGTGTAGACACCCCGATCCGTGACCCACGCAAGAACCCTAACGACCTTCGAGAACTACTGTTTTTGGGTCCGGGACCCACCCGAAACTACCCCGAAAGGGTTTGTTGGCCAACAAACCTGTTTTTAAGTGGGATTGTCGCTCAACATATCAGTATCTCGCGCGACAATCACCCATTTGTCGCACAACAAACCCCTCTGACCCCGACCATCCACTCTCTGACAAATCAGTCTGTCAGGGACATCACTTCAGCCGTTTGTCGCGTAACATTGGACACATTGTCGCGCGACATATGCCCCTTTTGGGGAAGTGTCACGCGACAATCTTTTCCGAGCACTATAAATAGACCAACACCCCCAAGGGTTCAAGGCAGCAACTTGGGATTGAAGAATTATTGGCTTATATCTAATTTTCTAGTCTTTCATCAAGCATTCTCGATTCTCGTCTTATTTCTAAAGAATTATCGAATCTATTCCCAACACTCGACGTGTCCCAATTCTGGAATCGAATTCTCGAAAATATCTAAAGAAGAAAAAGATCATTATCGTTGGAGATCTCTCTACCGTATTATATTTTCTTTCTTATTATTATTCTCGTCGGAAAGGTAAAGAAAGTCTCTTCTAGTATTTAACATTAAACATCTGTGTACTTATTTTATTTATGTTGTTTTGTCCACGTTTTATTTGAATAAACTTATTGCCAAGTTACAATTAGTCTACCGTTTTCAAAACAAAAGACCCTGATAAAACCATTTGCAAAACCAGAAGAGTAAGCACATTATCATCTGGATAAAATTCTGTTTTCAAAACCCGGACCGGTAAAACTTACTTAGGAATTAAAAACCCGGTATAGCTTATCTTTTTCATAGATTGTGATATGTCTGGTAGAACTCCCCTCAAGAGTTCGAATTCCATATCAAATTAGTTCCAACAAAGATCCAACACTTTTTTTCAAATAAATTCAAACCCGAGAAAAATCGTCGTTATCTGAGAAATAACACGGTAAAACTCCTTCTAAAGTAAGAATAACTCTTGACACTCGTATTTGTATCTCTCAAAACTAAAACATTGCATCTCGGAACACAGAGGTTTTCATCATTTTCCCCGTTTTCCCAAAATTAGGGTTTTTACTTAGAAAGTAGTAGACTGTCAGTAAAAGCATCCAAGTTTTTCAACATAGAATAAACATATAAAAGACCACTAGAGACCGAAAGGGCGGAATGGGTGCTTAATACCTTCCCAAACCGTAATATAGTTTTCGAACCCTATAGAATCTTGGTTTCGTAGACAAACGTGTAAAGAAACGCTTAACTGTAGCCTTTCCCTTTACACAACCTCTTTTATTCGTTTTCTCGTAAAACGTACTGGCGACTCTGAACGAACCCTCTTGCATCTAGAAATAAAACATAGGAACCCCCGATGTGAACCATCAACCAAGATACTCCAGCAAATGGAACGACGAAATCCTTTCCGACGTTTCAAACTCCCAACGAACGAGGACGAGACCCGGGGGTCGCATTTGCGGATTCTCACAGAAAGATGATGATTTAAGCCACGTCCACTAAAATCCCAAGGTTAAAGATGATGAATAATGAAAGAGAATGAGATTTGAGTGATTTGAAGCTTTAATCTTTGATTGGGGATGAAAAATTTGTTGGAATCCCTTTAATTCTCTCTCTATAACTTCCTAGAAACCTCCCTTAATGTTTTGTGGGATTTTGGGTCAAAAATAGGTGAAAAGTATAGATAAAAGCAGTTTAAAACGAGTTAAGTCGGTGCCCAGGTTTGACTGGCGGACCGGTGTGAGAATCCGCAAATGCGACCCCCGGGTCTCGTCCCCGTTTGTTGGGCGTCTGAAACGTCGGAAGGGATCCCGTCGTTCCATTTGTTGCTGGGATCAGGTTGATAATTCATATCGGGTGTCCCTCTATCCTGTTTCTAGGTGTAAGAGGGTTCATTCAGAGTCACCGGTACGTTTTACGAGAAAACAGACAAAAAGGGGTGTGTAAGGGGAAAGGCTACAGATAAGCCTTTCTTTACACATTTTGTCTGCGAAACCAGGATTCTATAAGGTTCGGGAACTATATTACGGTTTGAGAAGGTGTTAAGCACCCATTCCGCCCTTTCGGTCTCTAGTGGTCTTATATGTTTATTCTATGTTGAAAAACTTGGATGCTTTTACTGACAGTCTACTACTTTTCAAATGAAAACCCTAATTTCTGGGGGAAAACGGGAAAGGGATAGAAACCTTTGTGTTCCAAGATCCGATGTTTTTATTATTGAAATATGTAAATACAAATGACAAAACCTTTTATTTTGAAAGAGTATCCCGTATTATTTCCTTAGATAATGACGGTTTTCTCGTGTTGTGATTACTTTTGTAAAAGTTCGGATCTTGTATCGGGACTAATTTAATATGGAACTACAACTCTTTGAGAAGAGTTATCAGACACGTCACAGTCTATAGAGAAGACGGGATATGTTGATTTTAATTCCTAGATAAGTCGTATTTGCCCGGGTTTTGAAAACAGAATTTTATCCGGACGATAACGTACTTACTCTTCTGCTTTTGCAAATGGTTTTATCAGGGTCTTTTGTTTTGAAGACGGTAGACTATTTATAACCTGGCAATATTTTTATTCAAATAAAACGTGGACAAAACAACAGAAATAAAACAAGTACACAGATAAACCTGATTTTCAAGAGTGTTAGGAACCTAGCATAACCATGTTGCCACTTCAAATTTTAAAAGTCTACAATAAAGCTAATATACAAATATCTTATTTAATTACTAGAAGAGACTTTCGTTACCTTCCCGACGAGAATAATAATAAGAAAGAAAATATAATACGGCAGAGAGATCTCCGGCGATAATAATATTCTCCTTCTTCAGATATTTCCGAGAATTCGATTCCCGAGACCGGACACGTCGAGTGTCGAGAATAGATTCGATAATTCTTCGGAAATCAGACAATAATAGAAAATACTTGACGAAAGATCAGAAAATCAGATCATAAACCCATAATTCTGCTCTAAAACTGTTGTTTTTTGCTCTGCTGTTGGTGTCCTTAAACCTTGGGGGCTGCTGGCCTATTTATAGTGGCGAAAAGGTGTATGTCGCGCGACAATCTTGACTGTCGCGCGACATTCTACTTTAATGATGATTTTGACTCACTGATGAGTCAGAAAGTGGAGTGGTGGGGTGTTTGTCGCGCGACATGTCCCCATAAAGTTGGGATTGTCGTGCGACATACTGGTGTATGTCATGCGACAATCTTGACTGTCGTGCGACAATCTTGAATGTCGTGCGACATTTCACTTTAAAACATGTTTATTTGGCCAACAAACGCTTCCGGGGCAGTCTCGGGTGTTCGGGTGGGTCCCGGAGTCCAGAAATAGCAGTTCTCGAAGGTCGTTAGGGTTCTTGCAGGAGTCACGGATCGGGGTGTCTACAACCGGTATGCAGAAATGGGAGATCGGTCCGCAGTCTCCAATTTCTCCAAACTAGGGATAGAAAATTTCTAGAAATTTGGCGAATACAGCTTTTAACCACAATGTTACCGAACAATCAAATTTTTCGTTAACTGGCTACCAAAACCATTCTTTAACAATTTTCACACAATATTTATATATATATATACTTAATATAACATAATTAACATCAAAACACAGAGTGTTGCAACCGCTCCCACTAGATATCTCAGTTTCCAACTCCCACATCGCCTCATCAGCTCCGTGATGTAACCACAAAACCTTTTCTTAAGGAATAACCTTGTTTCTAAGCACTTGATCTCGGCGGTCTAAGATCTGTATTGGGCGGGTTTTAAAAGTTCCATCATCTAACACCTCAAGATTCTCCCACTGAACAATGTGGGAAGGATCATGAACATACCGTCGTAACATCGATACATGGAAAACATTGTGAACATTAGATAGCTATGGTGGTAAGGCTAGGCTATAAGAAACATTTCCAACACGCTCTAGAATCTCGAACGGTCCGATGTATCGAAGAGATTACTTCTCTTTACTACCAAACCGCGTAATATCGAAATGGGGTTTGGTTTTCAGAAACACATGATCACCAGCCTCAAATTCTAGTAGACGACGACGTCTATCAGCATAACCCTTTTGCCCACATTGGGCTATTAGAAAATGTTGTCGAATAATTTTGATTTTTTCGGTGGTTTGTTCCACCAATTATGGTCCCAATAGAGTTCTTTCCTTAACTTCATACCAGTAAACCGGGGATCTGCACGGACAACCGTGAAGGGCTTCGTAAGGCGCCATGCCTATACTAGCTTGAAAACTATTGTTGTAAGAAAATTTGATTAACGGTAAATGTTCTATCCAATTTTCCCAGAAGTCGAGGACACAGGCCCTCAACATATCCTCGAGTATTTGGATAACCTGTTTTTATTATTCGTCAGTTTGTGGATGAAATACCGTGTTAAACTTCAATTGAATCCCCAAAACCTTTTGAAGACTCCCTCAAAACCGAGAAGTAAAATGAGGATCTCGGTCTAACACAATGGTGAGAAAGATCCCAAGTAATTTAACTATCTCCTAAACGTAGAGTTTTCCTAAACTCTCCACATTTTAGTTGTTCCGAATAGAAAGAAAATGCGCGTATTTCGTTAACCTATCCACAATTACCGAAATCGTATTTTGACCACCTAACATCTTCGGTAATCCTGAAATGAAATCCATGGGGACATGTTCCCATTTCCACTCGGGAATGGGTAATGGTTGAAATTTCCCCGCGGGCCTTTAGTGCTCAGCTTTCACCAACTAACACGTCATACATCTATTCACAAAATTTATGACATCTTTCTTCATGCCGTCCCACTATAAGTTCCGGCATAGATCTCGATACATCTTTGTACCACTGGG
The DNA here is from genome assembly GCA_021464415.1 of Lonicera japonica. Taxonomy (NCBI): domain Eukaryota; kingdom Viridiplantae; phylum Streptophyta; class Magnoliopsida; order Dipsacales; family Caprifoliaceae; genus Lonicera; species Lonicera japonica. The sequence continues at coordinate 48,143,879 of CM038466.1, forward strand.
ATGAATAATAAATTTAGAATGGTGTGCTTCATTTAGAATTTCATTTATAAGTTCCTTGTCTTTTGGTACCACCAACTTATCTCGAACTCGAATTCCACACCGGTCCCAAGTTTATACCCACCGTATTTGGCTTTTGTAGCCAAATGATCACGTATCACTTGAAATTCTTCATCTACTTATTGAGCATCATCACCCGTTGCATGATTGCCGGTTGGGCAATCATGTTATATAGGTAAGCTCGGTTCCCATCACGATTCACCATAAGGTTATACTACAACTCTTCCCTCAATCTCCATTCTCGACACCGTAACGCAGCTAATAACCCTTAAGATTTTCGGCTTAGAGCATTGGTTACCACATTAGCCTTACCCAGATGGTACTGGAGAGTAAAATCATAATCTTCTAGATACTCTACCCACCGGCATTGCCTAAGATTCAGGTCTTTCTGAGTAAAGATCTATTTCAAACTTTTATGATCAGAATAGACTTTAAATCTTTCGCCATATAAGTAATTGCGCCAGATCTTAAGGGTAAATACGACTGCAGCTAGTTCTGGATCATGGGTGGGATAATTTTTCTAATGTTGCTTGAGTTGACGAGAAGCATAAGCCACAACATGCTCCTCTTACATTAAGATAGTACCCAAACCAAGTCTAGAAGCATCACAATAGATTATATAACCCTTTCCCCATAAGGAGAACAAGAACTGAAGCCAAAGTAAGCCTATCCTTCAACTCCAAGAAGGCTTTTTCACATGACTCATCCCACAAGAACTGGACGCCTTTATGAGTTAGGTGAGTTAATGCCAAATCTATACAGAGAAATCTTTGACAAATCGACGGTAGTACCATGCCAAACCCAAGAAACTTCTAACCTCAATCACATTTCGAGGTCCCTCCCACTTTAGGACCACTTTCACTTTTCCTGAATCTACAGAGATACCCTTTCTCGAGACAACATGTCCTAAGACTTTGACTTCCGACATCCAGAAGTCACACATGCTAAGTTTTGCATACAACTTATGATCCCGAAGAACTTGAAAAGCTAAACGAAGATGGTTCTCATGCTCCTTATCGGACTTGGAATAGATAAGAATATCATCTATGAAGACCACTACAAACTAATCTAGGTGAGAATGATACAAACGATTCATTAAATTCATGAAGGCAGCTGGCGGATTCGTGAACCCAAACGGCATCACCAAAAACTCATAATGGCCACACTAAGTACAAAATGTCGTCTTCGGAATATCTTCTTCATGGATTAGCATCTGATGATAGCCCGATCGAAGATCAATCTTGGAAAACCTAATAGAGCCCTGTAATTGATCAAACAAAACATTAATTCGAGGCAATGGATACTTCTTCTTAACGGTGACTCGGTTCAATTGACGATAATCTATATATATACGCAACGATCCATCTTGCTTCTTAGCGAATAGAATGGGTGCACCCCACAGAGACACACTAGGTCTAATGAATCCCTGCCGCAATAACTCATTAATTTGAATCTCCAGCTCCTTTAACTCAGCAGGAGCCATACGATACGGAGCTAAAGATATCGGTGCAATACCTAGAATAATATTAATGGAGAAATCCACCTCCCGATGTGGGGTTAGACCTAGGAGATCATCGGGAAAAAATCGAGGAATTCACTAACCATGGGAAAATCAGAAGGACGGATACTATCCTCTTATAGAGCCACGATACTAGCCAACCACCCAAAGTAACTCCGTTGTTCTCTGGGTTTCAAATATGCGTATGGGACAAGTGACTTGGGTTCACATTAGAAAGTTAGAACTTTACTATTTGATAACAGTATCGACACCAGATGTTTGAAATAATCAATCATCGCATGAAAAATAGTTAACTAGTCCATACCCAATATTAGATCATAATCTCCCATTTCTAAGACAACGAGGTCAAATTCTATCGACGATTCCCCTATACTCAAGGAGCAATTTCTACAAACCGATCCCAATCGAATCCTATTTCCCATGGGTGTACCAACCCACAAAGGTATATCTAGTGATTCAATACACAATCCCAATCTATCAACCAACGTATACGAAATAAATGAATGGGAAACACTAGTATCAAATAAAACTTTGACCTAAGAGCTAAAGAATAAAATAATACCTTCCATTACTTTAACTTCGGGTTGTTTTGTTTGTCTCAATGTGTAGACCCGACCTTGAGTTCTGGCACCAGCCCAAGAGTATGTACTTCCACCTCTCTGGGAACCGCTTTGGTTATGTCCATGACCTTAACTACCCTGGTTACTAAAGAAGGACTGGCTCTCACCGCCCGTGCGGCTTGAGCCCTGGAACTGTGGCCCACTATTAAAGGATTGAGATGGTTGTCGCTGCTCTCGACTCATATTTGGACACTTTCTCTTGAAGTGCCCTACCTGACCACACCCATAACAAACTATTTCCCTGGACCCCAGTTCTCACCACTTTAACCAAAGGGTCAACTTCTACCATAACTTCCGCTAAAAGACTCGAAATATCTTCCCTTAACCACCTGCTTTCTTCCCCTCTGTACCCCTTTTCTTTACAAGGAATCTACTGGCGCCAGCTCTTTCCTTTTCTAGGTTCATTGCCATTCTCATGGCTTCAATAACACTCCCATGATTTAGATGGTATACCTTCTTCTCTCATATAGAAGGTTTTAACCCCTTTAAGAATATGTGTATTTTCTCTTCCAGGTCATTATCTAAGCTCTTATCGAAACGACTCAAATTTTCAAACTTTATCTTGTACTCTGCCACTGACATATTCCCTTGAATCAACTCATCCCTCTTCAGACTGCGGTGAACTAATGAGAAATATCGTTATAGGAACAACTGGGTAAATTGTTCCCAGAAGGTAGGAGCGTCCGCTTTTCTAGACACATTCTTCCACCAGATACCGGCTTGATCAACAAGCTGGTAAATTCCCAGATTAAGCTTCAAGTCATCAGGTAGACTCATAACTTCGAATGTTCTCTTTATTTGGTCAAGCCATGACTCTGCCGCATCGGGACCTGACATCCCATTGAAGGTTGGTGGGGCTAACTTTTTAAACTTCTCTAGGACCACTATAGCCCTATTCTCCTGGACTCTACCCTAGGGTTGCTCAATATATCCCAGTACGTTGACCAACTACTGGGCCATTGCCTGAATTGCATCTACTGACTCTCCGGAGGAGGAACTCCTGTGGGTGGCATTGTGTTCCCTATCATTTGGTGAAGTTTTCATTCTATACGAAAAACAAGAAGAGGGTCATGACAGTTCAAGGTACACATTAGCAAAAATTATAATTTTTCGCAACATTGCACAAATTTCGTCCCACAACCTAACTAATCGCATAACCTACGCTCTGATACCAAAATTGTAACACCCCCGCCTTAATATACAAGACAATACCCGTACTTAGGGCCTGGAGCATTATTTACCCATTATGAATGGACCAAAATGGGTATTAATATAATTTAAGGAATTTAGGCAGCAGGCATATCACAAGTTAGTCAAGCATGGAACATACGACAATGATATAACATCATGTGTGCATGTAATAGTTCTACCAAACCAACTATGTAAGGGCAAAAACATATACAACTATCAGGCTAGCCGTGGCTTCCCGTAAAAGCATATACATCACAAAGATGATCGTATCAAAGTTTCTACTTCGTCCCTGATCCCATAGCCTCTTTATCCACGTTCGACTCTTGTGTACCTGAGTACGTTATTTAGAAAAAATGGGCTGAGTTGTGTGCTTAGTAAAGGAAGAAACATAGGGAAAGATGTTTGTTAAAACAATACCAGCAATACTTTGACAAATCATATTTTGATGACAGTACGAAATCTAAAATCATCATTATCATTTAAGATAATGCATGAACGAGCAAGTGCAAGTTACCTCCCATAAAAGCATATACATTGCTCCCCCATGGGTTTAAGGATTTTCAACCCAACGGCACCGGGCCTTACCTATTTTTCCCATCCCGACAAGCACCATAAACATAAGGACATTTCGTCCCAGAGATACAAGCATTCCACATCATAGATAAAGATATATATATATATATATATATCTTCAAGGGACAAATAATCAAGCAATGAATCATGGCAATACTTCTAGGCTTTCAGAGCATTTTCCAAGCTTCCGGTTTAAACAATAAAAATGCAAACATGTATGTATGCTAAGAAATGAACTCTTGAAATAGTTTATGCCATACACCCTTCAACAAATCTCCGCATATACTCCATGGTGTATATATTTCATCAACGAATTCATTTTACCAACAAATAACATCTATACAACCATGGTATATGTCGTATGATGTCAATATCACATGTTTCTCAAGTAAAGATGGCATATATTGCTTCAAAACATCTTTTTGAAACACCAATAAACATGAAACAACGATTCATAAATCATATCAATCAATATATATTATTTTAAGGTCATAATAGAGTCACATAAAGCAAGGAAGATCAAAACACAATAATATCGGTGAAACAATACTCGATTTCAAGTTTTGGAATCATAAGAACCCCTACCTCAAGTTATATAGTGAAAAGGAAGAAGGAAAGGCCACGTCCGCTGAAATCCCAAGGTTGAAGATGAGGAATAGTGAAAGAGAATGAGATTTGAGTGATTTAAAGCTTTAATCTTTGATTGAGGATGAAAAATATGTAAGAATCCATCTTGTTGGTCGGAAAATACCCTAGAGGGGGGGTGAATAGGGTTTTTGAAACTTAATCGTATTTTAAAAATCAATTTAAAAATATTATGTCTATATTTATCAAGCAATCAATGACAAAGATAATTCCAAGCACAATGAACAAATGGCACAATACAGTAAAGCAAGAGATAGAACCGATCAAAGTCGAAGATTTTTTGTCCACACGGTCGGCTTATTCCCCCTACTCCGCGCTCGGTTAGTTCCCGGAGAATTTTCACTATAACCGATCTCCTTCCGGGTGAAGACCAAACCACTACATATGTAATTTTCTCACACACTCTTATAAGTATTGAAAACAACTTCAATACTCTCACAATAAATCCCTCTTGCTAATTCTATGAGATACACTTCTCACAAAAATGTTTTGAACAAGTTTTGGTGACAAACACCAATGTACAATAGCTCTCGTGTCTATCAAATTACAAATGAAGCTCACACTAAGAGATATCAAAATTGATCAATGAATATTAGCTCAAAGAATGAAAAGATTGATCAATGCCTTAGCTTTCAAACTTGAATAATGTGAATATATGAAATATGGGTTTGTATGATCATTCAAGTTGTCAAAAATGAGTCTTAGAACTCATATATATAGGTAGCAAAAGTTTATAGCCGTTTGGGGTGAAAAACATAAACTAATGGGTCAAAAGTGTACTTTAGAAAAAGTTCCAACGGCTAGTTTTTGCTTTGTAGTCGACTCCCTCAGGGACCATGTAGTCGACTACATGGTGTAGTCGACTACCCCATTAACCATGTAGTCGACTACATGCTTCTGGAGTTGGTGGGTTTTGTGCGTTTTTCAACTTTTGCATTTTGACTCCGAAATTTATTTTAATGCTTGGAGAATGTCAAAAATAGTTTTCTAAGACTTCTAAAATAGTTTTTGTATCAAAATTCATTCATATGAATTTATAGAGAATTTTCCATGAAGACTAGTTTTCGGTAAAAATCGTTTTCAAAGTAAAAACTAGTTTTGATCAATTTTGACATGGTTAAATCATTGTATGAGCTATATAAATGATCAATGATGTCTTTTACATAAAATCTAAGCACTCACTCAATTTATAAATGCTTCGAGTCTTCGTGATGCTTAATTTTCTTGAGCTTATCTTCACTTGATTGAAGTTCTTGATTCTTTCTTGTTCTTGATAGCTTGTAGAGCATATTGAGATCATTCTTGACTTTGTATAGCATATGTGAATCTCTAAAGTTGATTTCTTGTGAATAATGACATTTGCAGAGCTTGTGTGAGAATATAATTACTTCGGTTTGAAGTTACATTTGGTCAGAAGATGTTTCGGTTAAAGTGGCTATTATCAATGAACAACCGAGTTAAATAACACAATATTAACTTATTGTAATTATCAAAATAAGATTAATTGACTTTAAGGTCAACACATATCTTTCTCTCTCTATAACTTCCTAGAAACCTCCTTTAATGTTTTGTGGGATTTTGGGTCGAAAATAGGTGAAAAGTATAGATAAAAGCAGTTTAAAACGAGTTAAGTCGGTGCCCAGGTTTGACTAGCGAACCAGTATGCACAAAGATAATTCAAAGATCTACAACTTTCTAAGAGGGAGTTTACCTAAATTCTGAATGGATTAATCCTAGAAATTTATATAAGACAACAGTCTGCCACCCAGTTACGATACAATGAAATTTTAGCTATCAGTTTACTTCACATATTATTTTGACCAACGAGGAGCATGAATTAGCTTTCGGTCAAAACACAAAAGTTGTAGAATTGATCAAAACCTAGACATAGGCATAAATAGGGACTTAATTGGATAAGAGATGAAGAAGTTACGATCTCTCAAAGTTTGCTAAAATTTATGAATCGCGTAAAATCAAAACGCACTATTAACAACCCGATTTCAATTTGAACCACTCAAATCAAAGAACGATTATTCATGAAAGTGTAAATAGACTAATGTGAGTCATATAAAGCACTAGGGTGCTACAATCCTCCATAAATCAAGATTTCATCCCTCAAAGTGAGATTAACGAATGATTTAGGCTAATGCAACGAGGTTAACTAGTAAATCTAACACAGGCATTACAAATACCACCTGCCTGGTAGGCCAAAATGGGTGTTTTGATTTATGGGCAAGTTGATGAGGCCTAGTAGGCCAAACAAAGTATTTGAGCTGATACCAATAAAATTATGACGATTTTCGGCAAATTTTTTGCAAAAACAATTAGCTCGGCCACCGAGCAAATTAGCCTCACAAAAAGAGAGGAAATACAAGTACAGCAAAAACTCCGTCTATGAAAAATCAAACAGCTAAATGCACATGGAAGGGCCGGTAGGCCCATGGATTACAAAAAGAGGAACATAGATCAAAAGATGGAATAAGCTTGCCCCACAACATCAATAGTCACCTACTCGGCAGCAACCACATGATTTGAAGTTTTTCAAAGAAGCTTGTTTACAACACTTGGTCAATTATTTCAAAAACGACAAGGGTTCAAGCCTAATTGTGAGAAACCCAAATTTTTTGGACTCCACAATACTTTATATATATGTAATACATAATAATTCATAAAAACTTAACCTAAACCATTATTGTTTTAAATTTGAACCCATCTATTGTTAATTTATAATTGATAAAAAAAGTATGAAAAGGGTTTCAAACACCTAACTGAACACATGCTCATGTTTTGTTATGCACTAAACCAACTGCTTCTCAACAAAAATTAGACAAAAAATTATTATGAAGAATATAAATTCATGATTTTAATTATGAAGACTCGTTAGTGCGGTGGTTTTAAGGGGACTGGCAAATAATAGTAAGCTCTATGCTATCTTTCGCATCTTATCTCTTTTTTGGTTCCCTCAATGCGGACCATACGCCATATAAAAGATTGGAATGTTGGTTTAAAAATTGTATAAATAAATGACCCTACTACTACAAATATTTAATTTTACTCTAGTTTAGAAAAAATTAAAATCTTAGCTCTGCCATTGTTCTTTGGGTTGTGTCTGAATGTCATCCTTCATTTGTTTGTTGCAAAAAGTCTCAAGGCACCCATTTTAGCTTCACTGTAGGATCTTGCAACAGTAGAAACTTCAAGGGTCTGTTTATAATCTTTTTTATAAACTTCCACAGTCAAATCATTCCAAACACGTGTATGGAGTGATTGGAACCCGTACATTAAATTCAACATAATCATTAACTAAAAGTAATTATATTGCTCTCTGGAACTTGGTACATTGTTTATAGAGCTAGCAAAGGGTCGATCTTCTGTCAAGACTTAATGAATGCAAGCCAATTTTGCTTTCAATTGAATACAATTCAATAAGCTATTAATTAGGTGATCTTTTTCGAAATTGTATATGATCGGTTAGTTATCGGGTGAGACACAACCCTATCGTATCTATTAAGTAGTTAAATTCTATAATAAAAATTAGTCATGTCTAATTGGTTAAGTAGATTAGTTCAAAATAGATATAAACTTTAACTTGATTCATGTTGTGTTGTTGTGTATCTCAAACATGTCTAATTGGTTATGTCACAAAACGAAAACTAGAACCCTAATTTGAGAGATTCTTAAAGGATTGTAGATTAATCCAAGAGGTATTGTTCAGCATTTTCATTTTCAAAGCAAGACTAAATGGGGAGGAGAGAGCAGCTATACGTACCCTTCTGGCCAAGGGGGGCATGCCTAGATTATTTTTTTAAGTATAGTGATACTTGGACTTTTATGTAAAATTTTAAAGTTTGAGATTGGATTTGTAAGGTCTTAAAACCTTGGAAATAAATTTGTAATTATTTTTAGTAAAGAACACCAAATTAACAAGAGCATTCTTCTGCAAGAATTTCAGAAAGAAAAATATAGAGTTTATACTCGTAACTCTCTCTCTCTCTCTCATGTTGGATTTTTTGCTTGGCTTTGCACTTTCTCTTTAGCCTTACACAGTAGGGATGGTTGACTAACAAATTTGCCTTTTTTTTCGTCCGAGTTTATCTTGTCATGTTATTATTTGTTGTAATTTCTTTTCTTTTTTTAGTCAAGCCCTACTGAGTTAAAATCATGGCTACGCCACAGTTTTCAATTCGTCCTTTTTCCAAACAAAAGATAAGGGGAAAATATCACACGAACACAATTTTCTAAAAGGTGCATGACGAACGCATCAATAAAATGCCTCGGTCGTTTTTCAATTTTTAAAAATTCAATACCATGAAAATCGTAGGTATAGTTCTTAAAGTCAAAGAATAATTCTCTAACCTAAAAAATTCATAATTCTAACGCCGGATTGTTTGCTTAGCCCACCTGACTCGCCTAGGAGCCTTGCGTTGCCTAGATATCCTAGCCCCTTCACATACGCCTGACCAATTTTTTGACCGATTAGAGCTAGGGCAACGCGGCTTGCCACCACCCCGATTTTTAGAACACTAAAGCTTACTAATGTTTCTGGAGGTACATATTAAGAAAGACAAGACTGTTCTTCAAATATTTTCAATGTGTTTGAAATGCAAACCGATTTGGATTGGAGGATGGGTCTGGTCCGAAGTGTTTTTCTCTTGGAGAAGAAGTGGGATCCGAGCATTGGATCCAATAATTCGGTTGTGTAGCGTCACGTGGTACGACTGGAATAATTAATATCTTCTCCTTTGGAAACAATCACAATGTAATTGAATTTTTCATTACTGCCAAATAACTGTCCAATTAAATATGCTAATGGAACTTCCAGTCTTTAATTAACTTTACATACTGACTAGCTTAATTGCTGTAAATTATAGTTTCCTTTGTCCCATTCTAGCTTTCCAACTGCACCTTCAACTACAATGGTAGCTAGCCCATTTGCACTCCAACAAGTGCATATATATACCGATCCATTCCTTCTATTTTCGAACCACACTCGCCGCTGACTGTGCCTACAGTACCGCACAGGACACACAATCATACAGATAGAAGAGCTGTTTTGTTTTTTGTAGCAACATTAGTCAGTCATGACAAGTTTTTCAGTCAGTAGTCTAAGTGTTTTAACTGGTTTTATTTTCGCAATAGGAATCACGTTTGTTGCTACACAAGCAGATGCTAGGGCGTTCTTCGTGTTTGGAGACTCCCTGGTAGATAATGGCAACAACAACTATTTGCTTACCACTGCTCGTGCTGATGCACCTCCTTACGGCATTGATTACCCTACGCGTCAACCCACTGGCCGTTTCTCCAATGGACTCAATATCCCTGATCTTATCAGTTGAGTTCATATGCACTCAACTTTAAAAACTTTTAGAGTTCAGTGGAAATTAAGATTTCGCATTTTCTGTGGAATCTCAAATTAAGAGTCTAGTCGTTAAGAACAAATGTTATAACATATACAATTTAAATATGACTGATATTTGTGTGTGTGAATTTTAATGTTGGTATAGTAATACTGATTATAGCTGCACTCTCTCAGGTCAGCATTTGGGGTCAGAAGCAACATTACCATACCTGAGTCCAGAGCTCACCGGACAGAAACTACTCGTCGGAGCAAACTTTGCTTCTGCTGGTATTGGAATTCTCAACGACACCGGAATCCAGTTTGTAAGTGCCTCGCCGAGCCACAAACAAGTTACCTAAATTTTCAACGAAATATGAGTCAATTACTCTACAAAAAAAAAATGTGAATTATGATGGCGTCTTGTTAACTTTTAACTTGAAAAATACAATACCATTTGATGTTAAGCTTCGAAAATTGATATGCAGAAATGGTAATTTGCAGGTGAACATCATCCGTATATCTTTACAGTTGGCCTACTTCCAACAATACCAGCAACGGTTGAGTGCTCTTGTAGGCTCCAGCCAGGCTAAGCGAATCGTAAATCAAGCACTCGTTCTTATTACTTTGGGAGGTAATGATTTTGTGAACAACTACTACCTCGTGCCATATTCCGCGAGGTCTCGCCAATATTCTCTCGAGGATTATGTGCCCTTCCTTATCTCTGAGTATAAGAAAATTTTGATGGTTAGTTTTCTTTGCATTCTTTTTCTGCTTTTATTTCCTCATGTACTAATTCATGTGCAATCTGTTTCTGCCACATTTAATAACAGCCACAGCAGTTTGATTGCGTATATATATATATGGAGAATTAATGAAGTATATATTGACATGAATGCAGAGGCTTTATAAACTGGGAGCGCGTAGAGTTATCGTGACAGGGACAGGACCATTGGGATGTGTTCCAGCAGAGTTGGCCCAGCACAGCAGAAACGGCGAATGCGCAGCTGAATTGCAGAGAGCTGCATCTTTGTTCAACCCTCAGCTCACTCAATTGATCAATCAGCTAAATAATCAGATTGGAACCACCATCTTCATAGCTGCTAATACCAATATGATGCACTCTGATTTTGTCGATAACCCCACTGCCTTCGGTACATTAACTCTCTCTTCCCCATTTCATTTCCTTGAATTTCGCTTACTTTAGTCTCATTATCTATATTGCATGTTTGGACAGGATTTGAGACATCAAAGATAGCATGTTGTGGACAAGGACCGTATAACGGGATAGGGCTATGCACGCCACTCTCAAACCTGTGCCCCAACAGAGATTTGTACGCGTTTTGGGATCCATTCCATCCATCAGAGAAGGCGAACAAAGTGATTGTACAACAGATCATCAGTGGCTCCACACAGTACATGCACCCCATGAACCTCAGCACCATTTTGGCCTTGGATTCTAAGGCTTGATTTTATTGTGTCCCTCTTCAAAAGCATTTACTTTGTTTTAATAATTTTATGAATACCTCTTGGGTTAGAGTCTTTGTTTTTGAATGTAATGAATATCTGCAGTTTGAGATTGTAATGTCATGATCAAGTGATGGCAGGGGCCTGGTTTGTTTAATTAATTACTCTAACTAGGCTACATTTATGTCTTTTAAATATAAAGCGTATTTGGCTTTTAAAGTATATTTTTTTCATTTATTGTCACATGCATGCTTCTGATTATTTGGCGCAAAGTTTCATAGAACACTTGGAAAAAGTTGAATGTGTAATAATATTGTAGATGTGAAAACTTTCTAACTTTTAATGATGTTGAAGTATTTTAATGTTTAAGGTAGTTTGTCTATATACACACACTTGAGTGTCTATATTTGGTTCGGATGTGGTGCAATCGGTCAGACACAAACTTACCATTTAGCAATGGATTTTTGTCACCAAAACGTTGAGGTTTGTTGTTAGTGACGAAAATTGTCAATAAAAGTGTATAGGCGGCCCAAGTAGGCAGAGAGTTACGGGTCCTTAGTAAAAAAAAAAATTATAAATAATTATCTTAATTACAAATATATTATATATAATTAGAAAGTAAATATATATATATATATATATATCTGTGTGTGTGGTTGAGAATTATAAAATATACCTCTAAATATGGGTTTAATTTAAATTTGGTGACAATTTATGAGGGATGACAAGTGAATACAAATATAGCTAAAATGATGGTAAACGGATGAAATCTATTAGACTTTAACCTCTAAAAAATAGCCCAAAAAGAAGTAGAGAAATAGTTGGAAATTTATTAATTTTAAACTAAGTAGGTACCTAATTTGCCCACAATTTTCACTATAGAGAGACAGGAAGAAAGTGGGGGCCTCACTATAGAAATTACACGGAAGGAAAGTGGGGCCCTACCAACTAGTATGGCCTAGGCACAAGTTTAGATTGCCTCTGTAAAATTGCATTCTTATTTGAGTTATTTTTTTCGGATTGTAATTGCAACGATATAGCAATTAATTTTTTATTAATGAAGTAATTTCATTTTCATGCAATTGTGTCTTGTGATATTGTTTCCGTTTAATTAGCACTTCAAACTTGACTTTGGTTAAGGCTAAGCCCTTTGTTGCACATGGTGGCCTCAATCGTGTCATCGAAGGCTGCCCCGTGATACTTGATTCACACCAAATATTTGTGTTTGTATACTATCATATATTTGTATATATATAAAAAAATTCAAGCGCAGACCTATCCGTACCAAAAACGAATTCTCAATATATTTATATATTGTTAGCCAATATATGTATATAGTAGGTTATCTTTATGTTTGTTAACAGATTAATATCTTATTAGACTCAGAATTATTATTTGTTAAATCGGTAATAACATGTCGTATCGAGTCATTCTTTAAGATAATGATAGTGACTTAGAGTAAAACTTGAAAATATGATCAAACACAACCTACTCAATAAGACTAGGACGAAAGTGTTGAAATGAAGGGAATTTGGTGGTCAATCCTTTTCTTATCTTCAGGTGCATGAATACTCGCTGTTATAGATAATAATAATAATAATAATAATAATAATAATAATAATAATAATAATAATAATAATAATAATAATAATATTGTCGTGGTTTTTCTTTGTTGGGGCAAATTTTTATTTTTATTTTTTGTTCTCTCAAATCAAAACTTATCGTAAGAAATCATTTCATAGTTAACTAATTTTGATTTAATTTCTAACCAATTGATTACATTTAAAATTAATACTTTTTTTTATTTTTATTTTTTAAATAATGTACTATTGAAGTACTATAGTTCTTGTGCGAGACAATTTGAAGACATATTTTAAAGATACAGTGACGTGTCACCTATACATTAATTAACAATAGCTTTTGTGTAGATTTTATTAATGATGGCCCTAGTTCACTAACTGAAATATTGGCAACAAGCCACAACTCTAAATCGTCCGCATGTGTCCTCGTGGAAGTGCTTAAGTTTTAATCATTCTCAAATGTTTCGCTTTTTTTTTTTTAATATATACCATATCTGGACTTCTATATTGGCAACAAACCACAACTTTATTGTTTACATATTGTCTCACTTTGGTCCTAACGTTTCATTTTCTAAAGTTTGCTCCTCATGTTTTAAGTAGATTTCTACTTTCATCTACAATTGGTAGGCCGGTCAATTTTTTCAAAAAATAATCCATTTGCCAAAAACATAGAATTTTCCCATTCAGAAAAATGGACGAGGCGTCCAATTTTAAATCAAAATGCAACTGAAAAAAAAATTTGAAGACCAAAATCAAGAAATTGAAACATTCGGACCAATGTAAGACAACATCTAAACCTCAGGGTGTATATAAAAAGCTCAATTACTCATAAATTTCATCTGATGGTATCATTGTCAACACAAAAATATATAGCTACTGCCAAAACAAGGTATTGCTCTTAAATCAAAATGTACCATAACTCAATGCTTCATTTAGTTTGTCAAAAGTCATTTCTACTGTGGCATTAGTAATTCAGATTCCAATTTTAGAGGCTTTATGTATCAACATTAGTTAAAAGAGCAATTATACACTTATCGTTATTCTTACCACATATTCCTACCGACATGCATTATATAAATTGTACTTTCACAAAAATACAATAAAAATATAACTTATGTAATATGCCTGATAAAAATATGTGATAAAAATCGTAAGTAAGAAAAATATTTTTCTAATTTGAACTCTTGAAAGCAAAAGTTTAAGTTTTGATTCTCCTCTATTGGCATTATAAATTTCGCATAAAGGAAACGGATCTTTTTAAAATAATATATAAAAATAAAGAACTATTTTATCATTGTTAATTAATTATAAGTTAAGTGCTCCGAATTTTAATATAATATAAGAAAAAAAGCTATTTATCGTATTAAGACTCAACCTCCAAACAATTTCCACTCATTTCAAATTGAGATTTTGTGTGATTGTGTCCTATATCCTTCCCTCTCCTAAACTGGACCTCTATCAAAATCCTAAATCAGAAATTACAATTTTACCCTTCAAAATTCAAACCATAACGGACAGTCAAAATCATCCATAAATAGTCCAATCAAAGATTGAAATCCTCAGTCTTAGCCCTTTGGTCATGATTTCATGATATATAATAATATTCAAAAGAAAGAGGGAGAAATAATGTATAGTAAGAGATCTATTACTATTACTAACCATTGACCATTAATGACAAATCTTGAACATGAAAAAAATATAAAAAAAAAATCTACATATTTTGGATTTGAAAAAATACAAATAATTTACAACATATTCCCCATTTCCTCATAACTATTACCTCCATTTAAATCTCTTCTAGCAATAGATCTAGAGTTTGTCCCGGTGGTTAATAGTATGAATTCATACGACAATCAAGGTTGGATTCACGCCCCCGAACTTCCAGATCTATCTGATGTATCGCTTGTATATATAAATAAAAAAAATTGTCTAACATGGGTTGTCACACAGTACGTGGTGGTAGGCCATGACTGATGGGTACCTGAATCTGTTGAATCTCTAAAATCTTGAATCCTTCCCCATTGTTACATCTTCTCTTCCATATACATACTTCTTCCCTTACCTTCTTCACCACCGGCAATGGTGGATCCAATTCTCCGATGTCGACGAGACTTTTGCTTCTAAAATTAGTAGTGGTGGCGGCGGTGGCGGTGAGATTTTTGCTGGAGAAGAGTTTTTTGAGCTTTGTGTATTTGACTGTGGAGGCGGCGGTGGTGGAGGAGGAGGTGGTGAAGCGGTGGTGGGTGACTTTGTTGTTACGTTTGACTTGGCCAAGACAGCCCACTTTAGGGGAGGAAGGGTCATTGGTGGTGGTGGTGGTGCTGGGGCATTTTGGTAATTTTATGTCTTTGGTGGTGGTACGGCAGAGCAATGGCAATGGCAAGAATGTGGTTTTGTGGTGGTGGCGGTGGTGAAAATGGTGGTGGTGTCCATTACCCATTTCTTTCTATAGATTCTTAGTGGTAGTGGTGGTGGTGGTTGAGAGAGAGAGAGAGGGGGGAGGGAGAGAGAGGGAGAGAGAGAGAGAGATTGGGAAGGAGGAGGGAGATTGTGGGGTTAATAAGGAGAGGGGGGTTGAGGTTGTCAAAGCAGTGTTGTTTGTGTGTGTGTTTTACAGAGAGTTTGAGATAGTCAAATGCATCCGTTAAAATAATGGCTGTTTTATTGTTCTTTCTTTTACTTTAGGAAGGACTCAAGTCTCGAAATGTAAACAAACATTAAAAGAAAGGATATATATATAGATATGGAGTTCGTTTCCGATAAACATCATGCTTTTTTACGATTTTTTTTGGTCTTAAAAATATTAGAGAGATTTTTTATAATAAAAAAGATGTTGTAAAAATGTTTAGTCCGTAATTCCACACTTAAAATTTTTTGTATAGATATGATATAAAGAAGATTTGTTTTTTTGGTTCTTAAATGTGAACCAATTATTTTGAGAGAGTAAACGGATGAATTGTTTGATAAAACTTAGTGACGATGATATCTATGATTTACTAATTATCTCGATCAAATTTCATCGAAAAATTCGACCAAAATGTAAGTTAACTAAAAGATTTATATAGATATATATATATATATATGCATTTATGATTGTTAAAATTTTAGATATTTAGGTAGTCCACTTTCCGTTTTAAATTTTTGACGAAATTTAATAGAGATGATCTTGTAATTATAAATATCATCTTCACCAAATTTTATTAAAATATTCATCAATTTATTATCTCAAAATGATTGATTCTCATTTAATAAATTTGTGTTACTTTGTTTCAAAGGATGTGGTGTGGGGGTGGGGATAATGATGGGAAGTGTTAACATCTCTCTTATGACATATATTAATAATGCTATAATTAGATTTTGTACGGAAATTTTTGTATTATTTAATATATATATATATATATATATTGTACTTTTGATATTTTTATATTTAAATTTTTATCCTGCGTTTTTAGAACACACGTTAACACCACTTAATAATGATTAGGCTATTTTGTTACCGTGCAATATAAAGCTATTAATATGCGGTGAGGATATAGTGTGAATAGTCAATTAGGTGTAAACTATTTATATGAATATTAATTCTTTAGCAACGAATTTGTATTCCTAAAAACATCTACCGATACTTTAGCGGTTAAATCCATCACTAAAACTTGGTTTAATTATATCTCAAATAAAAAATAAGATCATCAATTTGTTTTGGAGAAAAAACGACTAAAAAGACAGTGTCTTTCTAAAAGGACATATTTATCTAATATAAAAAAAAGTGAAATTTGAATTTAGTGATAACTCACTGGTTATAATAGATATATGGCGATAAAAATAACTTATATTAAGTTTCACATTTTAACTAATAGACGGTGATCATCTCATATATGTTTATCTTTCATATTAAATACCTAAATCCCCCTAGAATTACTAGTGAAAAAAAATATACTAGGTCATAGTTTTATATTACTTAAATAAGAAGTGGCAAAAAAGAAAAAGTTAAAAGAAGAGTTAAAAGTGTAAGTTTAAAGCATGGGTCCTCCCTTATTAATACCACATTAATGTCTCTTATTTTTCCCTCTGAAAGTCAATAAGTGAATTCACTTGGAATCTGTAGCATGAGACACTTATCTTGGTCTCTACATAGAATATTTAATGAAAATACAATAATTTAAGAAGAATTTAATTGAGTGAGTTTGAAGACTATTTCCTGTCAGAGAAGGAGAGAGTGTGGGGAGAGGGACCACTTTTTTGGAGCCTTGTAAATGTAAGCTACTACCCTGGAAGCTAAAATATTGCTAGTTTTGCTAGGTAGTCTCTGTTTTTCATGCTCCTAACTCTTGTACTTGCAGCTCTATCTTGTCTCAAAATTATTAGGTGTAACAATCGATTTGGAACCAATTCTTTTGATTGAGTGATACAAGATTATAATTGGCACAGTCTTGTATTCGACTAAATTTGCTTTTCAGATTCATTTTTGAAATTGTCAAGTATTTATTTGGCTAACGACAGTTAATTTTTTGTGAACATTAATTAGTTGAAGTATGCGAAAGTTGATTCAAACACTTTGTAAATAAGGCTAAAAAAAATTTAATAATAATCAATCTCTAACTTCTTCCTTTTTAACTGAACTATGTATGCACTTAAGTTCTATACCTACAAGCACTTAAAAATTATTTTATACAACAATTACAACCATAAAATGTAATATAATCACAATATTGTTTTTTAAAATGTGTGCATTTTTATCTCTTTAGTATATAGATAATTCACATTGAAAAAATGTAGAACTTAGCACGAATTTATGAGATGAGGAATATCATCACATGGCAACAAAACCCTTTACAAAGAACTCCACATATATGGCCAAAAGTGTTTAAATTAGAAATAATATCGTGACTACGTTAGAACCCATTTAGCTTTCACGGGAGGTGGGCCCAATCCTAGGTGCCAATGAGCACAATAACTGGTATAAAAGACAATGTTAATCCACAAACTTAAAACAGCGCGGCAGATTCGGTGAAATCTATATATGGGTAGAGTTAACCATCAACTCTGTAACTTTTATACTTCTTGAATGTTAGAAATTTTATACTTCTTGAATGTTAGAAAATGTCTCTTAAATGTCACAAAAATCTTTTATAAAGTGTTAGTAAAACTAATTTTAGATTGTGCATTTAATTTATACAAGTGGGAGGACTAATTATAACTGTACCCGAATATTTAGTGTATAAACCAAAAAAATTTATTGGTAGAATGCCATTCATGTTGACAATTCACAAATAATTTAAACTTCATAATTTCCAAAATATTTTTATTTTGAGGAAACATCTGCATTGCTTTCTCACTATCGACAGACTTAATCCTCTCCTGTTAAAAAATTTCGCACTTGCCTGCATGTCCGCAAAATGAATTAATCATTTAGGAGATGGAAAATAATAGTAAAATCAATTTATTTTAGTGAGAATGTAAAAAATAAGTTGAGGGATATTGTGAGATGTTCTTCTACTTTTTAATTTTTTTTTCAGAAAAAATTTCTTTGGGGGTGAGTAATAAAAAAAATTTACAAAAAATAAATGATGATGCAAGACCGACGGAGCACGCCCAAAAAATAATGATCATGATTTGGGCTGACCCAACTTTATGGGCCCAAGAATTTAACCAAATCCAACCAAATAGCTAACGCGAGGTCCAACTCAAGGGAATGTAATTGAGCTTTTGGTTGAATAGATTAACAAATGCCAACGAGGCCTTTCTCGGCCAAGATGGCCCTGTTGATGTAATAATATTGCCATTGTGGTTGTGATGATGAGATCATTAGCCGAGATGGTTGTGCAAACATGGATTATGGATAAGAATAATGACATCTGTAAAGTATTAGAGTGATGCCCAAGACTTGCTCTATCTGGTATTTTGCTGTTTACCTTAATGGAGCATGTGTAACCACAATTCTATGAGTATTATAAATATAATAAGGAAAGCTCATTGCAGGGGTAAAAAATATTTAGGTAATTAGTTGTGGAGAGAGAAAGTAGCTTATTTGTATTGTTATATAAGTTTCTTTCCTTTGAACTAATACAAACACATACATATAGAAGCTAGAATAGCATTAGTGCTATCAGAGGTACCTACCTTATACAAAAAATCCTTGCCTCCTTTTCATTTTTCATTACTTGTTTAACTAATTATTGCTTCGAACTTTTCTTATGAGGATACATATATTTTTTGGCACCGTATGAGGGAAATTCATTATTCAAGTTCATAGCATTTTCAGTTTTATAGCCTTTCAATAAAATAATTATATAACCCAAAGTTTAGAAAATCGTCAAAAATGATTCAAACACGCAACCAGGCAAATGGCCCTAAAAATTCATACTCCCAACAACCAAAGGCTGAAACCCCCCCCCCCCCCATTCTACCAAGGGTGGATAGTGCCAAATTGCATGTTGCCTAAAAAAGGGCAGCAAACAACAATTACAATGTAGAGAATCATGGGGAAGGGGACTCCCAAAGTAATCTTACGAAGCTCAAGCTAGAAAACCAAGCCCTTCAATTGTTACTCAAAAAAGAATTTAAAGATACAGTTAGCAACATATCTTGATGATGAAATTGAAGCCTACTCAACTAGGTATGTAAATCCCTAAAAAACTAACACCTATGTCCCAACAATTCAAATCAATCCTCCACCAACATCACAAAACAATGAAAGTCGATCAACTGAGAAGGCTAAGGCCATTTAAATCTCAACATTAAGGGTTCCAGTTATTCCAAAGGCAAAGTGTCTTCGACAAAATTACAAAGAAAAATGCTTGCCCAAAAACTAAGGCAGAGTGTGACCTGGGAAAACTGATATACTCCACTGTCGTAGGTAAGGCTTTAGACCGCACCATAAGGGACTTAGCCAATAAATCTTTGGGAGAACATAATGACTCTCTATTTACTCAGAGAATAGCAAATGCACCTCCCCCTAAAAAGTTCTCAAAGCCTAAATTCAATATCTATAATGACCAGATTGACCGAGCCAACCATGCGAGGTATTACCAGCAAGTGATGGACTACCAGCTCTTTGAAGATACAGTGATGTGCAGAATGTTCCCTGCCAATTTAGGAGATGCTTCTTTAGGATTGTTTACTCTGTTGCCTGCGCGTAAGCCAAATTTATAATTTTAGAAAGCTAAACGAGCAGTTCACAGCTAGGTTCATTACAAACAGTTGAGTTATCACGGCCCTAGAGGCCTTAAAAAAGGTGGAGACTCTATATGAATACTCATCTAGGTACTGGGAGACCTATTAATAAACAAAGGAATGTGACATTCGGTTTGCTTTGAATACATTCAAATATGGCCTATCAAGGGATACACATGACATTTATAACTCCCTGACCAAGGTTTCCTCTAGACCTTTGATAAGTTGCTCTTAAGGGTTAATGAATATGTAGAGTTAAAGATGATGAATTGGTCATGATTGAATAGGCTAGCCGATGAAAAGAAGGGGGCAATGCCAAATTTGATGGTTCCAAGAGGAAAAGGAAAGACGATGTTAGTAAAGTCAATGAGGAGGGCTATATGGGAGTAAATATAATCTTCACCAAGCTCATCCACAAAATTATGTTTTGACATCTAGAATCAGCCCTAAATCGAATGGCCCCGGCCTATGGAATGCAAACCAGTTGCAAGAAACACCAATTTGAGATGCTCATATAAATATAATAAAGATCATGGGCATACAATTAAGATTGTAAGACCCTGAAACAGTTTTTGTAAAGGTTTACGAATAAAGACCATTTGGCTGAATATGTTAAAAGTACCGAGAATGCAAAAAATATTGATAATGAGGAAAATGCAAAGGAACTCAACAAGACATCGTCTAACAAATTGGTAACTAGTGTCATTGATGCCACCATGCCACCACAAATAGAGAGGCGTTCACTAAGAATGTAATTAGGGTCCATATGAAGAGGGCTCAATGTTTTAACAAAGCATTTCCAGGGAAAGTGACGTCCATTTTTGCATATAAGGGGAGCTGACAAGCTAAAGACGCCTATGAGTTGAGATTCACATAACAAGATATGTAAGGGGTTTACACCCCATAATGATGCTTTGGTTTTGATAATTAATATCAACACTTTCATTGTCAAGAGAATGTTGATTGACTTAGGAAGCTCGTCTAAAATCCTATACCACAGTTTAAATAAAAAGTTGGACCTGTTGGTCGGATTTTAACCCTAGAGGGGGAGTGAATAGGGTTTACGAAACTAAATGCGGAATTAAAAACTGTTCAAAAACATTTAAGCAATTTAACTAGCTAAACAACTATATCAAGAAAAATAGGCAATTCAACCAAGGAATCTTTAAAATAGCAAGTAAACAAAGAGCTTGAGTTTAAAAAGATTAAACCAATTGAAGACCAAGATGTTTTGTCCACACGGTTCGGCTTGTTAGACCATACGTCCGCGCTCGGTTAGACCCCCAAGAATTTCTATTAAAACCAATCTTCTTCCGGGTGAAGATTAAACCTTTACAAGTGTTGTTATTTCACACAATCTTACAAATATTGCTTTACCACAATATTCACACAAGATATACCTCTCACAATTACTAAATAATAATTAACCTTCTTGTTATTTTATGAGATTGACCTCTCACAAATGTATATTCTAATTGTTTGGTGATACACACCAATGAACAACAACTCTCAAGTGTTTAAGAAATACAATTGAAACTCACACTAGAGTTACTTGTTTGATCAAGATTTATAGCTCAAAGAAAGAATGATTGATCAAAACTAAAGCTTGACTTTGAATAGATGAAAGATGAGTTTGTATAAGTGTTCAAGCTAGCCAAAATATATCTTAGATAGTGTATATATAGTCCCAAATATGATATAGCTGTTTTTTAAGTTTGGTAGAAGTTTGGCACCAAAAATGGTAAAAAGTCAGATTTTCGACGGCTATATTCTGGGCCATCAGTCGACTGATTGGGCCTTAGTCGACTAAGCACAAGCCATCAGTC
Source organism: Lonicera japonica (assembly GCA_021464415.1). Classification (NCBI taxonomy): domain Eukaryota; kingdom Viridiplantae; phylum Streptophyta; class Magnoliopsida; order Dipsacales; family Caprifoliaceae; genus Lonicera; species Lonicera japonica. The sequence continues at coordinate 48,165,862 of CM038466.1, forward strand.
GACTGATGGACATTGCTGTCCATCAGGCCATAAGGCCAAAAAATTCATTTTTTTTTACTTTTGCATATAAGTTCCAAAATCAATTCTAATGCTTTAGGGACCTTAAAAATAAGTTCCTAAGACACCTATTTTCGGACAAACTCAAAATATGATTATTTGAATTTAATATGAATTTATTTCAAAACCAATTTTTGCAAGAATGATGTTTTGAAAGAATTTTGATTCAAACTTGATTTTGATCAATTTATGAATGATGTATGAACATGTTTGAGCTATATAAATAATCAATAAAGAAACTTTACATTAATCCTAAGCACTCACTCAATTACTAAATAGTCGATTCGTTGAATGCTTCGATTTGTTTTTTCAATTTGATCTCCACTTGAACATCTTGCCATGAAACTTTTTGCATATGATCATTGATCTTGATCTTCGTGAATTGCATTGTGATGAGGTTGATCTTTCTTGTCTTGTCCAATGCATTGTTGACTTGATCGGATAATATTTTGATGATTCTTGGCATGCTTCCTTTTAGCAATCATGTTATTCTTGATATCCCAAGTAAAAGAGCTATAAACTTATATCAAAAGACATGTTAAATTACACATGATTGATTTATTGTTATTGTCAAAATAAGATTAAGACCTTTAGGTTAGCAGGACCTACCAGTCTCCCAAGTCTGAGCTGCCGATATACCATTTTTTGTTTTAGTGGAGAGGTTGTTTGGCCAATTACAATCTTCAAGGTACTGATGAGAATACAAGGTATCGATAAGAATAGCCCCGTGAAGAAAATTGTGGAGTTCATCGTTATGAACATCAATTCTCCATATAGTGCTATACTCGGCCGTGGCTAGTTAGGACAGATAAAGGTCGTTGCCTTTTCATATCATTAATATTTAAAATTCCCATCAAAGCACGTGATTGTTGATATCATAGAAAAATATAAATATGCACACTACTATTTCGGGCTAACTGTGCAGAATATTGTGGCTGAGCAATGTCTTACTAAATTGACTAAAAGTCCTCAAATTGAGGGTAAGGAGGTAATGGCCGAGCACAAAAGAGCTACTAAAAAAATAAAGACCTCTAACAAGCCTAAATCCTCTCAGCCAAATAAAAAGGCTAAAAATCAATAGCAGTTACAGAATAGCTGTAATACCCCGTATTTTAAATTGAATTATATTATCTTATTTATACTCCTGCGAGTGATCGTTTGATGATTCGGGTGGTTCGAATCGATTTCGGTTAGTAAATAGGAAGTTTTGGTTCTTCGTAATTTGTTAATTCTAGCTATCTTTGAGCTATCGTAATTTCTTCGTTATTTACCCGAATGAGATTATGTCCACGTTGGTGTCTAGTATTTGTACCATTCTAAAACTTTCTTGTTTTGGACAAAGTCTAATTCACAGTCCTCGTGGGTCAAAACAAGGCGTAAAGTATACCTATTGCAAAATTCTGGTCATTCGATAGCGCTTTGGCAGAGCGCTGTCTTCGGTAAATTTTTGGAAAGAATATATCCATAATTTGGGAAAACTTTCTCTTATAAAATTGTAGATCTTTGAAATACCTTTCCGTGGACATAAAGACCGCCTCAATCGGAGTTCTGAGTGAAAAATTATGGCCAAAACAAAAACAGTGGTGCAGAGCCCAAAATTTATAGCGCGGACTGGTATGGAGTTTTTGGCATACCGGTCCGGCACCAAATTTTTTGGAAAATTTGTGCTCTACGGACCGGTATTCGGTTTTTGGCATACCAGTCCGCCAGTTAACTATTCCCACCGACTTAGGCACGTTTGTAACACCCCGTTCTTTCGTTTCCCGTGGTTGCTTTCATTCATCCGCTTAATTCACCTCGGGTGGGAATTTCTCATTCGGAGAGCATCGTGATGTTTTATCATGCCTTATTGGTCATATTAGCTTCCATCCACTCACTTGAGTGTTTGTTTAGTGATTCGAGTGGTTTGGATCAAAACCGAGGCGATAATCGCGTGTTTCGTCTTTTCGCGATTTGTCAATTTTTGGCCAACTTTGAGAGGCCATAACTTTTTCATCCGATATTCAAACAACTCCCTGTTCCCGGCCACATCTTCATTTCTTTGCCCTCTACAACTTTCGTGTTTGGGACGAGTCAAGATTCGGCCGTTTCGAGGTCCGTTTCGAGCTCAGAAAGTCATTTGCTGTTGCAGTGACTTCCATGATCGATCATGGTCCTCCAGAGGAGTTCTAGATGGGTTCATGATCGATCATGGGGGATCCATGATCGATCATGGTTCACCAATAAGTCGGTTTTGAGTATTTTTGACCCGTTTTTAAGCCATTTAACACCCCAAACTCTCCATTTTTGAACCACCAACGATTAGGGAAGTGAGGGAGAGACTTGAGGGAGATCTAGAGAAAGAGAGGCAAGGTATTCCATATATCTCTCATCCTTTCCAAGATTTGAGTTCCAAAACACCTCGTATGTCACTATTCATCGTCTTCCACCTCCGTCTTCGCACGTGGAGCTAGGAAGAGAGCTTGGGTTTTCGTGATGTGACGTCTACGCATCTTCAACACCTCGATTAAGCTTCAATCAGGTGGGAACACTAGTATAAAACTTCTTTTACAAACCTTTACGTATTTTATTAGCGATTTGTACTTAAAATTGGAGATTTCTAAAAAAACCCTAGGTTGTATATATGTTCATGGGGTTAGGCTAGATTAATGTTCGATTAGCGTTAGATATTAATGGGTTCTTGCATCTATTACATATTTTGAGCATTTAATCCATGTTTTGACTTATATATGATATGATTCATCAAGACCCATCTCATACATACATGTTAAACCTAGGAATTTTGGGGTTTTGGGAATTGAGTGTGTTTGATAGTTAGATTATTACACATATACCATGGATTATCATTTCGTACCATGCTATGAACGTTATTCTCTCATATACACCTTATACCCACATGGTAGCCTAAGGTATGAACTAGGCTAAAGGAGATTTCGGGATTTATGATTGGATTGGGGTTGGTTTTGAGTTATAAAGGGTAGATATATGTAGATATGCCCCTAGTTGTAAGTATAGAACGTTATCCTCGAATTTGTACTAGAAACCCACTTAGATGGGAACGATACACGCTAATCCTTGAGGCTAGTGTCCTGTATGGACCTTATTAGCTATAGTTAAGAGAGTACACCTACGATATACTCTAGGAGTGTAATAACTACAATTGGTGGGGCATGGGTTGCCTTGATTGTGAGTATATATGGCTAGGAGAGCCGTAATTATATGCCGGTTGAACTAGAACCACAATAATCAATGCTTGGCTGGCTAGAATGATACGAGAATTCTCATAAGTGGTATACGATCTTGATTTTATACACTTGATACGTTAGACATTGGGAAATATCGAATATGACCTAATTGGCTATAAGGCCATGGAATACAAACGTGATAGTGATGCTATCAATAACGATGATTATGTAATGATGACAATTGTGTGATTATATATATACATATTGTTAGCCATACGTGTGATGGATGATTGATGATTGTATACACTGATACGTGAGGAATCGAGATATTCCGGTTGTTGCGATCACACGTATGGGCTGGATATGATGATGTACCAAGCACCGGGTAGCTCCCCGTGACTCGAAGGAGGGCCGCCTATTGCCGCCCGTGGGTGAAAAGGCCCTAAATCGTGCACGGAAAAAATGAAGTCGGTGACTCCGCCGGTGGTTGTGTGTGTCCACAAAGGAGAGCCCACTCTAGGTATCTTGCCTTCAGACAGGACTAAGTGTTCTCGGTTAGATGAGTTTTTCCGGCAAGCGGAGCAGGTCCTGTGTGCCACTACGTTCCTAATGGTGAGTTTCCCGGGAAGTGGTTGGGCTACTAATGGTCATTACCCTGCTAGGGTATCGCCTGGTGTAGTTCTTTCCGTAGTGTCAAGATGGCTTGTATGAGGTGTTCTCCTCGTTAACTATTCGGAGTGTCATTCCCGGGAAAATGTCTTGAGGGTTATCTCCGAATGACCTACTTGGAGAACCAAGTCCCTGAGCCACTCCCCACTCGGAAGAGACATGGACAAGAGCCTCGGAGTCTTCGGGATCCGTTGTTCTGGGCCTGGACTGACCGCGGGGTGAAACTGAGGCATTATGCTGGAGACGTGATACGAGAGCTATTGTGAGATTGTTGATTATGTTATTATTATTGTATCGTATCGTATCATGTCTCGTATAAAGTTATGTATGTTACCTTGGCTATGATATAAATGATGTAGAGACACAGGCGAACAATATTAGACGGACAGGGTACACATAGAGGACTATCGAGCATTCCATAATGTATTATATATAAAGTGGAAAGACATGATAACTAGGAGTCTTAGATATATAATGTGGGCGTGGGAGTAAGTGTGATTCATGAGACTTGATAGCTGGATCATAATGAACCTAAAGCACTAATAATTGAAGGGGAAATCATAACTAATGAAATAGCCTACTGAGAGAACACCGTAATATGACGCTTAGACGAATGATCTTAAGCTAAAAGCCCATTAGCTGGCCAAGTATACAATTCATAATAAATTATAATTAAAGTGGAAACACCCAATACTTGGCCTATAGCTATTGACTTTCAATGTAGGTACGGGTAGCCGATATAAGCTATAGAACTGATCCAATAAGGCGTGACGAGCCTTAGGAAGCTAGTATTAGAACAAGATGACCTTGGACTGACGATTCCTTAGTAATGAGGGAAAACGTGAGGGGTTCACTTATGGGATATTTACTGTTGTGATCGGTTAGTTGGGTAGTTAGTATCTAGTGACTAGGATGGGTATCCTAGTGTGTCAGTATGTATGTGAATGTAGGTTGCATTGCACTGTATGGTTTTTAAACCATTGCATATGAGTAAAACAAATATTTTATATATACATATAGTTCCCACTGAGCTCGAATTTGGCTCATTCCCTCCTTTTCCCAGTTTTGCAGGTCGGGCTTCGGGATTGGCGCGTGGTACTCGTCTATAGAGCCTCTGGTGTCCATTACCTTTTGTAGTCCTTGAGTTAAGGACTAAGTTATATGTATAATCCTTTAAGTTTGTTGTATAGACTTTGATTTGATAAACAATTGGCATTGTAAACTTATATTGATGGTTTTCATATGTGGAGTTGTTTTAAATGTGATTTGGTGTGATTCCACTTGTATGGAACATGGTTTTAAATGTTACAGGAAGGTTTATTAATGAAGTGAACTCCACATGCCAAAGTTTTCTAAATTGGGATTTCTAAAGATCATGTTTTTATTAAAGTAAAGTTTTTAAAAGTTATGGATTTTATAATTTAAACCCGCCGTCGCGTACGGCACCGTGATTAACCGAGTCCCGGAGGTGAAAATCTCGGAACGGGATTCGGGGCATCACACGTTTTTAAGACATTTTTGGTCATTTTTCATCCAAACTTCGTGCCAAACATTTTCACACTCCTCTAGAGAGTTCTAGAGGGTTCTAGAGAGAGAAAGAGGAAGACTTATACGCATCTATCCGTTCGAATTGAGGATTCAAGCTTGACATCAACTAAAACCACCTCGAATGTACTATTCATCATCTTCTAGCTTGATTTTCTTCTATAAAAGCTCAAGCGTGAGCTTTGGCTACTTGGGTTGGGTTTATACATCATTGATTCGGGGATTTTGCTATGCTAGGAACGTGTTGACACGAGAGCTTGAGTATTTCACCGAATAGGGCTTCGGTTTACATCTTTCTTCTTTCTTTTGGTCTACAAACTTGAGGTAAGGGTTATATATTTTCAAAACTCGACATTATGATTTTATTTATCGAAATTTGAATGATTGTATACATATATGTTTGATATGAAGCACATACTGCTTTGTTATTGATTATACTCAGATGATATATACATGTATGCTTACTATGAAAACCATGATTAGTTGATATTCATAAATCATGCATGATTAAGCTATTATTCAATGATACGAAGCGATATATGCCAAATAAACTCGATTCTCACGTAGTATTTGATCTCTATGGGATGTCCATTAGGTGTATATGTGTTTAGTTGATATAATTAAACTAGTAAATGGTTTTGGTATACACCAAGGGACAAGTATGAGGTTCGATGAGGTTTATATAGCATATATTATTTCTAGCTTGCATTTAGAGCATGTTGTGCACGTTTGCATCATTATTGTGTCAACCCGGCATCTTGAGGATATCTTGGCAAGTTCGGAGCCTCCTTATGACATATGGTGTGAAAATTATCTTTTGGGAGAACTATATCTCGTATCGATGTTATGAATGGCTTTCTGTGCTCTTGAGACATTCTTCAACATATGATTATCTCTCTTCGGGAGTTCTTCATCTGTATGTGGATATATTCTCAGCTATGTTATATGGTAGGATGTTGCCCACAGTTATCAGTATCTATGTTTGGGCCTTCCGTCGATGAAAGAGAATAACTGTGGTTAGTGCTTGCCGGTATAAAAAATAGGCAGGGCCTGGTGCCCTTGGGTTGAAAAGCCCTAAACCTCCGGGGGGTTAGCAAATCATCGGCAGTCTAGAGCCAGCGGTGAGCAGTCCAAAAATCTAGACAACGACAAGGCACTAATGGTCTGATAGATATGAAAATGATCTGTGTATTGATATTGTGGACTGTGGTCCAAATTGTGGATTATCTATTGGTATTCACCCGAGACGGAGAGGCCATATTATGATCTCGATCTTATGTCTCTTGAGGGCGGTCAGGCCCATGTTATGAATGTTCATGGATTGATTTTCTGGCGGGGCGATCAGGCTCACGGTTATTGTTACAGTTATAATTCCTGATATGGAGCGGCTATGGTCTTGGATAGGCAGACTCATATCATTTGATATCTCGGCTCACTCATATTCTGGTGATTCGACGTAACGGTTGACACAATGGAGGTAACCTGCATAAGTATGAGCATGCATGATTTTGTGAAATTATGATAAGTTACAAATCATATTTGAATTGTATTATGAAAAAGTTTACTTTGTTTAAAGTGACGAATTAATAAATGTTTTCAAAGTCGTTCCCTTTTACTCCCCCTGCTGGGCTATATGCTCACCCTGTTTTCCTAAAACTATACAGGTATTCAGGAGTCCAAAGAAGGCATGGACGCAACGGGATCGGGAACGTGTTAGTAGCTCTAATACGGACTCATTTTTGTCATATATATGTTTTCTTGGGAAGCCACGGCTAGCCCGAAATGTAGTATATTCATTTGGGTTACTTAGTTGATTATGTAACATGAATATGTATATGCTTGTATGTTTATGTGCAGTACAAACCTCATCAATATGATTATGAATTTGTTGTTTGACACTCATGTTATTACTGGTTGTATTTCTTTATGCATCAACAAATATACCCATTTTAGTCAATCTAAGATGGGTTAGTAGCACTTCAGGTCTTAATTACGGGTGTTGTCCTGTAGATTAAGGCGGGGGTGTTACAATAGCCATCCCATTGATGGTAGGGTACATGGGTGGCCAGAAGAAAAAGTCTTTAAAGACATAATATAAGTCTCGTATTTTAGAAGAGACAGCTAAGAAAATGTTCTTCTTGGTTAGCAACTCTCTCAATGAGAAAGAAAGAGAAAAAATGGTCAATTTTCTTAGGGAAAATATTGATGTGTTTACATGGCGACCCTATGATATGCTTAGCATTGATGCCGAGGTGATATGCCAAAGGCTTCACATTGATAAAAATTTCAAGCAGATCAAACAAAAACCTAGGAGGATAGCACCTGAAAAGGCAAAGGTTGTGAAAGAAAAAGTATATAAATTGCTGAAAGATAGGGCCATCAGAGAAGCTCAATTTTTAGAATGAATCTCCATTCCAGTAGTCGTGAAGAAAAAGAATGACAAGTGGTGGACTTGTGTAGATTTTATGGATATAAACAAAGCATGTCCTAAGGATAGCTTCCCAGTACCAAGGACTAATCAACTAGTGGACTTGACAGTTGGGCATGAGAGAATGATTTCTTTGATGCGTACTTTGATTACCACCAGATCCTTTTGTTTGACCCAGATCAAGATAATACAGTCTTTATCACCACAATGGCTCTTTATTGTTATAAGGTCATGCCTTTTGGCTTGAAGAATGCATGGGCTATCTATCAAAGATTGATTACAAAGATGTTTAGAGAGGAAATTGGTGAAAAGCAAGAAAGGGGTTGACCATTTTTAAATAGCCCAGCCTTAATTTCAATCCAGAGCCCCATGGGCAACTATATGTGTACCTCCCTTCCTTGATAATGCCAGTTAGTGTAGGATTTATAAGGGAAGAAATAGGAGTTCAAAAACCAGCTTACTATGTCAGCAAGAGCCTGGTAGGTGTTGAGCTAAATTACTTGCATATTGAAAAGTTTATACTCGCCTTGATAATTGCTTCAAGACGCCTCCATTATTACTTTGATGCTCATCCAATCAAAGTTTTGACTTCAACTCCAATGAAAGCCTCATTATGCCGAGCAGATTTCTGGCCAAATGGAGAAATGGTCGGTTAAACTCAATATATTCCACATTGAATCAAAGGCCAAGTACTAAAAAACTTCATAGCCGAATTCACTAACAACCCAACTAGTCCAATATGACAGCAACCAAAAAACACGATCACACTAACAAACCAGCTAACTGGATCATACTAAAGGGTAACCAAAAGACACAGTTGCACTAGCAAGTTAGCCAACTACTCCAATTAGGGGCATGGAGATATTGATATGATGGAAGTAGATAATGTTGAGGTTCAGCAAAGTCAAAATCAAATCGGCGAGGAAAATGAAGAAAATCAACCATATTAAAGCAGACTAAACATGGACATTATACATTGATGGGTCATCGGCTAGAGATGGTTCAGCTGTTGAGATTGTGCTCAAATCTCCAAAAAGAACTATAACTAAACAGGTTGTTCAGCTAGGCTTTACATCATCAAATAATTAATCAAAGTATGAAGCTTTGGTAGTGGGTTTGAAAAAGGCCAAACTACTCGGCATACTGAACCTCGTTATCCATTGTTTGACATTTAGCCTATATTATTTGAACTCGAATTGGAACCCATATTTAAACATTACTAAAACTATATATATACAATTCAACCATTCAACCAACTCCATCACATAACTTTTTTATGTGCTTAAATTCTACCTTAATGTTAAGAATTACAATATATAATAGTAGATTATACTTCACATGTACGTGATGTGTGCGACTTGTATATCTATAATTTGAAGGAAAAAAAAACTTTAAAACAATGATATAAAGGCTTAGTCGTTAAGAATGAATTGAACTTATATTCTTTAAATGCAAATATTGCTCGATTTTATTGTAAATTTGCAAAGATAAAATTCAAAATTAAAATTATTACAATGCTTTAAACGGTTGAAATAGGTCTTAATATATCATAAATTATTGCACACACATAAAATGGGACACATATTCAGCTATTATATACCAGTGAATTATTCAAGGTTGGATGCTGCATCATGGACCAAGCTTGATAATGTGCTTTATTGGTCAAATTTACCAACTTATTACTCTAAAGAAGAGTTTTTTAATTAAGAATTCTAACAAGACTGAATACATTTTTTGATCAAGTCTTAAACAACAGACAAATAATTTAGTCAAGTAGGAAGTGGGCCAATTTACAATAGACAGGAGGAAGCTAGAATTTATATTTCATGTAAAACATGCACTAAAAATAATAATTAAAAAAAATCATACAGATTTTTATCTTTTTATAAGAGGCGAGATACTTTCGTAGAATTAAAGAATTCACTCTAACTTTATATTTCAAAAAAATTTAGTATCGGTATTTGATATTCACACTTCTAGACAAAAGTTTGATTAAGACCGAAATTTAGAACATAATTGTACTCTAGCTAGTACTTAGAATTTCTCATTTAAATCTTTAAATACTCCATAAACTAAAAATAAAATATTTAAACGCAAAAATTTACAATTCATTAATTGAATTAAAAAATAAATTGTAGGGGTCATTTTGTATCACTATTCTTGTATAGTCTATTTATATACCGGAAGATTACTCTTTCAAATTTTCAAATATTGTCAAATGTAATATTAATCAACCGAATAGTGCTATATTTATTAATATATATTATATGAATTATATTTTTAAAAGATATATAAAAAATATAATTTATTTAATACACTCGATAAAAATATGCGATAAGAATTAATATAGATAAGAAAAGTATTTTTCTAATCATCTAACCGAAAAAGTAAAAATTACAAATATTTTCCTAAACAGATATGGTGAGCTGGCAAATAAAAATAAATTTGGACTATAATAAGAGTAGGTGAGGGAGCACATGCAGAACACGTGCGAGATAGCCGGTGCACACATAAGCCGACACTTCTTATTTGTCAGCATGTGCCATGCACATGAAATTCACACAGCACATGCCCCCTTGTTGCATTCAAAGGGATATAATTAAACTCTTGCATTAATGGTTTCTTAAATTTCTTTTTATGTCATTTTATTTTAGCCACTCTTATATGTTTTAACCATAATATGCTCTTAATTTAGAACGAAAAAAGTGTTTATAAAAATTAACTAAAAATTAACTACAAAGACACGTAGATCCAACCCCAAGAGAAGCTAACATGTAACAGCGTAAAATGATGTGTAATTTACACATTCATTTCACACAAATTTACTCATTTTTAAACGACTGCTAGAAACAAAAATTTTAACAAGTTAAATAAATTTTACACAAAATAAAAATATAAAATACCTCCTTAAAAGAAAATCTTAATATGTATACATCATATATATCATATAATATATATATATATCAATCACATTCTCTTTAAAAACGTCATTAAATTAAATAACTTAAGGACTATCTATTTCAAGGGGTAAACGGATGAATTTTTTTATGAAATTTGGTGAGGACGATCTCTATAATGATTAGATTATTTTCACTAAATTTCATTAAAAATATGAAAAGGTGAGTGAGTTAATTAAAAATCTAAAATTTCAACTTCCAAAAATGCGCATATATATCAATTTTCTAAATAACGCACTTCTCGATTGAAATATTTTTATGAAATTTGGTGGAGAGGATCTACTCATTATAGAGTAATCTCCACCAAGTTTGATGAAAAAAATCATCCGTTTGCCCTAGCGAAATGGGCGGTCTTTAAGTTAGTTAATTTAAGGACGATCTTTAAGATAAGAACTCTATGTATATTTATGTATATTAAAATGTTCTATTTTAATGTGGTTCTGCCACTTGCCTCTTATTAAATGGGCGTATATTTTTACTATAATTCCTCTTTGTCTCTTATAAAAAAAAGTAATTTTAGATGGACATAAAAAACTGACATAAAAATTGATATATCCAATGTGACCACCATGCATTAATTGGTTAAAAGAATCATATCACTTTATATTTTAACCAAAGAGTAATTAACATATTAATATGTTAAGTTTTTATGTCAAAATTTTATATCCATGTAGAATTACTAAAATGGTCTGATCTCTCCTTATCAAACGGTTCTTTGATTATTTCCATTTGTTTCTCATTTGCTAATTAATATTCATTCATTGGCCTCATTAGTGGTTTCCATTTTCTTACTCTCGTGGATATTATATTCTTTCTCTCATTTAATACCCATTAAACAACTTTTTAGTGTAAACTAATGCATTCTCCATTTTATTTAGTTTGTGTGACTTGCCATATCTAGTACGTTATCGTTCATCAATGTGATTTTTCTCTTCAGAAAATATTTAATATAACGGTTACAACGATACGTGTTATCACTTACCCACTCAATTTGCAGTAAATTGATGACACATGTGATTGATGATTAAGCCAAAATATTGCATTTTTATATGTATTTAGGTGTCTTAATATGCATGAATTTGATTTTAATTATCCTAAATTGTTAAGAATTGAGATTTAATCATGAAATAGGATAGTGTGTTTATTTCTAGTGCATTATAACCTTTTTACAGGTGAAAAATGAACAAGAACAAATTTAGAAGCAAATTCCCCCAAAGTTAGTCATTACCGGTCAAATTCAGAGCTGAATTAAGTTCAAGAAATGAACCGAAAGCAAATTCCAAGCTCAAGCATGAAGGAAGTTGATGGAAGAGACTAAGAGAAGCCAATAGAGCAGTCCCAAGCAAAAAAGAGTCATTTGAATCAAACTCAGAATTTCTTCGAAATAGAAGTTGTAGAGCTCTGAGTTATCTACGCGTAGGCGAAAACCTTGCATCAATCGGAGTTCGGAGTACAAAGTTATGGCAGAAATCGGAGTTTGAGCGCGAAAGAATATCTAAATTTATGATGCAGATATTTATTGAATGGGGTCATTAGCCTAGATGGCAAGTGACCAACTTTCTACTCATACTTAGTCCAGTGTTCGAATCCCGCGGCCAACAAGTTTTAATTATTATTTTTAAGCTGACCCGAGAAGTTAAAGAAGAAGACTTAGTCTCTCGAGCCAACGATTTGATAGACGACAAAGCTATTTTTAGCTTTTGGATTATTATCTTTTTTTTTATTATTTATTTTATTTTATTAATTAGTTTAATTGGATTATTATCTTTTTTTATTATTTATTTTATTTTATTAATTAGTTTAATTTTTGAATTTTGAAAAAATAATTAAATGTCGATGATATTTTTAGGTTTTAGGTTTAATTTTGAGTAAGGGAAGAAGGGCCGTCATTATTATTCTTCGAGTAGAGAAGAACAATCGTCATTTTTATTTTCTTCCATTCTATTTTCTTTGAGTAAAGAAGAACAGTCGCCATTCTTGTTCTTCAATAATTCTCAATTTCCTTGCGTAACTATCAGAGAGATATTTTCATTTGGTTTATGACGAGTCCCATTACAGTTCCAATAACTGCGTAACTGTAAGTTTTTCTTTTCATTCAATTTTATTTTTAATTTATCTCAATTCATGCTCATTAATGTTTATATATTGTTAGTTAATTATGTGTTTGAATGTGATTGATGATTGAAATCCAAGCATAATTTATAATTTTTATTAGAATTTTTTTTATAGATTCCCGCGTAGAACCCTAAAAAATATGTGTTTTCTTATTTTAATCGTAACTTGCTCGTTTCTTGGCCGATTTTGATGATCCACCTATCAAAACGACCGCGATCGAATTTTCTACAAAACCCTACTGTTTTGGGGATCTAAATTCCGAAATCTTCTGAGGACAGTAGGCAATTTTCGTGACTGCAGTGTGCTATTTTTTTTTTCAAAATTTGTTTAAACCATTTTTATTTATTTATTAATCGTTCCTTAGTTTTAATTGTTGTGAAATTTTGCGTGATTATTCAATTATATTCTAGAAATATGTTTGCTCAATTTTTGATTGAATTTATCATGCTTTGCTTAATTTTCATCAATATGCTAGCGTAATTTAGTAGTTAGGGGTCCGTAGCGAAAGCATGACGGACTAGTGTGAGTATACGATTCAATTGTGATTGTGGCTTGAATTTCTCATTGGTTATAGGTCAATTAATAAACCTGAAAAATATAGTAACCTTTCATGCGTTAAAAACATGAATTTTTAAGATTATTTCTCGATTATTCGACAAAAGAATCGAAAAATCTCAAATTACGAATTTTTGTACTAAAACTCTAACGAGGCTGAATAGAGGACGGTCCTTATCTTTTATTGAGCTGAGTTAGTTATCCAAGTAATTTGGGAGTTTTGAGCGCTGTTTTGGTGTCGTTCCGGAATCGATACCGAAACAGTGCCAATTTTAGCTTTTAATGACTTTTTAAGAACGGTTTTGACGTATGTCATGCATACGCATAATCAAACCTTAGAAATAAGTTAAGCTTTTGGATATTTACTAAAATTGATTAAATTTAGTTTGTTTTTGTCACGCACTAGCATTACTAAGTAAAAATCAATTTTTGTAAAATAAATTATAAGTTCCCTTATTGAAAACTAAATTTTCATGCAGCTTATATGAGTCTTGTCATGCACTTCTCATGATATGCTCGTGAATTTTAGTATTTAATAATTGGTAAGCTAAGGACATTCGTTTTTAATAGGAACTCAGGTCTACAGTCATCTCTTGAATCGGTTGGTCATACTATATGTAATGTCATAGCTATGAATACCCCTAACGCTCTTTTCCCATTTTATTAGACACTTGTTTTAGTTGCTGCTTATTTTATCCTTGCTTTATTTATTTATTTTATTTTTATTTATATTTATTTATTTATTTTTATTTTTATTTTTATTTATTTATTTTCTTTTAAGTTTTAAATTTAATTTCTTATTCTATTCTTTCCTATTCTAAAAAAAGAAAAAATTATTATCTTTTCTTTATTTTATCTTTTCTTTTCTTCTTTCTCCCTGTTGGAAGTTTAGCTAGAATAATAAGATTACCATCCTTCCCTATGGTTCGACCTTGGACTTCCAAGTAAATATATTATAACTTGACCACCTGCACTTAGGTGTATTAATTACGCGTTTCTGAGCGTAGTCAATTGATAAGAGCGAAAAGTATACTAATTAATTTTCTGCAATGACAAGTGATAACATGTGTCGTTATAACTGTTGTATTAAATATGTTCTCCTCTTTCTCTCTAATCTTTACTTATTTCCTATAAATTGCAGCAATACGCATTGATCCCTTCAAAAACCTTTTGAAACCGCTTATTCTACCCCCATTTCTTTTGTGCACAATGATTCCCTCAACTCCCTCTATTCACAAAAATATCCCAATTGATTTGTTAATAATTTTATTTTTTGGTATGATTGTCACTAATTTTATCTATATGCATTGCTTCTCCAATCTAAATATAGGTTCGTGTGACTAATTTTGATGATAATGTTGGTACAGAACACAGTGAAAATAAATCAACAAGTGGAAGCTTTCAATATTTTGTAAACACAATGGTTTATTATGGATTGATTGTTTCATATATGCAATATTTGTTTTCTTGATAAATGGACTTACATTAATTTTAAATTAACTTTGTTCAATGTATAAAAAATTTTGCATGTAATATCATCTCTTTTCCTGTAGATTGGGAGAGCTGCATCTTCCAATGCAACCATAAACTACTTACAAACAGCCGAAAGGAACTATGTAAAATGAGAGTATTTAGACTAATGCATTATTTCAACCTTTCAGTATATTTTCATTTTCAAAATTAAATAGGATTGATTCGCGTTTAACGTAATCTCTATGAGTGATATTTATCTACGCTTAATTGCATAATTGGTTTTTACTTTTTAAACAATGATCGGTTATATAGATTTTCTTCTATGGATTATTGTTATTATTTACACATTTTTATAACACATCCACACATTGTTTGGGTTGTATACTAGTAAGACTCGTTTGATTCAGGTATTAGGGTCAGTGGGATTAATAATACCAGTATTAATAGTATTGGATTATTAATCTTAGTATTAATTTAATACCAATACCCTGTTTGATTCATGCATTATTGATATTGGGATATCTCATGTTGATGTTAATATCATGTTTTGTTCTGTAACAAGTATACGGGATTACATTTTGAAATAACAAAAAATATATTATATTTAATAATAATAATAATAATAATAATAATAATAATAGTAGTAGTAGTAGTAGTAGTAGTGGTGGGGGTGGTGGAGGAGTGGGGGGTGGGGGTGGCATTTTTGAAAATATTATAATAATAATGGCATTTTTAAAAATTTTTAGTTTCTTTTTCTTAATTCCGAATAAATAGTACTACCTCCTTCCTGGTATTAAATTATACCATAACGAGTGGGATTAAGTTAGTCTCGGTATTAATAATTTCAGCACATTTGTGTGACCCAAACACAGTATTATAAAAAAAGTGATATTAATAATCTCATTCCACTTTTTAATACCCGAATCAAATGAGACCGTAGTGTATATATATATAACGGGAGAAGTAGGATTAATGCTAACATTGATTGACACGAGTCCAATAATTACTACTAACATATTCTCATTTATACCCTTAAGCATTTTAATGGGTTAAGTAATTTAATGAGGACAAGATGGTCCCTTCAAATGTTCTCATCCTTAACTTCTCTTCTCAATATCTCTTCATTTTTCTCTTCTTTCAACGGCCCCAGTTGCTACTAATTAAATCTATATTAATGTATTATTGACTTTTGAAAATATAACTTTTGATATATGTCCCTTCTATATAAATGCCTCTCCCCTTCCTCACCTATATATTAACACACTTTGATTGCCATAAAATGCATTTAATTTTACTAATTTACTTATTTTTTCCAAAATATCCGGTAATCGCAAATAACTAGTTCTCAATCCATGCGATACCCGAATAGTTGTTAACTTCGACATTCAATATTGATACTAACTTTCAACCATATCATATATGTCAAAAGATAACACACGTTAGCATCAATACAAATTGTTCAACAAATAGTATATGTGAGATACATACATTAGAAAGTTATATCTTTTAGTGTATATAGTACATGACAATAAAGATCACAACTACATTGGTTTATTTTTTCCTTGGGAAGCGTACACTATTACATCAAAAGCCTCTCTTTAACTTCTTTCAATTTTTTGTCACGAATTTTTGGGGATGGTCCAATTGATAAAAGTATTGGACAACCAAAAATATAATACATTGTTATTTAATTGAAATCTTTATGAAGAAAATTTTGAGCTTTCAAAGTAAAACTAAATCGAAAGCCTTTTTTTTTGGTACCTGAGCATAGCCAAGTAAAATTATTCTAGCAGAAACTGTAAAACTAAATTAATGATTCTTGTACATGCAAAACATTTTAAAGTAATGCATTAGAACTCAAAAAGTCTTAGCTTAATAAGAGCATAATTCACGTCTATAATGGTATCATTTAATGAGATGAATTTTGCACAAAGAATTAAAAACTCCTAATGTATTGGAAGAATAAAATGGGTGATTAACAAACGTAAATCAAATATGTGTACACGTGAAGTTTTAAGAAAAATTTATTTCTTTTGCAACTTAAAACTTTATGCATTAACCAACTATAGAGCGAAATGCAAAAAGGCTTGAAGGGTACTAATTATTCAATTCTTAGTATGTACGTATTTATTAATAGACTTAATTAATCACTTTTGTTAAGTAATAAACTCACGTGCACAAAAATTAATGTCTATAAATAGCAAAACTTGACCTTTACTCCAATACTTTACAGGTATTCTAAAATAGTACAAGTTACAGGTATCTTATATTCATTAGTGGAAGTGACCATCACAACATAATGATGTCATCATGACCATATCGGCATTTTGTGACGTTATCCAACTTCCTTGGCCTGTGTTAAATTTACTCGGCATCAGCGATGTACTCGGCTACAAGTCCATTCTTCTCCTCTTGAGATAGGTTCTATGTTTGTCATACAATTTAGACTTTTCTGAGCCTTGAGGCCCAGCTATCTAATTGCTCCAACCCGTAGTTATTATTTTTGATCTCCTTTACTTTTTAACGTGGCTAAAAGATTTAAAACAGTATAAATCATATGATATAATATATAATGTCCGTGCATTGCACGAGTATAAATCTGGTGTTATGTATGTAATATGAAAAGTCATAATTAAGTTTAAATTTTGACAACGCCTTAATTAAAGGTACACAATTAATTAATACCAAAATTATTGTGAGTTGTCAAGGAAACACAAGATATATTTTTCAAATCTTGATATCTTGTTGTTTGGGTGGAGAGGGATCAGACAAGTGAAAAATAAAAAAATGAAAATGGTCCACTTGAGATCAACAAAATCAACATTTTATTTAATAATATAAAGCAATTTTTGTTTTCTTGTGTTTTTGCGGTTGGCATTACTGCCTGCGTTTGTTTCAACATGACTCTGCAGATCTTCATCCACTATTACTCCTTTTTGTTTTCTTGTTTCTTTTTTTTTTTAAAAGTACCATCCATATTATTTTTGGCTGTTCAAAATTCAAACTTAACCCCTGTTGAGTTTTGGCCCCTCATCATTGCGGAGTATCGATATGGGGTGTCGCATATAGATACGCAGGTAAGCCGTGGGCGAATCAAGTTGGAACCAAGTTGCAGATTGATCCCATGAGAAGTGAAATCGATCCACAGGGTGGTGTGTGCCGATTAAGTATAAATACTTGTCTAATTTTATCTTGTAATAAGAAGAGTGCAAAGAGAGGAAAAGAGAGAGATTTTGTCTTGCAAGAGGGCTATTTTTTCTGAGACACTAGCTAGAGGAATCAATTGGAGGTTTGTTCATAGGTTTATTGAGAGATCGAGGGCATAAATCTTGAACACCGCCCCCCCCCCCCCCCCCCCCCCTCCTCTCCCTTTTTACACGTAAGACTAGAAGGGAAACCGTGTTATTTTGGTTTACGTCGAAGATTTTGTTATTACTTATCTGATTATGTTCCTCAAGTGTCCGTTAAAATTACTAAAAGGAATTTATCAAATTTTAATTGTTGTGTTAGATTAGATTGATTGTCTATATACACGAACAAACCAACCAATCTAGCTAGTCCAATTTTTAGTTAAATTTGATATTTCCTCCAAAACTGTTTTCTCTTTGAAACATTTATGACTACCATTCATTTTACATTGAAAAAAAAAATTGTGTAATCATTGATCGAGGTTAAATCTAGGTATATTATGCAGTGAAAAAATTTAACTTATCGTTAAAATCCTAGTGTTGATTTTCCACTATTCAATCTAACAGTTATAACGAAATAAAATACGCAAATGAAACACAGATAAAGCAATCACACAACACCATATCGAAAGAGAACTCGCAAAAACCAGACCGACTTACTCTCAACTCCACTCTCTCAAAAGCCTTGTAATAACTGCAATCCCTCTGCTCCTCAAATACAGTTCCTGATTGAATTGTACAACTAGTCCACAATGCCGTTGCACGTCTCGTTTGTCCACCGCGCTGTTAGCGGCTTCAAAACATTAGTACTCGCACACATACAGTACGTTATAATTCTTCTCCAATGGGATTTGCAAACTTGTTTTTCAGAGAAAGAGTAACCTTGTTTTTTTTGTGGGAGACCTATGAAAATCTCACGCAAATGTGTGTTTTAGTCTAAAAATATGTGCTATAGTTGTTTTGAATACTGCCTTATGCTTTAATATCTATAAGATATGAAAACCAAATCAAATGGGCTAGGTTCTATCAGGTGCTAACACAGTGAAAAAAATGGTGGGTTTTCCTACTTTATGCCCAAGTTCGAGCTACGGAAACTACCACGTGTATCCATACACACATATATATATATATATATATCATGGGCCTTTTTTTCGTGCCCTGGCTTTATCGGAATGACCTTAGATCGATCCATACCTTTCAGAGTGTTTTAGATTCGTACAGGGAGCAAATCATCTGAATTTTCCAAGTTGAATCGAAACAAAGTTTAGAATATAAAACTCTGTTTAGAATTTTAAAGCAAAGTTTTACATTAGTTTGGAAATTCCTTTCTATTGTTTGGTTAAGAATATAAATAATTTTGTAATTATTTTAAGTATAATATCTAATATTATTCATTACTAGAAAAATATGTTTTATATATTATATTATATTATATTATATTATATTATATATATATATGTAATCCCTAAGGACCAATTTTTTAATCTTTAAATACAGACTAACCATTTTGAAATGGTAAACGGTGAATTTTTTGACAAAATTTAGTGAAGATGGTCTCTAATTAGTAGATCGTCTTTACTAATTAAATTTTATCAATAAATTCAATAGAGCTGTGAGTTAATTAAACATCTAAAATTTCAATGACCAGAAATGCGCATGTATGTCAATTTTTTAACTAATTCACTTTTTGGTTGAATTTTTTAATAAAATTTGGTGGACATAATCTACTAATTTTGGAAATCATTTTTATCAAGTTTTATCAAAAAAATTATTTACTCTCACCAAAAAGTTGGTATTTAAGAGAAGGTAACATATATATATATATATATATATATGTATACTGATTTAAATCGGTGAATGGAACCCTGACCTCATTACTCCCGATCCCTATTCCAATCCGGCTAGCACTACCTCACTATGATATAAGACTATCGACTATAATTTTTATAACATAAATTTATAATAATATTAATAACTATGGTATCAGATATTTAAATATGAAATTAATATAATATTTAACAATACTACATCATATATTAGATTTATGTTAAAATTTTAAGCATTTATATTATACTAAATTTTCATGCACATGCATGTGTCATTCGGATATAAGGAATTAAACAAAAATGAATTCAAAAAATAATAACACAGCAGTAGAGACCATTATTATCCTCGCAACCCATTGCTTACCCTAAAATGCAAATATATTTTAGTGAAATAAAAGCTCGTAAGGTAAAAATTGAAAAATTAAATACCTATTATGGCCTCAAAAACTACGAAAATATCTTCTTGCTTTATGTAATAGTAATGTTACATAAAATTTTATAACATTATGATAATATTATTTTCATTAATATTATGGTATATATTTTTAATACGTTAAAATAACCTTTTAGAAATTTGTGCAAATTTCGGTGATATTTTGAGTTGAGTTTTTAAAATCTGGTGTTCGGTAAAATTTGGAAGTATGTTGAAAAGTGAATTTGGTTTTTGTTTGAGTTTGAGTTTGAGTTTGTTTCAACCAACTAAAAAATTTCATTAAAAAATTTCAAAAAAACAGTCACAATGGATCTTATTTTATAAATCTCAACGAGTAGGTTTCAAATATATATTTTTTATCTAATTTTGATTTTTGGATTTAAAGTTATAGTGTTTTAAAAGTTTTTTTAGAGAGAGAAAGTAAAGTGAAATAAATTTTAAAAAGTATAAAAGTTAAGTTGATTTTAAGTTAAATTTTTAAAATTTTAAAAAATAAACACTCGCCAAATATACCTGAATCTTTTTCTTTCGGCAAAAATTATAACATAGATTGCAGTAAGTTTCCAATGAGAATTACTACAGAAGAAAAAAAGTATAAGAGTTAACACTAATTCATACTCTATAATAATTACTAAATTATATAGCAAATTAATATTTGACTCAATATTCTAAGAGTCTCTTTACTCAAATTCACCGCGTTTGCCAAATTAGTGAATAATCCAAAATTTTGTTTTTAGCTCTTCATTTTGCCCGTGGGTGAAAAATACATTTATTCTAATTTAATTTACTAATTACATGGCTAAATTACCTAATAATCTTTAGTAATTAATATATTGGATTTGTTCCACATTTAGTTTTGATATTTGTCAACTCTACCAAAAAAAAGAAAGTGATATATTTAAAACAAGAAGGAAAAAAATATTTTTTTCTCTCCTCTCTCTTATTTAATGAAAAATTAATATGCGGTTATGTTTATAGGAAATTGACATATTTATTTGTTAAGTTTAATTAAATATGTGGTTGTGTTTTTTTGAATTATTTTTTTCAAAAAAAAATGTCTATCTAATTAAAGTAATATATGTTTCCTAATCTTGTACAAAAGCAATCTCTTAGGCCTCGTTTGATTCGGGTATTAAAAAGTGGGATGAGATTATTAATCCCACTTTTTTTATAATACCTTGTTTGATTCGCACAAATGTGTTGAGATTATTAATACCAGGACTAACTTAATCCCACTCTTTGTGGTATAATTTAATACCGGGGGGAGGTGGTATTATTTATCCAGGATTAAAAAAAATGAATTATATATTTTCAAAAATGTCATTGCTACTATAATATTTTCAAAAATGCCACCACCACCCTCCCCCCACCCCACCCCACCCCACCCCCCACGCCCCCCACCACCACCCCAACCCTCCTCCACGCCACCCACCCACCCCACCACCACCCCAACCCTCCTCCTAATACCTGAATCAAACGAGGCCTTATTGTATAAAACCGTATGCAAAGATATCTTTATTATTAATGATTCTTGAATCTTCTCCCCATATCTTTGTCATCCACTAATCAATCCTGCTGCACTTAAATATGTTTTAAGATAATGTAATGTGAAGCCATTGCAATTAAGGAGTTTATTAGATCTTATTAATTTTATACAAAGAAGATGTTATTATGAAATTAAAGATAACAATAAAAAATTAAAACACATCTTTACGATATGAATCAACAACTTTAAAGTCAGCAATCCTTAGCGAATTATGAATCTACAAATTCCATTGTTGATTTCTATGTTGTTGTAATCATCTAATATATGATACAATTGACCACAAGTAATTTTATATTTGGTGAATTGTTAAAACATTCATTTTAAGGTCGGTAAATTTTTTCTTTCCGCTCTTTTGAACTCATTTCTTAGCATTTCTTTATATTTAACATTCTTTATCTTGATACTTTTAATATTTATGTTATTTTAGTTTTACTTTTGTAATGTATTTTTTAATGTAACTTTGTTTTTAGTTTTACTTGTACGTTTTTTTTTAATATAACTGTGGTTTTAGTTTTATTTATGTGTAATATTTACTACTAATATGTCTTCTATACATGTATCAAGTTTTAATGTTTGATAATTTTAATATAATTGTGTTTTTAGTTGTAACTGTGTAATCTCTTTTTTAATATGACTGATTTTTTTGTGTTACTTGTGTATAATATTCACATCTAATATGTTTTATAGATGCCCCAATTTTAATGTTTGATATTTTATATTTACTACATGTTAACTTCTTAATTTTTTTAGTATATCTTTATCATAATGTAATTAATAATTAACAAAAGTTATAACTTGTGTAGGAGGTAAAAATTATAAGTGGGCTTTCAGCCAAGCCTAACTCTAATGGCCCATATTTTGGGTGGCCCATAGCCCACAGCATACAGAACCATCACATGTATTGACTCAAAGAATATACCACAAGTCCCTAAAGAAGAAAGTATAGGCCGACCAAGTGATACACCTAGATGGCCAAATATGATTACTTAGCTTAGTATAATTAACAAGACAATGAAGATATAATGAAGACCGACCATTAGTGATTAGCCAACTGGCGGAGGAAAGTTGAACTAGAGGTTAAGTGATGGGAAACAACCACTTGGACAAATATAAATAGAGTTAGGGATAGCTGTTAGCTTTGAGTAGTGACAAAGTTTACTCTTTGTATAATAGTTTTCATAACTCATCAAACCTAATGTAACCATGTCCTATACTTATACATAGGAAAGGATTATCCTTAACTCAAAACAATTATTTTATTCTCTTTAGCTTCCATACATAGCCTCCTCCTTCTTCCTCAAGCCAAATCATATCCCTATTTTTCTATAATTCCATTATTGTACTAGTTATCAAGCTTAAAGCTAATACGGTTTATCCACCACACACAAGAAAGGACGTATTATTAGATTGGGTATAGAAGTCACCGGAGGAATCTACACTCAAAACTCGTATATGGTTTATGTTCTCATTATTGTTTGGTTAATATTTCATTCATTTGTAGTTTGATTATTGAGAAACTGTTTTGTTGCCGTTTACTTCACATTTCTGGTTGCCAGTCATCCAAGTTGGGTTGATTCCCACCTTGTTGAGCTTGATAACTTTTAACCACTCACAACTTATAATTTACATTTATTAAATTGAAATCTTGAAACTTTTAAAATTTAAATTTAAAACCATAAAAATTCCTTAAAGATATCCCAACATTCTAATAACAACTAATTTTAGATGAATAATAATTTAAAATCTGAAAAGTCAAAAAAGGATAAGATGAAAAAAAATATAAAAGAAAAAACACAATAAAAACATTTATAAAATATACATTTAGTAATTATCCACTCATTTGAGTCAATTACTAATTTCTCAAAAATAAAAAAGGGGGTACAAGCAAAAAAAAATTGAATTATACGGGCTAAAAACATTTAATATTTCTTTATAAAATATTTTTTTATAAAGTTAAGTACATGAATACAAACATGTAATATTATAAAAGCTAAATCAAATTTTATATTGAGATTTCATCCTCCAATTGAAAGGAAATTAGCCTCGCATTACAAATATTAAACACCTGTATAATTATAAGTAGAGCAAACTTCATTTAATCAAAATTGATAACAATATTCAAGAAGATAGCAATAATTAAATAATACAAAACAAAAATAATTAATATAACTCCCTTAAAATTTGTAGTCTAATTAAAATCTCCAATTGATGCCAGAGTTGACATGTTTATGACTATAGTGTGCTCGACTCATTCTCGTTCTCTCTTGTAATCATTTATATTCTCTTTGTTAATTATTAAGTTAGGGTATGTTTGTCGTGCAAGACAAAAAGTATGATTGAATTAATTAATTGAATATTCTCTTTGTTAATTATAAGCTTGTTAGTGATATAAGTGAAGACTACGTATAGGGTTGTTGAAGAAGTAATCAAAAGCGAAATAAAAGGGAATGATTTTGAATGCTAGAATTTTTAAGGATGAACTAGGGTTTTAATCCCCCCAGATTTCTGGGCGTATTGTAAGTTTTGTTTATTTCAATTATTTCTTTATGATTATTTTATTTATATTAATTTTTTTTAGTAGAAGGAGAAATTTTAATTGTTACAATCATAATTCTTAACTTTTGTTCGTTAAAATATTACATGGGCACTATCCTAATTTTGCATTTAGTACCGATAAAATTACTGGTAGTATTTCTAATCATTTATTATTTTTTTTTAAAGTTGGGTGGCTCCAATAAAATGTTATTTGTGTAGTCTTATGGTGAATCGGTGAGTCTCATATCTTATTAGTTTAATGAGTTTTCATATTCTAACATGTATTAGGAAGTAGGCCAAGTTAAAAATTAAACCCAAGCCTTAAGTCCCTTATTAATTAATAAACTTATTTAGCTAGGCTGAAAAAAAAAATGCATTAGCACCATAGAAGGAACCTAGATCAATTCCGGAAGATTTTTGTTTTTTCTTTTTCAAAGGGCGATATTATTTACACTTTTTATTTCTGTCACAAATATTACATTTGCCATAAACATCCCCCGAAGGTAAATTTCTAATCACTAATACCCCTTAAGACTCGCCTAATAAGAAGTGAATGCAAATACACAAACTCGCCCCACTTGGGGAGAGTTTGTTTATAATAATTCACCTAACATTAGGCAATGGATTACTGGAGCGTTTTTCAAATAAGACTCACCTAATAAGAGGTAAGTGCACTCACATAAACTTGACTTACATGAGAAAAATGTGTAACTAAGTACTCACACAATATTAGGCAATGGACGAAGGTGTTTGTAACAAATAAAATTATGTTAAAATGTGTTTTTAGTTAAATTTTGAAAGGGGATGTTTGTGACAGATTTGTGGAGTGTAAATCATACCACCCTTTTCAAAACATTTTCCTCTACTTAAACATTTTCCTCTACTTATCAATAATTGAGGGATTCTCACCCTTATCTTATGATAGTAACTTATGTAATCTTTTGAGAATTTTACACGAAATTTTAGTACTCAAAACAAATTCGCAAACAGATATGTATGACACCAATATGATCGACATTAGGTACGTATTTTAACATATTTATTTTGTAAATTTGACATCTCCCAAATTAAAAACCTTATTACATCTTATTACATCGATTCCAAAGCCACAATACTTATAGCACATAATATTAACTATTTATTTTTCTCAAATTTCATTGAAATCATATAACTGAGATTTATCACAAAAAAACTTGCTGTCAATTGAACAAAATACAATAATCCCCATTCATATAAATTAGGTCAACAAAAGTCCCAAAACAAATATGCATGATTGAAATCACGAGATGAGGGCAAGAATCAGTCACCATAAATTATTGATAAGTAGATATAAAGGTCTTGAAATCAAGGAAGAAAAGCAAAAATCTTTCAAAATCGATCTAGACTCCTACGCCACTACGTTTCGCATTGTCTCAAAAATCTCTCCCACTTTTTTTTCGTTTTCGTTTTTTTTTTTTCCTCTTTATGTTTGTTTCTTTCTGTTAGCTAAATAGCTTTATTAATTAATAAGGGACTTGACGCTTGGGCTTAATCCCTCTAAGATTTGGACTTATAATCATTAAGTACATAATAAACTTAGCCCACTTCCCAAACTAATAGGATATGAGACATTAAGACCTCGTTTGATTCACAGATTTTAGTATTCAATAAAGAAAAGTCTTTCCTTTCCTTTGTTTGGCAAGCACAAATTCCGGAAACACTTTCCTGAGAGATGGAAAAGTAGTGAGTAAAACCATTCATCTCAAAACACATGGGATTGAATTTTTTTATGTGATTTTCAAGCATTTATTACAAAACATTTGGGCAACAATAGCCATACCTAAATACTTTCCATGCTTTACCAAACACAAGAAAGGAAACTTGACAGGAAATTTAGTTTCCCACCTCTATGAGAAAGATAAAGGAATTGATTTTTCTTCCGTGAATCAAACGAGGCCTAAGGGTATGTTTGGTAGGTGTTTATTTTTCTAAATTTTAAAAACTCAATTTAAAATCAATTTTACTTTTACACTTCTCAAAATTTGTTTCACTTTACTTTCTCTCTAGAAAAAAACTTTTAAAACACCAAAACTTTAAATCCAAAAATCAAAATTAGATAAAAAAAAAATTATATGTTTGAAACCCGCTCGTTGAGATCTATAAAATAAGATTCATTGTGACTATTTTTTGAAAAAAACTTATGAGATATTTTAATTGGTTGAAAAATACTCAAACAAAAACCAAATTCACTTTTTAACATACTTTCAAATTCTCCCAAACACTAGATTTTAAAAACTCAACTCAAAACTGTAGGTCGGAAAATACCCTAGAGGGGGGGTGAATAGGGTTTTAAAACTTAATGCGGAATTAAAAATCTTTTCGAAAATGTTTAAGTAAAATAATTTACTAAACAAATTTATCAAGGAATGTAAGCAAATAAACAATCAAGTATAAGAGCAAATAAATAAGTAATCTCAAACAATTTAAACAATCAATAATAAAGAGATTGAGTTAGAAAGATAGAACCAATTTGAAGTCGAAGATTTTTTGTCCACACGGTTCGGCTTGTTCCCCCTACTCCGCACTCGGTTAGTTCCCCGAGAATTTCCAATATAACCAATCTCCTTCCGGGTGAAGATCAAACCTCTACAAGTGTATTCTTATCACACACTCTCACAAGTATTGAAAACACCTTCAATACTCTCACAAGAAATCCCTCTTGCTAATTCTATGAGATACACCTCTCACAAAAATGATTTGAACAAGTTTTGGTGACAAACACCAATGTACAATATCTCTCTTGTGTATAACAAAATACAAATGAAACTCACACTAAGAGATATCAATATTGATCAATGAATATAAGCTCAAAGAATGAAGAGATTGATCAATGCTTTAGCTAGAATACTTGAATAATAAGAATATATGAAAAATGGTTTTGTATGATCATTCAAGTTGTTAAAAATGAGTCTTAAAACTCATATTTATAGCTTGAGAAAGTTTGTAGCCGTTTGTAGTGGATTAATTAATTAATGGGACAAAATTGTACATTTGTCAAAGTTCCAACAGCTAGTTTTGACAAAAAAATTCAAATTTGTTTTGTTAATTTCTCCCAATTTGGCCGTTGGATCATGCTCAAATTTTAGTCAAAATTTCCAGGAGATGTTGTCTAACTACTGTAAAAATTTCAAAATGATCGGAGTTCGGGAAGGCCTCCATTTTACCGTTAGATCAAAACTGTGCAAAAATTGAGGGAATTTTAAACGAAAAATAAAAATATTTTTCCAATTTAATAATTTAGTTCCAAATAAAATTCTAATGATTTTTGAACCTCAAATATATGTTTCTAAGATACCCATTTTTATTATAACTTAAAATATGATCATTTAAAATTAATATGAATTTATTTCAAAACCGGTTTTTGCAAGAATAATGTTTTGAAATGATTTTGATTCAAACTTGGTTTTGATCAATCTAATAATGATGCAAGTTTATGTTTGAGCTATATAACCAATCAATTAAGAAACTTTACATTAATCCTAAGCAAACACTCAATTACCGACTAGGTGAGTCTTCGAATGCTTCGATTTGTTTCTTCAAATTGATTCTTCACTTGAAGCTTTTCCCTTGAAGCTTTAGCATATGATCCTTGATCTTTTGTTCTTCATGAAATGCATTGCTAGCTTGTGAGTGATGAGAATGATTTTCTTTGACTTGTCCAACGCTTGTAGTTGAATGATCTTGATTTGGATAGATCGGTTTTAGTCGAATGCTTCATTGACTTGATCGGATATTGATTGAATGATCCTTATCAAACTTCCTTTGAGCAATCATGCTATTCTTGATTTTCCAAATAAGAAATCTATAATCTTATATCAAGAACATGTTAAATTACACATGATTGATTTATTGTTATTATCAAAATAAGATTAAGACCTTCAAGGTCAACAATCTCACCCTTTTTGATGATGACAATAAATTAATGTGTGTTTACAATAACAAGCATAAATAGCATATGAATAATTGAAATATGCTCCCCCTCAATTTATGCATAGATAAAATAAATGATTTATAAAAAAAAATTCATATATTTGAGATAGTTTTAAAACCAATAAAATATTTTTGATCTCAAATAAGGTTTTCAAAAGAAAATAATTATCAATGTTAAAGACATAAAACAATTAAAGGTCTTACCAACATTGATTGTCACCAACACACATTTTCTCCCCCTATGGCAACATCAAAAAGGGATCAAGGCCACGGAGAGAAAATGGTAACTCCAAGAGTGCTTCATCTATGAGGCCAAGGTGTGTATGCCTCTCCATCTTTTGCCATAAGGCAAAGGTGTGCCACCTCCTCATCGCTCGACTCGATATCGGATTCGTCTTCATCCGATTCACTTGTATGCCCTTTAAGAGTATCTTTTAATCTTTTGTATAGCTCTTCCCTCTTTGCTTTCTTCTCTCTTTTCTCCTATTTTCTAACCGGACAATTTGATTTGTAATGTCCCAATTTTTGACAATGAAAGCACTTCCTTTCCTCATTATCAACTTTAGGATGAGTTGATCTATCATTATTTGAGGATGAGGGATTGTTGTCGATCTTCCCTTGGGAGTAGTTCTTCTTTGCTAGGAATTTCTCAAATTTTCTAGAGAGAAGTGCCATGTCTCCATCTCTTTTAGTTGAGCTATGATACCATATTGTCATTGGATTTACTTTATCTCCTCCTTCTTCTCTTTGCAACTCCTTCTCATGGGTTTTAAGAGAACCCAAGAGCTCATCCATGCTAAGAGTTTTGAGATTCTTGGCTTCTTGAATTGCCGTCACCTTAGGTCTCCATTTCGTTGGAAGAATCCTAAGAATTTTTTGAATTTTATCTTCATTAGAGTAAACCTTGCCAAGAAGGTCCAAAGCGTTAGTGAGAATAGAAAATCGACTATACATGGAAGCAAGAGATTCATTAGGCTCCATTTTAAATAATTCATAATCATGAACAAGCATATTTATGTTATCGTCTTTAACTTGAGTGGTTCCTTCGTAGGTAACCTCAAGTTTATCCCAAATTTCTTTAGCCGTTTTGCAACTAAAAATTTTGTTATATTCATCCATGCTTAATGCACAATTTAAAGCATTTAAGGCTTTGGCATTATATTGAATTTTCTTAATATCATTTTCATCATACTCGGACATTTTCTTAGGAAGAATTTTTCCATTATCATCCTTTTTGTTAATTTCATAGGGTCCTTCAACTACAACTCTCCATTGTTCAAAATCACTAGATTGTAAAACTATGCTCATTCTATTTTTTCAATAGCTATAATTTTTACCATCAAATAGAGGTGGTCTATGGGTGTAGAGACCTTCGGAAAGACCGGTTCCTTGATATATAGACATGATCGTAAACTCTAAGATTGTTAAATCAAAATAAGAGTACAACCTCTGATACCAATTGTAGGTCGGAAAATACTCTAGAGGGGGGGTGAATAGGGTTTTAAAACTTAATACGGAATTAAAAATCTTTTCGAAAATGTTTAAGTAAAATAATTTACTAAACAAATTTATCAAGGAATGTAAGCAAATAAACAAT
Source organism: Lonicera japonica (assembly GCA_021464415.1). Lineage (NCBI taxonomy): Eukaryota > Viridiplantae > Streptophyta > Magnoliopsida > Dipsacales > Caprifoliaceae > Lonicera > Lonicera japonica. The sequence continues at coordinate 48,195,940 of CM038466.1, forward strand.
CAAGTATAAGAGCAAATAAATAAGTAATCTCAAACAATTTAAACAATCAATAATAAAGAGATTGAGTTAGAAAGATAGAACCAATTTGAAGTCGAAGATTTTTTGTCCACACGGTTAGGCTTGTTCCCCCTACTCCGCGCTCGGTTAGTTCCCCGAGAATTTTCACTATAACCGATCTCCTTCCGGGTGAAGATCAAACCTCTACAAGTGTATTCTTATCACACACTCTCACAAGTATTGAAAACACCTTCAATACTCGCACAAGAAATCCCTCTTACTAATTCTATGAGATACACCTCTCACAAAAATGATTTGAACAAGTTTTGGTGACAAACACCAATGTACAATATCTCTCTTGTGTATAACAAAATACAAATGAAACTCACACTAAGAGATATCAATATTGATCAATGAATATAAGCTCAAAGAATGAAGAGATTGATCAATGCTTTAGCTAGAATACTTGAATAATAAGAATATATGAAAAATGGTTTTGTATGATCATTCAAGTTGTTAAAAATGAGTCTTAAAACTCATATTTATAGCTTGAGAAAGTTTGTAGCCGTTTGTAGTGGATTAATTAATTAATGGGACAAAATTGTACATTTGTCAAAGTTCCAACAGCTAGTTTTGACAAAAAAATTCAAATTTGTTTTGTTAATTTCTCCCAATTTGGCCGTTGGATCATGCTCAAATTTTAGTCAAAATTTCCAGGAGATGTTGTCTAACTACTGTAAAAATTTCAAAATGATCGGAGTTCGGGAAGGCCTCCATTTTACCGTTAGATCAAAACTGTGCAAAAATTGAGGGAATTTTAAACGAAAAATAAAAATATTTTTCCAATTTAATAATTTAGTTCCAAATAAAATTCTAATGATTTTTGAACCTCAAATATATGTTTCTAAGATACCCATTTTTATTATAGCTTAAAATATGATCATTTAAAATTAATATGAATTTATTTCAAAACCGGTTTTTGTAAGAATAATGTTTTGAAATGATTTTGATTCAAACTTGGTTTTGATCAATCTAATAATGATGCAAGTTTATGTTTGAGCTATATAATCAATCAATTAAGAAACTTTACATTAATCCTAAGCAAACACTCAATTACCGACTAGGTGAGTCTTCGAATGCTTCGATTTGTTTCTTCAAATTGATTCTTCACTTGAAGCTTTTCCCTTGAAGCTTTAGCATATGATCCTTGATCTTTTGTTCTTCATGAAATGCATTGCTAGCTTGTGAGTGATGAGAATGATTTTCTTTGACTTGTCCAACGCTTGTAGTTGAATGATCTTGATTTGGATAGATCGGTTTTAGTCGAATGCTTCATTGACTTGATCGGATATTGATTGAATGATCCTTATCAAACTTTCTTTGAGCAATCATGCTATTCTTGATTTTCCAAATAAGAAATCTATAATCTTATATCAAGAACATGTTAAATTACACATGATTGATTTATTGTTATTATCAAAATAAGATTAAGACCTTCAAGGTCAACAAAAACATCAACCAAACATCACCTAAGGGACTATTCACTTGGCACTTAAAATGCCACTTAAATCAGAAAACTTAAAATTTTCAGATTTAAGTAGTTTAAAAAGTTGTTTGATAACCTCAAAAATTAAGTAGCCACTTAATTTTTACCATTTAAATCTTAAAATTTCCATCGAAAATTTTAAGTGGCAACTTTGCCACTTAAATCTGAAACTTCATTTTAAAGAGTGTAAAATGTCCATTTTACATTATTTCTTTTAACAAAATTACACGGCCATCATATTCTCTGTATCCACCACAAAGATCTGTCGCATCTCTTCTTCTTCTTCTTCTTCTTCTTCTTTTTCAACTCCGGTTATCTAGGCAGTGAAAAGAAATGGTGTGGGTGATGATAAATCCATATCCAATTACACAAACTCCTCCAAAAGAAGTTAAAATTACCCCAAGCAAAAAAAGGTACAAAAATGAACTACATATACCACACTCTTTTGTGGTATATTAAGAAAGGTAGTGTTTCAAGCAAAGCATATAATAACTAATTTGTGGGAGAATTAAGAAGATCTGGTGTGCTAAGCACATGTAATATATTACGTTTTAAGGTTGTTCATGCGTAAAATATTGAAGTATTTGTACATATATTTTGGTTATTTTGTTTTAGATGTTTCAAAGATTAATGGTGTAGTCTTTTTTCTTCACTCAATCATACAATACCGAAATTGGTACAATAATTCAAAAATGAGTTTTTGACTTTAGTATGATATGTTTGCATCGGCTAATCCCTACCGAATCATGTATCTTATATTAGGTAACAAGTTGCTGAGATATCATACTAGATTAGGTACCTTGTCGCCAATTTATCATAGCAATGCGGCACTGTGTGGCCGAGTAAAGAAAATAGACTATACCTTCAATATTCGAACAATTTACAACAAAAGAAAGAAAAGATATGTACAAATGCTTTAATATTTTGCTCATGCATAACCTTAAAACATAATATAATTCATAACAATGTTTGATTTGTGATTTTACTTTATTTGTGTATGAGTTTGTCCAGGTTGACATGCCTTAACATTTTGGAAAGTTATTAGTTTGAACATTGGGATTATGTATATGGCTAGAAATTAGCTGCTGTTTGTTTATTGAGAAACTATTGTTTTGTGTCAATAAGTGTATGGAATTAACTACATTTCTTATCGATCACGTGGTTTATTTTAGCTGCAAGATAGTACGTATTTATGTTTAATTGCATCATGGACATAATTGGGTGAAATAGAATCAACTCATACCATTATTTAATACTGAACTGAGTTGTCTCCATACTCCTTAGGTATGTTCTTTCTATAAGCATATAGTCAAGGGTTTTGCAGGTATTAATGTGCTTCATTGATTGTGCTAAGAGTTTTACAAGAGATTTACTTAGTTTATATTAATTGTGATTAGTCTATTGTATTTTGGGAGTACGTGGGAACGATTTAGACACTCTCACCAATTGTTTTGATGACAGTGTAACTTGTTATGTATTTGGACTTTGCAAATATGGTTTTATTATTGGACTTTGTTTTATTATTGTAATTAGGCTTTTACAAATGAAGTTTGAACATTATAGTATTATTATGTGCCAAATGTTTGTTCAAAGATGGAAGATTTTTAATTAAATTACTTTTACTTTTCTATGAAAAAGTTTAAAAAGTTAATTGTTGTTTTAAAATCGTCACCCTTGGTTAGGGGTGGTTTCGGTCAAGGTAAAAATTAAGATACCCAAATCTAAATTAAATTTGAAAGTTTGGTTTTGGTTTCTGAATCTTCCAAACCCAGACCAGAATAAAACTTTTCGTCAGTTTCGGTTTGGTTTTATTCGATTTTTATATGTTATTTTTTAAAATAAATAAATTGTAATGCAACACATATTTTGGTCAGAATAATATTAACTTTATGCTTGCTACTAATTATTTTAAATAGAAAAAATATTAACTCTTACTTTTATAATATAATTCCAATATTCATGATACCTCAAAGAGTCGAATTCTCAATTTTACTTGTAAATTTTAGGAACATATAATTTTAGATATTGAAATAATATTATTTTTGAGTCATATATACAATGATTCGGTTTGGTTTAGTTTGTTTAGGTTCGGTTCGGTTCTGCATTGGCACACCCCAAACCCAAACTAAACATATTCGGTTTCTATTCGATTTCAATTTTTTTTCGGTTCAACTTATAACGGATCAATTTGACTTGGTACGGTTCGATCGTTCAGTTTTCAGGTTCGCCACAGAACCTCTACCCCCGGTAGTTGAACGATTGAGTATACGTGGATTAATTAAGTACTCGGGTTGTGACAAATTTACAAAACCACTAAGGATAACATGGTAAAAAAAAAAAACAAGGGAGCAACTTTAGGTAATGCAAACAATATATTACTAAGATAGTCCCATTTTTTTACCTTTACTATATTTTATATAAGTAAAAAATAATTCATATTATTTTTTAATTTTTTTTTGAACACATGAAATCTTACTTCTAATTTCTACTCCTAAGATAATGGGGGAAAGGAGGTTGCTTAATCGTAGCGGGTGATATTCAAACCCCGGTTGTCTGAAAATTTGAGAGAGAAGGTTACCACCAGGCCAACTCTTTGACCATCAATTATATGTTCTTGTCAAGTAAGATAAATGTCATAGCAAGATGGTATATAATCTCGAAAATAGAGAGAGATATAAACTGAAATCGGATTAATTACATGAGTGTTTACAGAAAAGTAAGACAGAGAAGAAAGTGAATTGTACATTAACTTAGAAACTTAGATAAAATAGATTTAAATTAAAATAGCATTAAACCTTACCTTGTGGCAATCAAATGGAGGAGAAACCTTCTCATTTCTCTCATATTATAATGTAGATTAGTATCGGGACTCACTCTATACATGTGTGCAACATAATAATTAGCAATTTTTGAAATTTATGATATTTAGTTGAGTGGTAATTAAATGTGCTCTTCGGATATAAGACTGGAGGTTCAAGTTTTCACTTTAGCATTGTTTTATAATAACTTTTAGTGTGAAAACGATAATTTTATAATTTCACAGACCTGTCAAAACATTCTACTCGCGTTTTTTTTATGCACGGATAGGTTTAATATGTAATGGGAATAATAAAATATAAAAGTATTGTTGGTTTAGTGGTAAAATATCTTTAACTTTTAACCTTAAAAACATGGGTTGAGTCCGGCCAACAGTAATAAAAAATCTATTAATATTTGGTGTTATAACCGCTCTCTATCACTTTCATTTTATATTAACCACACACATAGCACACGCAATTTTACATATTATTATTATTTTACATATTATTTTCCATGTGTGCATATATCTATTATTATTTTGCATATTATTGTAAATATTTAATTCCAAAATCAATTTTATTGCACACGCAAAATATGGTTGAATATGATAAAATAATTGTCTCTAAATGACCAATTTGAAGCATCATCAAGATTAAAATATTGAAGTGGAATTGTCAAACATACGTACCGCATATCTTATCCAAAATAATTGGAATTGTCAAATGTCCATACCACAAATCTTATCCAAAATTATACTCCTTATATAAAATAAAAATACAGTTTCTTTATCTTAATTTAATAATCTCAATTCTTCTTTAAAACATAAATTAATATGCCAGATTTTACACATAAAAAAATATACATTACTATTAAAATAATAATTATACTAAAATTAATTTATTTTTTTTTTTAAATTGAACTATATAGATTTGAACAAACTAATTAATATGTTTCTGATATATACGTGTAGCACCTAATTAAACAATGTGAGACACATGGGGTACTAGTATTGTAGAAAAAGGGATGGGTTTTCCCACTCCACGCTCAGGTCCGAATCACAGGAATCTCGTTTTTCTTTCCTCTCTCCCATGACCAATCACCGTATGTTTTCTTTCCTCTCTCCCGTGACCAATCACCGTATGTATTTATGCAACGTTTGTATCAAAAAGAACGTAAGAGCATATCCAATCATTTGCTTTTTAAAAAACTACACAAAGAGTCACCTAAACACGTTATATGACATTTTAGTTAACTTGAAGGAGTGATGAAGGAGTGCTTTCCGATAGACGTGTTAGGAGAATGTAGACCGAAAAAATTAGTTGCCTTTTGATGACTTTTTCAATTGGCAATTTGTACTGAAGCTTCATCTTCCTTTTTGCTCCAATTGGGATTCATTTCATTCTTTATTGAAGATTTGAAGCTCTTCTACTTTTTTGGATTGTGGGAGTTAGCAAAGTTCTAGCTTGATATGGTATATGGAATAGGTATTGTTGGTTGAACATGGAGGAATGGGGATTGAACAGGTGATGTTATGAAAATGATTGAAAATCGGATTGTGGTTGAGATTCAGGTTGAAGTAGTGGGGATTGAGAGTTAAATTGTTGGTTTAAATGAGTAAAGAAAGGAATTCTTGGATCCATGGTGAAAGTTTTGAGAATGATAAAAGAGTATCTGTGAGACACGAAAATGGCAAGAGTGGCAAAATTTTTGATGTAACTAGTTTTAGAATGAGAAAGTGGTGATAAACAGTTATAAAATACTCATCAATTATCACCTCTGCTACCTAAATCCTAAATGGCTAGCTTGACAAACTAACATCCTCTTTTAGCTAGTCCCCTAGAGAGAAAAAATAAGCTTTAACTAACATTATGACACTAAGAGTGTGTTTCGCAACTTCAATTTCATGTTATGAAATTGGAATTAGAACATGATTTTAAAATTATATTGTTTGGATGGACCAAAAAGTCATGGTTTTAGAATTCCGGTAGAATTCCAAAACCATCAATTATAAAAGATTGAATTCTATATAGAGAGTAGAGTTTTCCAATTCTAATTCTCATTGAAATTTAAAATAACTCACCATCAATTACCACTGCCCTTTCACCTCCACCCCACCCCTCCACCACCATTGCACCCCACCCATACCCTAGTAGCCCCCAACCCTTTATACACACATATAATATCTGCAGTGTACATTTATAATACATAATACACTACAATTATATATATATAATATAAACTTATAAAACAGGGCACACAAACAGGAGGAGGTAACCATCGGCATCTAGCATCTAAGTTTGAATCTGACCTCTTTTCTTTTCTATAAAATTGGCTTATTTATAATGTACATATATAATACATAATACACATGTTATGCATATTATATACCTCAATATTATATAATATAAAAAATATAAATACATACAGCATATACAATAAATTTATATGTATATTAACAAGGGTACCACAAAAACAGCCACCACCTACTATCAGAACTCTAGCGACCACTGCCAAAGCTCTAGCAGTGTATAGTGAAACTTCTTTAAACCGATTGGTTCTTTGGAATTTCAAATGAATTCTACCAATTAGCCAAACAAACTCATTTGGAATTCCAAATAAAAACTTCATAGAATCCAAACAATAGTATTGTAATTCTATAGCAATGCAATTATATAGAATTACAATTCTTATAGAATTCCAAAACTATGCAATCAAACGCACCCTAACATTAATTTTAGCCCTAAAATTACCACTACACCTATGTCCCATTTTTTTTATTGATTTATGAAATTAAGGTTAGATTTGGAAATTAATTTTTGGAGTAAGAACTAAAACCCATGCCTTCGGGTTTAATAGCAATAGATATATGAGTACAACCATGGACTTTGGATAAATAGATTAGTTATTGGTTTATGGATAAGGCCTCAAGTGTGGAATATTGGTTGAATGGCTGAGAGAAACAGTAGGCCGGATGGGTAGGAGGTGGCCCACAAAGTATTAAATTCGCATTTGCACATGCCTATCTATATTTAATTATTCCCTCCCTTTTGAAAAATCCAATTTATTAAAAACTCAACATTATTATTATATTTTTTATTTAATTTACAATGACTTTTCGTTTTTACCCTTTTTTTATTCAAAACTTTTACTTGAAAAGTGAAAGTACAAAAGAGCAAAATAAGTATAATTTTATCTTTTATGGAAAGTAGACATTTATTTTTTGATATCCAAAAAAGGAAAGAAAGACTAGCAATTTGGGACGGAGGGAGTATTAATTAAAATAAAATGACACATTTGCATTCTAAACTTCATCTTGTGCCAATTCACACCCCAAACCTAAGTAAGTGTTTTTAAATGCAAAATCTGGCTACATCCGTAGGAACTTATTTGGTTAATTAGATAAAGAAACTCAAAGTTATGCTTGTTTTTCAACCTTAACCTCATAATTTTATTTTTTACAAATTAAACCTTAGAATTGTGATTTCGTATTAAATCGAACCTTGAAGTATTTAACTCATAAAATATTAATAATTCTATATCACTTCAAATAATAAGAAAATTAAATATTTTTTGGCTTTGTATAATTTTTTAATATTCGAGGGGTTGATAATGTAATTCTATAAACTGTTTAAGGTTTAAATTGTAACGATTGAAATGATAAGAAATTACTACTTTAAGATATAAATTGCAAAAATTAAAATTTTGAGGTTATGACTAAAAAATAAGGCTAAATTTGAGAGGGGGGAGGGGGGTTATATAATTAACCAAACAGGTTCAATTAAAATTTTGACGGAATGTAAACGGAGTGTGCACTTAAAAACACTTACTAAGTTTGGGGTACAAACTGCAATAAAAATAAAGTTTGGAATACAACTTAAAACCATGGGCAAAGTTAATTATTAAGCCTTTGTACGTACACAAAATTACTAAATTATCACTTTTGCATATTGAATTAGTATAAAATAATAATATAGCAAGGAATTTAAACCCATGACCTATGCAAACACATTTAATTACCATCAAAGCAAACGTCATTATATCTTCATAATTTAATTTGAAAAATTACTAAATATATTATTACACACATGTAAATATATCCATACACTAGTATATAAGAATCTTTTTCGCCCCCAAATATTTCCTAAATTAGAAAAAACCCAAATGTAAGATGTAAGGCTCCAAGTCCTCTTTCCAACTATGTAAAGACGTAAAATTTCAACTGTGAACATTATTTTGATCGGGGAAGAAAATAAGGTTAATGTATCCCAAACTCAAACCAAATGTAAAAATTCGATTTTGGTTGCTAAATTTTAGAAACTCAAATTTGAACCAAACTTTTTGGTTCGGTTTTATTCAATTTTGACATATGTTTTTTTTTCTAAGGAGCAAATATATATATATATATATACCATATTTTCTATTTATTTACTATTTATTTGTACATTTACAAGAATAAAACACATTAAATAAAATGAATTATCTTGCCATCATGTATGTGATAAAAAAAATCTTTGCATTGTATAGTTAATTCAATAAGGAAAATGATAACATGTGCCCTTAGGGCACATGATAACCATACTATAAATGAAAAAAATACCACTTTGCGTGAGAATATGTACCTAAGTTAATGCATGTTATAACTTAATTCTTTTTATAGGTGCATAACATGTGCCCTTAGGGCACACGTTAACATGACTCATTCAATAATAAGGGCACGCATTAATGACATTTTTTTAAGATTATCACAATATATAATTAATAAGGAACATATTTTTTTATAAAAAGCTATATTTTTTGTATTGTAGTATAGTTAACGTGTGCCCTTAGAGTATATAGTAACATTTTTTTATTTTCTTACACATACTTCGGTTCGGTTCAGTTTAGTTCGGTTTTGTACTAGTTTGCCCCAAAACTAAACCAAAATTTTTGGTTTTGGGTTGGTTTTTTCGTTTTCGATTTTAGTTTCTTTTCGATTTGGGGTTTTTCAGATCGGTTCGATCTGTTCGATCGGTTTTTGAATTGACTTGAACACCCCTATTAAGCATAATGATATAGCCAAAATATTGAGCTGGCGCTGAAATTCTCTAACACTAAATTTTTGCATAAGTGTTCTTAAATGCAATTCTTCTTTAATTTGAAATTTTGATAGTCATTTCACTCACTTCTATATTAATTTTTTTGTTAAAATTTTGTAAAAATGATCTATTTATTAGATATAAAAATTTTACAAAATTTTCATATATTTACTTGAATCTTTTTGTTAAAGATTTGAAATCTCTTTTTATATTCTAACTCTCTTTATGTATATCTATATGGGTATATTTCTAGTAAGGTCATAAATTAAGAACCTTGAGTCGCGGATTGAACATTTTTTAGGGAAAAAACGGACAAGTTTTTTGACTAAACTAAGTAAAAATGATCTCTGTGATTAGTAAATTAACTCTACCAAGTTTCATAAAAAAAATAAATTGGGAAGTGGGTTAATTACAAAATCGAAATATATAAGTCTAGTTAGTAAAAATATATATTTCAATGTTGTAGTTAACCGACTTTTCAGTTGAATTTTTTTATGAAATTTAGTGAAAATGATCTACTACTAATCATGGAGATCATTTCTACCAAATTTCATCAAAAAAATTATTCAATTGAACCTCCAAAATATTTAATCTGTAATTTAAGATACTTAAGTTAGCACTTTATTTAAAATTTACCTCATATATATAGATATACAGAGCATTTCTGGTAAGGTTCAGACCTTACGGATTGGGGCTTTTTACGACACTTTTGTGTCGTAAAAACATTTGGGAGTGTGTTTTTATGACGCAAAAGCATCGTAAAAATGACCAATCCGTAAGGTCTGGTCCTTACTTAAAATTTTTCTTATAGATATATATATATATATATATATTTACACATGCATGATGACGGTATGTTGTCTCTTCTTTAATGGTGTTATAAAAGTCAAATTTAGTTGAGCTTATTGTTCAATATACGTAAATTGTATTTATGGGGACACCAATAATAAAGATGGAGACAGAGTTGAAAAAAATATTTTGTATTGAGCATATCTTTGTTTGATTTGTGTAGCTTTGTAAATAAGGAGTGTGTTGTCTGTTTTGTCTAGACTTTGGGTGTGGGGTCTAATATCGTACTAGTTCTTAAGGCCTAAAATATTAGGTACCACACACATCAATTTAGATTTAGATCCAACAAAACTAACTGTCGATACAATAACACAATAAAAATTTACGCAATGTTATAAGTTAACGGGTGAACGTTTAATAGTTTTAGATTGTATTAATATTCATCTAATAAAATATGATAAATTAACAGATTTGGTCCGTTAATATTGCTTAACAAGATACCAATTGTTAAATTCGTTAATAATATACATAGTTGTATAATATTATATATGTATATATCTTTAGTGTAGAGGTATATTTGTATAAATATTGCACATGTGCTTATTAATTCAATGAGAGTTTACAAAAAATAGATATAATATTATATATACAATTTTTTTTTATTTATACATGTACTTAACGGATCATATCGAGTAATTCGTTAACACCCAAAACGATAATACCTAAAACACAATAACACGTGATAAAAAAAAAAGGTAGTCGTTTAGATCCAAAAACACTTGAAATACAATAAAAATCGACATGAACAATATCTGAATACTAGCTAAACCGACCATTGCCGGGTCAATTTAGATAGCTCCATCCTTTAAAGAAGACGATCATCTCTTTCATAACAAAGAAAGAGTATTTATTTGAAGGTGTAAATGAATGAATTTACGGCCAAAATTATGACAAGTTGATCCTATTTTTTTTTTTGTTTTAATATCAGAAATATATATAAAGTTTTCAATTAAAAAATTATTTTTCTCTCAAATCAAGAACCGTTAGAGATGACTATTATAAAGCTAGTAAAACATGTTCGGTGAATATTATATGATAACAATAATAGAAATTAGGTGATACATGTCGTTGATGGTAATTAACTGTTAATGTGATTGAAAAATTAATTTATGCGTTTTTTTTTTTTTTTTTTAAACCAAGTGGTGTTCAGGTTCACTTTTGCACATTTCGATTAATTATCCTTCTTATGAAGGATCATATTTGTTGCAGGCCACATAATGCTTTTGCTGCTGCCGGAGTTTGACCTAAGGATCTTCCGGTTAACCCCAAAGTTGAACCTTGGGCAATAATTGTTGGGTCAAGTTTAATAGTTAATTTATTATATGGGTACTCATTCGGTCATTCCATTTATTTTTTATTATTATTTTATTAAAATTGAAAACCGTTGCGAGATAATAATGGTACCCACAATTTCGAAAGTGAGAAATAGCTAAACAAAACTCTTGCATAATTAGGGTGGTGATATTGGCACCCCCAATATCTATCGGTAACACTCCCACCAAAAAAAAAAAAGTAAGTTGTTATTTCCACCCCACTTCATCTATTTTAGTACAAAAGTTAATTAATCCTAAACTAATTTTTCACCCACTTGTTTTAATTTAAAACAAAAGTTAATGAACATTCCTCCAAAGTTAATCAAACATTTATCCCCAAAGAAATTTTCCTCCAAAATTCCTCTCTTCTATCAAAATAGGCAACAAAACTTTGATCTCCACCATTGATGCAAAATGGTAAGCTTGAGAAAAATGGAAGGAAAAAAGGAAACTTTGTAACAAGATAAGAAAATCAACAAACAAAACCTCCATTAATGCAAAACTCTAAATTTGAGGAGAATGGTATAAACAAAACCTCCATTGATGCAAAACTCAAAAGTTAAGAATAATGGTAGAAAAAAGAGAGAAACTTTAAAATAAGGAAAGGAAAACAAATAAGAAAAAGTTAATGAAAGGAAACACGAAGAAGGTTTATTCGGTTCTCCGTAACCGAGTTGCAGGCTTGTACACTCGGTTTCTCTCAACCGAGTATGAAATCCCATAAAATGTAATGTTCTCGAGACCTTAATTCGGTTGAGAGCAACCTAGTGTGATTAATGTCACTCGGCTGCTCACAGTCGAGTATAATATAACAACACTCGGCTGCTCTCAACCGATTGAAGGTCCCGAGAGCATGATATTTTATAGGATTTCATACTCGGTTGAGAGCAGCCGAGTGTACAAGCCTGCAACTCGGTTACGGAGAACCGAGTAAGCCTTCTTCGTGTTTTAAAAAGAAAATTTTGTTTTTTATTTATATATTTGATGTGTATGCTATAAAAATTATATAAACAATAAAACAAAATAAAAACATGTATGTCTGTCTTTCATTAACTCTTTCTTACTTGTTTTCCTTCCTTTGTTACAAAGTTTCTCTTTTTTCTACCATTATTTTCAAATTTTGAGTTTTGCATCAATGGAGGTTTTGCTTTGTTTTGTTTATACCATTCGTCCTAAACTTAGAATTTGCATTAATGGAGGTTTTATTTATTGTTTTGGTGCTACCAAAATTTGTTGTTAGATAGAGAAGATGGTAGAGATGGTAATTTTGCTTGTTTGAGAAGATGGTAGAGATGGTGGAGAAATTTTGGGGTTAGTTTGGGGTAATTTGTTTTATGTTATTATGTAGTTAATTACTTAATCATGTTATTAATTAATTAAGTATGAGATTAATTCCTAAAAATAAGTGGGAGTAGTGGGAGTGTTTTGTATAAAGTGAGAGTATTATTAAAAGAAAAAAAAAGAGTGAGAGTATTAACAAGACTGAGAGTATTACTAATAAATATGGGAGGTGCCAACATCACCGCTCCAGAATTAACTAGTGCAAAGTTGATGTTCTTAATAGTTGAAATTGTCTTTTTTTATATTTCACGTTATATGAGTGAATAAGGTTCGATTTTATCTGTGACAGTTGGACGACTCACACTTAAATAATTGAAATTAAACTCAAGCAATTGAAGGTGAAAGAAAGTACAAGTGAAAGAAACTATTTATATCATGGAAATAAAATCTCTACCATCTATAACGTGTGCATATGGTTTTTGACGGAGCCTTAAAATTAAAAACTTATATTTAATGTTTTCATAGGTCCGCGAAATTACGAAATTATTTTTTATTTTTTAAAAAATTACAATAAAACTCACAAGACATTAAATCTAAAGGACACATATAATCATCTTTTGACCAGATACCATTTAATTTATTTATTTACAATAAGAAGAAGTAATAAATAATGATCACGGGTGATTTGGAGCATCACCAAACCTTCTCTATACTTGGCCCAAAACTTAAATTTGGGAGAAATTTTATAAAAACGCACATCAACTCTCGCCTATTCTTTTCTGATATTTGAGAAGTCCTAATAAATCTCCCTAAATTTAAAAAAATAGATAGTGGTCCCCAAATATTTTGCAGAGAAAATTTAGATGATTTTATGTTATTTTTCTCCATATTTGTTGAAACATATGATTCGGTAGTGTTTTTTCACTAAACTTTTCCCTAAACATGGGGAAATAACTTTTCCCTTAAATATAAGAAAACTAGAGGAAATGGTTGAACATACTCTTAGGTTTCGTTTGGTTCACGAATTTTAGTACTCGGAAAAGAAAAGTCGTTTTTTTTCTTTATTTGGTAAGCACAAATTCCAAAAATACTTTCCCGAGAGAAGGAAAAGTATGGAACAAAACTATTCATCTCAAAACACATGGGATTGATTTTTTCATGTAATTTTCAAGTATTTATTACAAAATTTTAGACAATAATACCCTTACATAAATACTTTCCATGCTTTACTAAAGACAAGAAAGGAAATTTGACAGAAAATTTAATTTCTCACATCCATAGAAAAGATAAGGGAATTGACTTTCCTTCTGTGAACCAAACGAGGCCTTAGTTAAGAGTGTCAGGAGAAACTCGAAAACTAAACGATTAGACTAATCAATTAAAACAAGAATTGAAACCGAAACAAAAAAAAAACGGAATATGTTAGGTTTGGATTTGGAATGTGCCAGTGCAAAATAGAATTAAACCGAATCGAACAGAACCAAACCAAATAATTACATATATAACTCAAAAATTATATTACTTTATTATATAAAACTTTGTGTTACTAAAATTTACAAACTCTAATAAAAACCTAACTCTTTCGGGTATAACGAATACTAAAGCTACATTATAAATGTAAGAGAATAATTTTTTTTTTAACTAAAATAAGTGTTATTTTACAAATTTTTATTCTAAATATATTAAAATCAAACTAAATAACTTAGTTTGAATATAGATTTAAAAGATTTAAAAATTAAATCGAAACTAAATTTTTAAATTTAATATAAATTTTAGTCTCTTAATTTTTACCCGATTGAAATCGAAAATATCTGCCGTCTTGGTTGCAAATTCAAAGGCAATGTCTTGAACACGACAGTAAAAATCTGAAACAGGAACGTACGTTTGTGTTATTATTACGGTAATTAAAATCATTAATTTAAAGTAAGGAATTAATTACAAATAAAGTTTTTGCCCTGACCTAATCCTTCACGCCTAGGGTTTCTCTCTCTCTTCAATTCCTTTGGTATATAAATTCCTTACTCTTACCCCTCTTTTTCTCCATCCTCGCCTCTCACTGCCCTAAAAGAGCCCTTTAATCTATTCCTTCCTTCGTTCCCTTCTTTCTCATCGAAGGTAACATCTCAACCAATCGCTAATTCGATTAATTTTGAACCTGTTGAATCAATTTTTACTCTTAATTTTGTTGTTTATCGTTTTGATTCGATCTGTGTTGTTATTGTTGATGATATAGATCTTTGTTTTGTTCTACGAGCTCGGAATAATTTTGCAACTGTTGAATCAATTTCTAATCTTATTTTGTTGTTCTTAATGAATATTAAATTTTCGTTTGGAATCGATCTGTGTTTGTTGATGTTATCGATCTTATTTTGTTCTTCGAGCTCAGATGGATATGTTATCAATCCTTTAATTCGAATATTTGCCCCTGTTGAATCGTTTTTTTAATTATAATTTGATTTTTGAACGATCTGTATTGTTCTTGTTGATGTTATCGATCTTATTTTGTTCTACGAGCTCAGATGTATATGATATGTTCCAAATCCTGTGATTAATCTGTCAATCCTTAAGAAACCCTAATTCTTCTTCCTTTATTTTGAATATTTGCCCCTTGTTGAATCTATGTTGTTGTTGTTATTGATGTTATCGAGTCAGATGTAGATGTTGTGTTCCAAACTCTGTGATTAATCTATCAATGCTTGCCCTAATTCTTTTTCGTTTAATTCGAATACTTGCCCCTTTTTAAATCAGTTTTTAATTATAATTTGATGTTTTGAATGATCTGTATTGTTATTATTGATGTTGTTGATCTTATTTTGTTCTACGAGCTCAGATGTATATGTTGAGTTCCAAATTTTGTGATTAATCTTGTCAATCCTTAATAGATCTGTTGATTGTTTTCTATTCTTATTTGTTTTACTGTTTTGGTGCTTTAATTTGCGAAGTTTACTTTATCCTTAATAGATCTGTTGATTGTTTTCTATTCTTATTTGTTTTACTGTTTTGGTGCTTTAATTTGCGAAGTTTACTTTATTTTTATCTAGACGCTATTTAGAATATGAAGGATCTCGATAATTTACAAATGTCAAATGTTTCAGCTAGTTTCTTTTGTTGTTGATCAATCATATTATCTTTCATGATTAGATCCACGGATTTGAATTAGATGCAAAAACAATTTTGATGATTAGATCTATGGATTTGAATTAGATGTGAAAGCAATTATGTGATTGAAAGTAACGGTTTTCATAACAGCTGTTGACAGATATATGTATTTTTGTTTTGTTTTACAAAGATTCGTTCTTTTAGAAAAATAACTTGACATGAAAAAATCATTGTGAGATATTGTGTGCTGCTTTAATTGCTTTTTGTTGGATTGTTTGCCCCTACTACTTAAGTTTTTATGTTAAAGTTGAATGACTTGTGTAATTTTCTAAGCAGAATGTCGGACATAAAATTATTTTTGATTATGAGGTATTGATCAGTTCTTTGTTTGTCTGATTTCAGGATTTGGGCAGTTTAATCTGCAGTGCTTGCAGTTTGCCAAAGTGGAGTGTGTTAAGTTAGAAGCATCTTTTATGTCTGAACGGGCCACTCTCTTTTTGTCATTATTTGGTTTGCTTGGAGAGTATTGTCCTACTTCTAGAAAAAAGGAAAGACAGTTATTATCCGATAAAGTTGGCTGTATGCATCTTGAGCCACATCTGGTTCACAACGCACACTACCAGGGTTGCCGGTTCATGCGGCCTTTTCAATCTTCAAAAAAGTTCATTAAAAGGGACACCTCATTCCTCTTCTAGTACAGTTGCTTCTTTTGTACCCACCTTGTTGAGAATAAGATGGCTTTGCAAAACATTGGTGCTGGAAACAAGGATGATGCCTTTTATCGATACAAAATGCCACGAATGATAACGAAAATCGAGGGTCGAGGAAATGGCATCAAAACCAATGTGGTCAACATGGTTGATATTGCAAAGGCCTTGAGCAGACCGGCTTCTTATACCACAAAGTATTTTGGTTGTGAGCTCGGGGCCCAATCCAAATTCGATGAGAAGACTGGAACGTCACACGTGAATGGGGCACACGATACTGCTAAACTCGCTGGGCTTCTCGAGAACTTCATCAAAAAATACGTGCAGTGCTATGGATGTGGTAACCCCGAGACAGAGATAGTGATCACAAAAACACAGATGGTTACATTGAAATGTGCTGCATGTGGGTTTGTTTCTGACGTTGATATGAGGGATAAATTAACTACATTTATCATCAAGAACCCACCCGAGAAGAAGGGTGGAAAGGACAAGAAGGCAATGAGGAGGGCTGAGAAAGAGAGGCTCAAGCAAGGAGAAGCCATGGACGAGGAACAGAAGAAACTCAAGAAAGAGTCCGTGAAGAAGAAAAGTACCACTTCCAAAGCATCGACTAAGAAGAAAGCAAATGTGTCTGATGAGGACCACTCGCCAGCTGGCAGCCAGGCGGATGACAACGAAGAAGCGGGCGGTGATGAGGACGATGGCATCCAATGGCAGACCGACACCTCAGCGGAGGCGGCCCGGCAAAGGATCGAAGAACAGCTGAGTGCTGTTACAGCAGGCATGGTTATGCTCTCTGCCAACGAGGAGAAGCCAAATTCAGGCAAAAACTCACCCGTGCGCGAGGAGAAGCCCAAGACCAACGGGCATTCAAACGGGGTTAATAATAAACCTAGTGACAGTAATCCCCATGAGGAGCTTGTTTCTGAGATTAAGGAGTATCTAAAAAAGGGTTTGTCCCCGATCCAGCTCAAGTCCTTTATGGGCTCCCTATCAGGCACTCCACAAGATGCGATGAATGCTCTTTTCGAAGCTATGTTTGATGGAATCGGAAAAGGATTCTCTAAGGAGGCTATGAAGAAGAAGAACTATTTGGTGGCGGCGGCGGCAGCAGCAGCAACAGCAGCACAGGAAGAGGAATCGCAGCTTGTTTTGCTTGGTGCTCTCGAGGGGTTTTGTGGGAAGGCGAGCCCTGATGCAGTTAAGGAGGTGGCATTAGTGCTTAAAGGGCTTTATGATGATGATGTGCTTGAAGAGGAGTATGTTGTTGAGTGGTACGAGAAGGGCTCAAGCGGCAGCAATAAAGGGTCTATGATGTGGAAGTATGTTAAGCCGTTTGTGGAGTGGCTCCAGAATGCCGAGTCAGAAACTGAAGACGAGTGAGCTGCTTTTTCTCTCTATTATGTTTGTTTGGTGCAATTGGTAAGTTTTTAAGTACTTTTTTTTTTCTGGCTTTCTTTGGTGCTTTTTGTGTGCCCCTGTTGTGGTGAGGAATAAGGATTGCTTGCTGGTATGGGTCTTTTTAGGGTTTGTTATTATTAATATTATGTACTACTGAGTGTGTGAAGAAACTTATTATGCTAGTGTGGTTTGCTCATGTTAAAGAATATTTTATCTACGCCCTTATCCACCTTCTTTCTTAAAAAAATAATGATGTTTAAAGGTTCTTGGGTACACTCCATCTGTCGTTCATGTTTGACCTTCATTTTCAAAGAATGCACTAATTTCATTGCAATTAATGGTTTAGAACAATGCTTAATTTTTGTTGTGAGTTTAGTTACGCTGATTAAGTCTTGAAAAAGGAAAAGGCGGTGGACTATTAGTTTTGGGTCATAATGAATATTGAACTCTTAATCGGAAAAGATGGGAGTGTTTTCGGTTGCAAATTGCGTGCTAAGAAGAAAAGGAAACAAGAGAAAGAAGGTTAATTTCATTACAAATGTACTGAAAGAGTGAGTAAATTAAGACAATAAACTGCGAACACAAATGTAGAAAGAATGGATTGTCCATCTTGTTTGTGTGCAATATCATTTTATCTGAGTTCATTGCCTTTCCTTTTAATGGGCAGATGAGCTCGTTTTTAAGTCAAATAACTTAAAAACGATCTAACACGATTTGGTATAAGAATGCGTCATACAAAATCGTTAACAATATGCTGGGTGGATAAAAAGAAATTATACAGTGTGAATAAATATATATATAATTGCAAATGTAGATGAGGTAGATGAGGTTGTACGAGGGGCGGCAACTTTAAAAACGAAGTGAAAATACATCATGAAACAAAATGAAATTGGTTCGAAATAACACTTGAATTCCTATTTATTGTCTAGAAATTTTGGCACGATGTTGTGTCTTGTTCGTGTATAAATTGTGGAACGAAATTGACTCAAAATTAGAATTATGCCGTGTGCGCTGATCATGTTAAAAAAATGAGAGAGAGAATCTTCATTTTTACTCATGTTAAGACATGTTTATTGGGATGAAAAAATTGTAATTGTGTATGTCAAGTCATGTCGTGTTTGTGTTAGCTAAAAATAACATGAGTTTGTATCATGTCATATTTGTGTTAGCTAAAATAACATGAGTTTGTATCATATCTTGTTTGTGTTTTCGTTTTTCTAGTTGTGTCGGACAAAAAACACAACTTATAAAAACAAATTACCACCTCTAAAATGTACTTCAAAGTCTCAAAATCTTTTTAGAATTACCCATACGAAGTATTTAGTTTTTTATTTTTGCTCCTGCCAAATCTTTAAATAGTGAAATAGTTTTATTCTTTGATACATTGATCATAATAATAAAAGAATGGTAAATTTACATAGAAAGTTTGAATTGAAGTTGCCCACCCCGCTCCCGATTGAAAAGAGCGTGCGGCACTTCAGAGTGACATTCACACTTTGATTTGCAACTTATTTTGAAATTTGCCCCACTTAATATTATGCCTGAGCATAGTATTATACTATTATTATATAGGGTTATGCTATATGTTTTTTATTGGATAACAGAAAAATACTATATATGCTTTTAGAATTGTCCTTAAAAATAGATTATTGTGAACTCCATTTCATCCGCACCTTAACGGACCTCTACGATCCAATTTTTGTTTCAAAAAAATTTTAAAAAAATTTAGGAAGCAATTTATTAACTTTTCCTTTAAAGGATGTGGTCTTTGTCGGTCTCATTGGTACTGTATTTGTCTCTAACAAGAACTTAAATATATAAAGTATCTGTGATTTCTTAGTCACAAGTACGACATATGTGATCGAGAACTGGTCATAAATACAATAACTAATTACTTAGAGTTACCAAAAATTTGAGATTGCATCTTTTGAAAAAATGTTGGTAGGGCATGCATTCTAAAAATGTTCAAAAACAAGGACGGATTGTAATTTTTTCACACCGTTAAAACGCTTTATTGCAAATTCTAATTTTCGTTTGTAACAAAATTGAGCAACTGTTACACGTACACAATTGCTTTCATGCTCCTAATAAAACAAATAATTACAAAACAACCCATCTATTTATTGACCATGTCGGGGCTACAATCAATTTATTGTAATTCTCAATTTCGATCATCACATTCTTCCATTCAGTTCATCTAATAATTAAAATTCATTAATGAACGAGTGATCAAACACTCGGAATATTAATGATTAAAAGTTAAAATTCAAAAATATATAGGATGAAGCACATATTTTCACAAATTTCGCGACTTCTTAAAGTTAAATCACCCTTAGGTATACTAATTTTATGGGATATCTCATGTTTAAACTCCACATTTTAAGGATATTTTAAGTTTGCACCCCCATATCATCTTCCTTTTACTTTACATCCCCACTGTAACTCTTTCTTTCTTTCTTCCTTCTTTTTTTTTTTTTTGTTAGCTTCAGTTAAGTAAAAAATGAATTGACAATTCTGCCATTCTCATCATCTCCTTCTCCTATTTATTTTATTTTTTTTGAGTACTTTTATACTAGAGCAGGTTTCGAACTCAAAACTTCTCATTAGTCGAAAGTGAATTCTGACTATCAAACTATTCCTAATAGTTATCTCCTTCTCCTAGTTGATATAAACCTAATATGTTGTTTAGTAATACACCTCGAGAAACTTATACATAAATAGATATAGAGTTAAACGATTAAATTCCACACCCTCAAATTCCCTCACTGCCCACGCCACTTAAAATTACACCATTATCTCCATAAAAAAATTATTGAGTTAATCTCCATAAAATTTTATCTCCACTAATTTACCCATTGAGCCATTATATAGTACAACATATATGATTTTTATTTTTTTTATTCATTATAATACTGTCATGGTTACTTAACTTCTTTGAAATCGGTCTTAAACTAAGGCCTCGTTTGGTTCACGGATTTTGGTACTCGGGAAAGGAAAGTCGTTCCTTTCCTTTGTTTGATAAGCACAAATTCCGGAAACACTTTCTCAAGAGAGGGAAAAATAGGGGGTAAAACCATTCCTCTCAAAATACATGGGATTAATTTTCCCATGTGATTTTCAAGCATTTATTGCATAAATTTTATACAATAATACCCTTACCTAAATACTTTCCATGGTTTACCAAACACAAGAAAGGAAATTTGACAGAAAATTTACTTTCCCACCTCCATGGGAAAGATAAAGGAATTGATTTCCTTTTCGTGAACCAAACGAGGCCTAAGAGTTTCACATTCTTGAATCCCTCAAATTAAGACTTCAAATCCTTTGCGACATAGTTAATGTGCCACATCTCTCCATGTAAGTAAGTTGTATTTTTTTCACTACTGATTAACTTGAAATTATGTGTTTTTTATAAATCGCAAAGTTAAAAAATAAAATATCCATTAAATTTCAGTATACAATTTTTCGTCAAAGAAACACATTTATAATTTGTTAATTCAAAATAAATAAATTTAACTATAAATTAAATAATTTATGCAATGAAACAGGTAATGATAAATTTTATGACTTATCATAATGAAAATGGTCAATCACATTTAAGAGGAAAACCCAAGTTGAGTGAGACAATATGAGTAATGAGTATGACCCATTTTCAAATGCTTCACTTTAGGGAGAAAGAGAGAAACACGAAAGGAAAATAGAGTTAAAGGAGATGGGACATGATTTCTTTTTTCATAGTGACCGGTGAGGAAAAGATTTACTTGTACAAGGGTAGAATTGTCAATTTTATTTTTATTTGTTAATACAAAACGATAATTTTACGACACATTTTTTTTTTATATAATACAACTCTTTTATTTACACAAATATGGAAATACTAAATCCACAACCATCACAAAGGGTAGACCAACAGGATTGGATGACAATCACATTTACGTAGGTTGGACTCAAGATCTTTTTATTATGAGGACAAAGAGGATGCCAATGAGTTACAAGGTTATTAACAATCTGCCAAATTCACAACCATCACAGTGAACCAATGGAATTCGACAACTACATCTATGTAGATCACTTAAGCTCTTTTTATTATGAGGGTAGAAAAGATGCCATATGTGGCAATTTTATTTTTATTTGGCAAAAGTTAACAAAATAAATTAACGGCGGGGTGTTGTTAGCATATATATACATAATAAAATTATAAAGAGTGATTCCTATTTTATGACTTAATTCATAATGAAAACGGTCAATTACATTTAAGAGGAAACCCAAGTTGAGTGAGACAATATGAGTAATGAGTATGACCCATTTTCAAATGCTTCACTTTTGGGAGAAAGAGAGAAACACGAAAGGAAAATAGAGTTAAAGGAGATGGGACATGATTTCTTTTTTCATAGTGACCGGTGAGGAAAAGATTTACTTATACAAGGGTAGAATTGTCAATTTTATTTTTATTTATTAATACAAAGCGAGGAATTTACATCACATTTTTTTTCCACATAATACAACTCTTTTATTTACACAAGATGGATATACTAAATCCACAATCATATACCACAAAGGGTGGCCCAAGAGTATTGGACAACCACATCTATATAGGTTGAATTCAAGATCTCTTTCTCATGAGAATAGAGCGGATGTCGTGTAATAATTTTACATAATAAAATTATAAAGAGGCATTCCCATTTATAGGGATAAATGAATCATTTTATTTTTTTATAAAATTTTGTCGGAATGGTCTCTATAATGAGTAGATCATCTTTACCAAATTTCATACAAAAATAAAGCTTAAAAGTATGTGAGATGATTATCAAGAATTTCAATGCCAAAAATGCAAATATATATCAATATTTCAAAGCTTAGAATTTTTTTTATAAAATTTGGTAGAGGTGATCAACTCACTATATAAATCATTTATACAAATTTTTTTAAAAAAATAAAAGAATCATCTATTTACCAATCCAAATGGGAATCCTTTCTCTTTTGTTAAAGTGATGTAATATCTCTTTATAGCATATCTTTATATGTACATCTCTCTCTCTCTCTCTCTCTCTCTCTCTCTCTCTCTCTCTCTCTCTCTCTCATTTTCTAGCATGTTATCATAGGGATAAAATCCTCTTGCAACCTCGCATCACCGGGCCGCCATCGAAGGTTCTCCTCTCGCTGCCTCGCCTAACGGTCGTTAATAGCTCAACCTCTCATTATCTCATCATATCTTCTTGCTCTACTACTGCGCCAATCAACCATCTACACGACTCATCATCCTTAGACCCTCTCCGACGCACATGTTAATAAGGCATATTTGGCATTTTTGTGGGCACACTCGGCTGGGTAAATGTTATTATTGTAGTGTAAAATAGTAGTGAAATGGTAAAGTTACCATACGCTTAGCATATCTTTCCCACGACATTCATTTAATCTTATTGTCTCCCATAACATTCATTCAGAATGTCGTATGGCTTGCTTTGAATGTCGTGGCTAATTTCAATTTCGCGGGGATGGTGATAATGTGGAACGTGCGACATTCAGTGTGTCGTGCGGTGGTGATGTGGCCTAATTATATTCTACGCGTTGCAGCTCAATCTCAAATGTATATGGTATTATGCCATATTTACACTACAATAATACCAAGTAGATTGGAGATGGCCTTAGAAACAAATTTGTTGCAGCAAACCTCGTTGTCATACAAGGTTCTTTTTGTATTAAAACTAGCCACAATGATAGGTTTGCAATGAATTAAATAGGGAGAATAAAGGGACATCAAACATAAATACCATAAAAAATGTTATACGTGCTATATTTAAACGATATAAATTGTTATGAGAGAAAAGAACTCTCACTATTGAGAGAGAAATCAAAATATGAAAAACGGTACATTTCGAAGAAAAATTGAGGTCAAAGACTCAAAGGCCTCCACTTCTTCATAAAACAGAGAATGTAAAATCTCATGTTAGAATCTTTATTGGTTTGCAAAACATCATTGAACTCAAAAATTGACAAAGTTTTTCTTATTTATTTATTTATTATTGAAAGCTTGCTTTCTATCACTCCTAAAAATATGATCATCACATGTAATAAAGAAAAGAAAACCCCAATAAGTTGAAATGAAAAATAATTTAACTTTTATACACTACAAGCAGGGAAAATCAAACTGTAAGAGCATCTTCAATAGTAATGTATATTTAAGTTTTGTGTAAAATATAAAAAAATTGTAAATTTTTTGGGTTTCAACGGTCTTTCAAATTTAGCTTTCATGTAAAATAAATGTATAAAATACACCTCAAGTTTATACTGCCACATCAGCTTTTTCTTTCCTCAATTATTTTATAAAACTTTAAAATATAATAGCTTTTAATAGAAATCATATATTTTAATAAAAATTATATATCTAAAATCTACTCATCAAAACCAACAAATCAAGATTCATTATTATTATAATATTATGTATACCAAAATTCAAGAAAAAATAATTAAAAATTGCATAAAATGATATCTAATATGGAGAATCATCTTATTGGTTCATTCAAAATTTACAAAAAAGTTTAAAAATGTACTATTGGAGCATATTTTTTTTACATTTCAAGTTTTGTGTAAAACTGTCTTAATAAATAAAATTTACATAAAAAAAAAATTACACAACGATCGGAGATGTTCTAACTTCTGGTTTATACATTTATACATATCTAAAACATAACTGCAATTCTTCATTAAGATATGTTATCATGACTTTCTCTTAAATTTATTGAAATATATATATATATATATATATATAATTATACAAGAGATGATATGACGATTGGATGAGGGAAATGCTCACTAAGATGCTCTTTATTTCACCCAAAATATCTTCTCTTCCTTCTCATAGGACCAAGGGATTCCATGCTATGTGCATGTTTGGCTCCTTCCTAACAGTCTGATCGATGCTAGTCCACACCTCCTTTGTGATTTGGCTAATTAACTTAATTATGGGAGAGTTAGTCAAAACATTCTTGCTATGTCATAAATCTAGTTAATTTAAAAAATATATAATTTTATAGGAAATGTTGTTAAAATTTCATAAAATCGAACAAAGAAACTTGTTATGCCAATTAAGGGTGGGATTCGGTCTGTTTAGTTTGGTAATTGCCCTATACATAACCAAAATCATGATGTCTGGATTTTCAGTATTTAGTATTTTTGGTTTTTCAAAACATGAAACCAAAACCATAATATTTGGTTTGTTTCATTATCTTTATTTTATATATTATTTGGTATATTTTCGGCATTTACCCATTTCAGTTTTCTGTATATAGTTAATTTTATTTTTACCATGTTTTTTCTCAAGGAATACGATTATATTAATCAACACCTTCACATATGGATTATGATGACATTACTAACTTGAAGGGTCAAACTACATAAAACCTTGAACTAATGAGATATAAATTTAAGAATTAGGGTATAAATATATTAAACATCGTATAATATCTTACATACATTATTAAATACATTTATATATGTTCTAACATTTTATGAAAACTTTAAAATTATACACATAATAATATAATAAAGCCAAAGATATTCTTTGATATAATAAATACATTGTAATAAAATATATAGTTATTTTAATATAGTTAAATCTATAATTTATCCTTATTTTTGGTATTTCAGTTTTTACAACAATAAAATCAAAACCAACTCAAAGAAAGTTGGGATTTTTGGTTTATGTATTTCCGATTTTTGGTATTTAAATATTTGAAACCAAACCCAATTTTTTCCGATCAATTTTAGTTGATTTTGTTTTTTACCATACCAATTTACATTCCTAGTGCCCATGGTAATTTGTAAGAAGTTATTCATTTACAAAAAGGGTGTGTTTGTTGCACGGGATTAGAATTATAATTTGATTAATTAAGCTTATTCGGTGTTTGTTGTCGAAAATGATAAGATAAATAAATCATATTATGTGTTTGGCGCAAGGGTGGATAGGATATTTTAATCCTATCCCGCGTTTGGTACAAAACGGGACTAGATTGCACTCATGATTAATTATCATTTTATCCCTTTAAAATCGCATAAATATATACCACACCTATATGTGGTATTATTTTATCCCATGGTTGTCAAATAACAAAAGTAATATAAAAATTAATTTTTAATTAATTAATTTTATTTATTTTGATCTTTTTCTTTACGCCCTTTAGATGATCAAATTTATTAATGAAAATTTTCAACCACCCAAAATCACAATAATTCAACTAATAAAATTCATTTATCGTATAATGTGATATTTTTATTTTATTAAATGAAGGTATTTATAAGAAATTTTAATTTTAGAAAAAAAATGTGCCATTAGAATTTGAAACTGCACTTAATGCCTAGTTCATAAATATTGTATGTAATATACAACTTTTCTCCCACAATAGTTTTTTATGAATCTTATTTGTAAGTCGGAAAATACCCTAGAGGGGGGGGGGGGGGTGAATAGGGATTTTAAAGCAAAATAGGATTTTTAAAATTAATTAAAAATGTTGTGTCTATATTTATCAAACAATCAATAATCAAGTAAATACCAAACACAATAAATAATATCACAATATAATAGAGTGAGGGATAGAAAGATAGAACCAATCAAAGTCGAGGATTTTTTGTCCACACGGTTCGGCTTGTTCCCCCCACTCCGCGCTCGGTTAGTTCCCCGAGAATTTCCACTATTACCGATCTCCTTCCGGGTGAAGACCAAACATCTACAAGTGTATTCTTATCACACACTCTCACAAGTATTGAAAACACCTTCAATACTTTCACAAGATAACCCTCTTGCTAATTCTATGAGATATACCTCTCACAAAAATGATTTGAACAAGTTTTGGTGACTAACACCAATGTACAATAGCTCTCGTGTATAATGAATTACAATTGAAACTCACACTAAGAGATATCAAAATTGATCAATGAATATTAGCTCAAAGAATGAAAAGATTGACCAATAAATAGCTTATATACTTGAATAATGAAGATATGTGTAAAATGAGTTTATATGATCATTCAAGTTGTTAAAAATGAGTTTAAGAACTCATATTTATAGGTGGAAAAAGATTGTAGCCGTTTGTAGTGGATAGATAATTAATTGGGCCGAAATTGCACATTTAGCGAAGTTCCAACGGCTAGTTTTTACTGAGGGAGTCGGCTCCCTGAGACTTCATGGAGTCGGCTCCATGACATTTCCATGAGGGAGTCGGCTCCATCATTTTCATGGAGTCGGCTACATGGCACTGGTTTTGGGGATTTTGTGCAATTTTCCAACTTTTGCATTTTGGCTCCAAATTTGATTTTAATGCTTGGGGAATGTCAAAAATATGTTTTCAAGACTTCTAAAATAGTTTTTGTGCCAAAAATCATTTATATAAAATTATAGTGAATTATACAAGATGACTAGTTTTCGGTAAAATATGTTTTCAAGGATAAAACTAGTTTTGATCAATCTTGTCGAGGTTAAAGCTTTTCATGAGGTATATAAATGATCAATGATACCTTTTACATATAATCTAAGCACTCACTCAATATATAAATGCTTCGGTCTTCGTGATGCTTGAATTTCTTATGTGTATCTTCATTTGATATATGCTCTTGGTTCTTTCTTGTTCTTGTTAGCTTCTAGGGCATATTGAAATCATACTTGACTTTGTATATCATTTGTGAATCTCTAAGTTGATTTCTTGTGAATGAATAGTCGTAGCAGAGCTTGTGTGAGAATATGATTGCTTCGGTTTGACGTTACACTTGGTCGGAAGGTGTTTCGGTTAAAGTGGCTATTATCATTGAACAACCGAGTTAAATAACACAATATTAACTTATTGTAATTATCAAAATAAGATTAATTGACTTTAAGGTCAACAATCCCCCCCTTTTTGATGATGACAATAGAGTTAATATGTGTTTAAAAACAGATATAAAATATAAGCATATGAATAATATGCTCCCCCTAAATAGGTGCATATATAAAAATTATACAAGTAATTAATGAAATGAAAGGTACTTGCATAGATAGTGAAGTTCAAATTTAAACAAATAAAACACACTTCGAAGTTCTTGATAAGCATTAAACAAACTTAATAGTTCTTAAACGAGCATAAAGACAATAAGCATAGCATAATAAAGACAAACATAGAAATTTGAAGGAGTGTGTACCATTCTCACTCATGACACACACAAAACACACATAAGCTTCTCCCCCTTTTTCTTCATCAAAAAGGTGGGAGTCATTCTTGTGGAGGTGGCGGCGGCGGCGGTTGATCCCATGGTTGCCAACCCGGAAAGATGTAGTCCGGATGGTAGTGTTGAAAATCCGTTTCAATCCGGTTGAACCGATGATGCATTTCTTGATGAGTATTGGTCAAGTTGATGTTGAGGTTGTTGATTGCATCCATGATTTGATCATGGCGGTTCATAGCTCTTGGTTGGCGAAGAGGAGATTGATGTGGGGATTCTTGGTCTTCTTCTTGTTCATCTTCCTCGTCGTCATCGGATTGTTCTATGTCATTTGGATCGTTAGGAATCCACCGACCATTTTCCAAGTGATAGTGCATGAGATGGAATACCCGTTCCGAGTATATGTCATGTTCCGAAAGTTCATACCCATCCGTCTCGTCGTCCAATGGAATATCAAAGTGCTTGAAGAGACGAGTCAAAACCATACCAAAGCCGAGTCCTCTATTTCCATGGCTCATGATCTCATAAAATTTATCAAAGATTAGACTAGCAAAATCAAGTTTATGAAAACTTTGGATTGCCCATGTAAGAAAGAGATCAAGATTGGTCATTTTGGAGTGACTACCCGTTCGTGGCAAAAGGCAATAGGTTAAGATGTGGTGAATGAGACGAGCATGAAGAGTAAGCATAGCAACCGAGATTCTATCATCCCAATTTCCTCCAACATTTCTAAAGCGCCGTTTTAAAAGAGTAGAAACATTATTTTGGCGGGTGTAACCGAAAATGCCTTCAAAATTTGAAGTAACAATAGTAGTGTTTTGACGATCAAAGCCAAAAATACGAGCAATATCATCTATGGAGAAAGTGATTAAAGTTCCTTTAACAAGTGTTCTAAGACGGGTTTTATCAACTTCCCCTTCGTTGGTAATTGGGTGATGTAAATTTGCATAGAATAGCCTCACCAATCGAGGATAGATATCCTCCTTTATGCATAAGAAATTTAGGATTCCTTGCCTACGGAATACATGCGTAATACGTAAATCATTTTCAGAAAACAACACTTGATCGAAGAGTTTACCTTCGATTATTGCTCGATTTGCAAAATCATTGTGAAAACGGGCTTCAAGCTCATGGGTGAGGAAGAGAGGAGGCAAATCACCTTGCCCCGGTTGAGGAACATTTTCCGGTCCCCGAGTACGTCTCCTTGTATTTCTTCTAGAGTGAGATGCCATAGAAATGTGAAATGGTGGGTTTGAGGGTTTTGAAGATTTTAAGGGAAATTTCAAAATTCGAAATTTTAGGAGTGTAAAAATGAAGTAAGGTTGAGGAAATAAGGTTTAAATGGGTTTTTATATAGATTTTGAAAGGAAATTTGTAGAAATTTGAGTTTGAATGTAGAGATTTGAAATTTTGAAGTGAGGGTTTTGGTGTAGAGAGAGAAAGTGGTGATTTGGGTTGATTTAGGATGGATTATGAAAGATTTATGGTGTATAGATAATGGATAGATGTTTTAGAGTAATTATGGAGTAATAATTTGAAGTGGGTTTGAGTTTTCAAAGCTTGAGATGTGTAGAAATGGAGAAAATTCGTGGGTTGTGAAGATGGTGAAGAAGATGTGTATATAAAGCTGTCGAGTCGACTCAGTGAAAATGAAAGGAGTCGACTGGGTCAGGGAGTCGGCTCCATGGGTACATGGGGAGTCGACTCCATGGGCATTTTAGCAAGGATTTGTCAATTTTTCATCAAGAAAAGATTTTGCTTGCTAAACCAACATTAATTAAGCATACTACAACATAAAAGCATTTGTTAAATACCATAATAACATGTAAAATTAATATAATTAAATTTAAACAAATATATAAAAAATAGTATAAATAATGTATGCTTAAGCATAAGCTTTATTAATTTCTTTTTATGAACTTTTTGAAATAAACTAGATATCACAAGCTCTAGTCATACCAAGTTCACGTCGAATAGTACAAAAACGGTCATCCGAAAGTGGTTTAGTAAAAATATCCGCAAATTGCGATTCGGTGCCAACGAATTCAATATCAACATCACCTTTTTGCACATGATCACGAATAAAATGATATCTTATCTCAATGTGCTTAGTACGTGAGTGTTGTATGGGGTTCTTGGTCAAGCTAATAGCACTTGTGTTGTCACATTTTATGGGAATGTGGCTAAGACTAATTCCAAAGTCCTCTAGTTGTTGTTTAATGTACAAAGTTTGTGCACAACAACTTCCGGCCGCCACATATTCGGTTTCGGCCGTTGAAAGGGCCACCGAATTTTGTTTCTTGCTTGACCAAGATACTAGTGCGTGTCCTAGAAAATGACAAGTGCCACTAGTGCTTTTCCTATCGATTTTGCAACCGGCAAAATCCGCGTCGGAATAACTTATTAAGTCAAAGTTGTTTTCTCTTGGGTACCACAAACCCAATGAACTAGTACCGGAAAGATAACGTAATATCCGTTTTACGGCTAGTAAGTGTGATTCTTTAGGATCCGCTTGGAATCGTGCACAAAGACAAACACTAAACATAATATCCGGCCTAGATGCCGTTAAATATAATAAGCTACCAATCATACCTCGATACTTCTTGATATCCACGCTTTTACCTTTTTCGTCCTTGTCTAGCTTCAATGTGGAACTCATAGGAGTGTTCATGGACTTTGCACCTTCCATGTCGAATTTCTTCAAAAGTTCCTTCACGTACTTCTCTTGATTAATGAAAATGCCTTCTTTGCATTGTTTCACTTGTAATCCAAGGAAGTAGTTCATTTCTCCCATCATGCTCATTTCGAATTCCTTTTGCATGCAAGTGGAAAAATCTTTGCACAAATTCTCGTTAGTAGAACCAAATATAATATCATCAACATAAATTTGCACAAGTAGCATACCATTATCATGATTTTTAATAAATAAGGTAGTATCAATTTTACCTCTAACAAAATCATTCTTAATTAGAAATGAACTTAATCTATCATACCATGCTCTAGGTGCTTGTTTTAAACCATATAAAGCTTTAGATAATTTAAACACATAATCCGGATAAATATGACTTTCAAAACCGGGAGGTTGTTTTACATAAACTTCCTCTTCAATAAAGCCATTTAAGAAAGCACTTTTCACATCCATTTGATATAATTTAAAGTTCTTAAAGCATGAATAAGCAAGTAGCATGCGAATAGCTTCTAGACGTGCAATGGGTGCATATGTTTCTTCATAATCAATGCCCTCCTCTTGATTGTATCCTTGGGCAACAAGTCTAGCTTTATTTCTAACAATTATACCGCTTTCATCCTTTTTGTTACGAAATACCCATTTGGTACCTATAATAGTATGATCTCTAGGTTTGGGAACAAGTGTCCATACTTTATTTCTTTCAAATTGATTGAGCTCTTCTTGCATAGCCATCATCCAAGATTCATCTTGTTCGGCTTCATTTATGTTTTTAGGCTCATATTGATAAACAAATGCCACATTATTGCATACATTTCTTAAAGATGATCTAGTCATAACCCTACTAGATGGCTCTCCAAGAATTTGATCAATAGGGTGGTTGGATACAAATTTCCAACTCCTAGGTAAATCATTCGAGTCTTGCTCGGTTTTATTTTCTAACTCCTTAATAAGAGCTTGAGCGCTCGATGGTACTTCCTTAGATGTATCATTAATTTGAATATCCGAAACTTTTTGGATAATTTCAACATCATCATCGGAACATGCTATAGGTGAAAAAGGATTTGTCTCATCAAATACAACATGCATAGATTCTTGGACAACTAAACTTTTCTTGTTAAAAACTCTATATGCTTTACTATTGGTGGCATATCCAAGAAAAATTCCTTCATCGGATTTAGCATCAAATTTTCCTAAGTGATCACGATCATTTAAAATAAAACATTTGCAATCAAAGACTTTAAAATATGCAATATTTGGTTTCTTGTCATTCCATAACTCATAAGGAGTCTTATCTAACTTTTTACGAATAATAGTACGATTAATCACATAGCATGCGGTGTTAACGGCTTCCGCCCACAAATATTCCGGCAAAGAATGTTCATTTAGCATAGTCCTAGACATCTCTTGAAGAGATCTATTTTTCCTTTCAACAACACCATTTTGTTGAGGAGTTCTAGGTGCCGAAAAATTATGATTAATACCATGTTCATCACAAAAACTTTCAATATCAACATTATCAAATTCTCTACCTCTATCACTTCTAACACGCACAATAGAGGCACCTTTTTCATTTTGAACTTTTCTACAAAATTTTGCAAAAACATGTGGAGTTTCACTTTTGTGAGTGAGAAAGAACACCCAAGTGAATCTAGTATAGTCATCAACAATAACAAAGGTATATAATTTACCACCCATACTAGCAACCGAAGTTGGACCAAATAAATCAAGATGCAACATATCAAGAGGTCTAGATGTGGTAATATCTTTCTTATATTTAAAAGAAGATTTATGTTGTTTACCAAGTTGACATGCATCACAAATTTTATCTTTAGCAAATTTGGTTTGAGGCAATCCTCTAACAAGCTCTTTCTTAGACAAATTATGAATTAAGTCCATATTAGCATGTCCTAGTCGTCTATGCCATAGCCAAGATATATCATTAATGGCGGACAAGCATTTAACATCTTGTTGTGATAATTCATCAAGTTCAAGAGTGTATACATTATTATTTCTATATGCAATAAATAGAATGGAATCATCACTAACATTTTTAACAATACAACGATCGGATTTAAAAATTACTTCATAACCTTTATCACAAAGTTGACTAATGCTAAGCAAATTATGTTTCAAACCATCAACTAACAACACATTATCAATGCATGTGGAATACTTACCAATCTTACCTATACCGATGATTTTTTCCTTGGCATTGTCCCCAAAAGTCACATTCCCTCCTTTCTTGGGAATAAGACTTAAGAAGTTGTTCTTGTCTCCCGTCATGTGTTTTGAGCAACCACTATCCAAGAACCACTTCGTTTTGCTTCCTTTTGCTTTCAAGCATACCTACACCATAACTTTAAGTAACTTCTCCTTTGGTACCCAAAATGTGTTGGGTCCCTTCGGGTTAGCAAACATAATGGTTCCTTTTGGAACC
Source organism: Lonicera japonica (assembly GCA_021464415.1). NCBI lineage: Eukaryota > Viridiplantae > Streptophyta > Magnoliopsida > Dipsacales > Caprifoliaceae > Lonicera > Lonicera japonica. Next base: position 48,229,321 of record CM038466.1, read on the forward strand.
CAAGCAAGCACCCTTTTGGGAAAACTTTTATTCCGATAAAAGCAATGATCCACATGATGAGTATTTCTACCACAATAGGAGCAAAGATGAGTGGGATCATGTGGTGTGTATGTTTTGAAAAAGTTTTTATACTCCTTTTGGTTATCCATTTGGTTATAACCTAAACCGGCTTTGTCGAAAACACACCTTTGTATTCCTAATAATTTATCCAAGTTGTCCTTTCCTTTGGTGAACTTGGCTAAACTATTGGTTAAGTCATCCACTTGATCTTTTAATTTGATATTTTCTAACACAAGTGTATTTGGAGTTTCTTTCTCCTTTCCTTTCTTCAAAGTTTTATTTTCATTTTTCAAAAACATATTTTCCTTCTCGAGGTTATCACTTTTGCTAGAAATAATCAAATTCTCCTTTTTGAGGTTTGCATACATTTTAGACAAATTTTTGAATTTTTTATGCAATTCCTCAAACATATCATATAATTCTTCATAGTCATTCTCATCATGTATATCATTATTAATAGGGATATTATCATCACTAGATGAGACACAAGAAGAATGTACCTCGTCATCTCTTGCCATAAGGCAAAGATTTGCCGTTTCCTCGTCGCTTGAATCGGCATTGGATTCATCTTCTTCGGAATCACTCCAAGTGCCTTTGAGTGCATGTCTTACTTGTTTGAAAGCTTTGTCTCTCTTATCTCTTCTTTCTTTCCTTTTAACCGGACAATTTGTTTTGAAATGTCCCGGTTCATGGCAATGGAAGCATTTCTTTTCTTCCTCATTATCAACTTTTGGTTGAGTAGATCGGTCATTGTTTCTTCTTGATGAGGGATCAAAGTTGTTTCCTTTTCCTTGAAACCTCTTTTTCTTGGCTAGAAATTTCATGAACTTTCTAGAGAGAAGAGCCATATCCTCATCTTCTATCATTAATTCCTCATCATCATCCAATTGAGTTGCTTTAAGAGCTAGTGACCTTTTGGCTTTTGAGTCACTTTCTTCTTCTCTTGCCAACTCCTTCTCATGGGTTTTAAGTGAACCCAAGAGTTCATCCATGCTTAGCGTTTTGAGATTCTTGGCTTCTTGAATAGCCGTAACTTTCGGTCTCCACTTCTTGGGAAGAGTTCTAAGGATTTTTCGGATTTTGTCTTCATTTGAGTATTCCTTTCCAAGAAGATCTAAAGCATTAGTAATAATAGAGAACCTACTATACATAGAAGCAATTGTTTCATTGGGCTCCATTTTAAATAGTTCATAATCATGAACGAGCATGTTGATATTATCATCTTTGACTTGTGAGGTTCCTTCATAAGTAACTTCTAATTTATCCCAAATTTCCTTGGCGGATTTACAACTAGAGATTTTGTTGTATTCATCTATAGTTAATGCACAATGAAGAGCGTTTAAGGCTTTAGCATTAAATTGGATTTTCCTAATATCATTCTTATCATATTCGGAAATAGACTTGGGAGAGACTTTACCATTTTCAGCGGTTTTGGTAATTTCATAGGGTCCAATTAACGTGACTTTCCATTGTTCAAAATCACTAGCTTGAAGAAAAGTACACATACGACTTTTCCAATAACTATAATTTTTGCCATCAAATAGAGGCGGTCTAGTAGTGGAAGATCCTTCGTTGATACCGGTTCCTTGATAAATAGACATGATCGTAAACTCTAAGATCGTTAGATCAAAACAAGAGTACAACCTCTGATACCAATTGTAAGTCGGAAAATACCCTAGAGGGGGGGTGAATAGGGATTTTAAAGCAAAATAGGATTTTTAAAATTAATTAAAAATGTTGTGTCTATATTTATCAAACAATCAATAATCAAGTAAATACCAAACACAATAAATAATATCACAATATAATAGAGTGAGGGATAGAAAGATAGAACCAATCAAAGTCGAGGATTTTTTGTCCACACGGTTCGGCTTGTTCCCCCTACTCCGCGCTCGGTTAGTTCCCCGAGAATTTCCACTATTACCGATCTCCTTCCGGGTGAAGACCAAACATCTACAAGTGTATTCTTATCACACACTCTCACAAGTATTGAAAACACCTTCAATACTTTCACAAGATAACCCTCTTGCTAATTCTATGAGATACACCTCTCACAAAAATGATTTGAACAAGTTTTGGTGACTAACACCAATGTACAATAGCTCTCGTGTATAATGAATTACAATTGAAGCTCACACTAAGAGATATCAAAATTGATCAATGAATATTAGCTCAAAGAATGAAAAGATTGATCAATAAATAGCTTATATACTTGAATAATGAAGATATGTGTAAAATGAGTTTATATGATCATTCAAGTTGTTAAAAATGAGTTTAAGAACTCATATTTATAGGTGGAAAAAGATTGTAGCCGTTTGTAGTGGATAGATAATTAATTGGGCCGAAATTGCACATTTAGCGAAGTTCCAACGGCTAGTTTTTGCTGAGGGAGTCGGCTCCCTGAGACTTCATGGAGTCGGCTCCATGACATTTCCATGAGGGAGTCGGCTCCATCATTTTCATGGAGTCGGCTACATGGCACTGGTTTTGGGGATTTTGTGCAATTTTCCAACTTTTGCATTTTGGCTCCAAATTTGATTTTAATGCTTGGGGAATGTCAAAAATATGTTTCCAAGACTTCTAAAATAGTTTTTGTGCCAAAAATCATTTATATAAAATTATAGTGAATTATACAAGATGACTAGTTTTCGGTAAAATATGTTTTCAAGGATAAAACTAGTTTTGATCAATCTTGTCGAGGTTAAAGCTTTTCATGAGGTATATAAATGATCAATGATACCTTTTACATATAATCTAAGCACTCACTCAATATATAAATGCTTCGGTCTTCGTGATGCTTGAATTTCTTGTGTGTATCTTCATTTGATATATGCTCTTGGTTCTTTCTTGTTCTTGTTATCTTCTAGGGCATATTGAGATGATACTTGACTTTGTATATCACTTGTGAATCTCTAAGTTGATTTCTTGTGAATGAATAGTCGTAGCAGAGCTTGTGTGAGAATATGATTGCTTCGGTTTGACGTTACACTTGGTCGGAAGGTGTTTCGGTTAAAGTGGCTATTATCATTGAACAACCGAGTTAAATAACACAATATTAACTTATTGTAATTATCAAAATAAGATTAATTGACTTTAAGGTCAACAATCTCCCCCTTTTTGATGATGACAATAGAGTTAATGTGTGTTTAAAAACAGATATAAAATATAAGCATATGAATAATATGCTCCCCCTAAATAGGTGCATATATAAAAATTATACAAGTAATTAATGAAATGAAAGGTACTTGCATAGATAGTGAAGTTCAAATTTAAACAAATAAAACACACTTCGAAGTTCTTGATAAGCATTAAACAAACTTAATAGTTCTTAAACGAGCATAAAGACAATAAGCATAGCATAATAAAGACAAACATAGAAATTTGAAGGAGTGTGTACCATTCTCACTTATGACACACACAAAACACACATAAGCTTCTCCCCCTTTTTCTTCATCAAAAAGGTGGGAGTCATTCTTGTGGAGGTGGCGGCGGCGGCGGTTGATCCCATGGTTGCCAACCCGGAAAGATGTAGTCCGGATGGTAGTGTTGAAAATCCGTTTCAATCCGGTTGAACCGATGATGCATTTCTTGATGAGTATTGGTCAAGTTGATGTTGAGGTTGTTGATTGCATCCATGATTTGATCATGGCGGTTCATAGCTCTTGGTTGGCGAAGAGGAGATTGATGTGGGGATTCTTGGTCTTCTTCTTGTTCATCTTCCTCGTCGTCATCGGATTGTTCTATGTCATTTGGATCGTTAGGAATCCACCGACCATTTTCCAAGTGATAGTGCATGAGATGGAATACCCGTTCCGAGTATATGTCATGTTCCGAAAGTTCATACCCATCCGTCTCGTCGTCCAATGGAATATCAAAGTGCTTGAAGAGACGAGTCAAAACCATACCAAAGCCGAGTCCTCTATTTCCATGGCTCATGATCTCATAAAATTTATCAAAGATTAGACTAGCAAAATCAAGTTTATGAAAACTTTGGATTGCCCATGTAAGAAAGAGATCAAGATTGGTCATTTTGGAGTGACTACCCGTTCGTGGCAAAAGGCAATAGGTTAAGATGTGGTGAATGAGACGAGCATGAAGAGTAAGCATAGCAACCGAGATTCTATCATCCCAATTTCCTCCAACATTTCTAAAGCGCCGTTTTAAAAGAGTAGAAACATTATTTTGGCGGGTGTAACCGAAAATGCCTTCAAAATTTGAAGTAACAATAGTAGTGTTTTGACGATCAAAGCCAAAAATACGAGCAATATCATCTATGGAGAAAGTGATTAAAGTTCCTTTAACAAGTGTTCTAAGACGGGTTTTATCAACTTCCCCTTCGTTGGTAATTGGGTGATGTAAATTTGCATAGAATAGCCTCACCAATCGAGGATAGATATCCTCCTTTATGCATAAGAAATTTAGGATTCCTTGCCTACGGAATACATGCGTAATACGTAAATCATTTTCAGAAAACAACACTTGATCGAAGAGTTTACCTTCGATTATTGCTCGATTTGCAAAATCATTGTGAAAACGGGCTTCAAGCTCATGGGTGAGGAAGAGAGGAGGCAAATCACCTTGCCCCGGTTGAGGAACATTTTCCGGTCCCCGAGTACGTCTCCTTGTATTTCTTCTAGAGTGAGATGCCATAGAAATGTGAAATGGTGGGTTTGAGGGTTTTGAAGATTTTAAGGGAAATTTCAAAATTCGAAATTTTAGGAGTGTAAAAATGAAGTAAGGTTGAGGAAATAAGGTTTAAATGGGTTTTTATATAGATTTTGAAAGGAAATTTGTAGAAATTTGAGTTTGAATGTAGAGATTTGAAATTTTGAAGTGAGGGTTTGGTGTAGAGAGAGAAAGTGGTGATTTGGGTTGATTTAGGATGGATTATGAAAGATTTATGGTGTATAGATAATGGATAGATGTTTTAGAGTAATTATGGAGTAATAATTTGAAGTGGGTTTGAGTTTTCAAAGCTTGAGATGTGTAGAAATGGAGAAAATTCGTGGGTTGTGAAGATGGTGAAGAAGATGTGTATATAAAGCTGTCGAGTCGACTCAGTGAAAATGAAAGGAGTCGACTGGGTCAGGGAGTCGGCTCCATGGGTACATGGGGAGTCGACTCCATGGGCATTTTAACAAGGATTTGTCAATTTTTCACCAAGAAAAGATTTTGCTTGCTAAACCAACATTAATTAAGCATACTACAACATAAAAGCATTTGTTAAATACCATAATAACATGTAAAATTAATATAATTAAAATTAAACAAATATATAAAAAATAGTATAAATAATGTATGCTTAAGCATAAGCTTTATTAATTTCTTTTTATGAACTTTTTGAAATAAACTAGATATCACAAGCTCTAGTCATACCAAGTTCACGTCGAATAGTACAAAAGCGGTCATCCGAAAGTGGTTTAGTAAAAATATCCGCAAATTGCGATTCGGTGCCAACGAATTCAATATCAACATCACCTTTTTGCACATGATCACGAATAAAATGATATCTTATCTCAATGTGCTTAGTACGTGAGTGTTGTATGGGGTTCTTGGTCAAGCTAATAGCACTTGTGTTGTCACATTTTATGGGAATGTGGCTAAGACTAATTCCAAAGTCCTCTAGTTGTTGTTTAATGTACAAAGTTTGTGCACAACAACTTCCGGCCGCCACATATTCGGCTTCGGCCGTTGAAAGGGCCACCGAATTTTGTTTCTTGCTTGACCAAGATACTAGTGCGTGTCCTAGAAAATGACAAGTGCCACTAGTGCTTTTCCTATCGATTTTGCAACCGGCAAAATCCGCGTCGGAATAACTTATTAAGTCAAAGTTGTTTTCTCTTGGATACCACAAACCCAATGAACTAGTACCGGAAAGATAACGTAATATCCGTTTTACGGCTAGTAAGTGTGATTCTTTAGGATCCGCTTGGAATCGTGCACAAAGACAAACACTAAACATAATATCCGGCCTAGATGCCGTTAAATATAATAAGCTACCAATCATACCTCGATACTTCTTGATATCCACGCTTTTACCTTTTTCGTCCTTGTCTAGCTTCAATGTGGAACTCATAGGAGTGTTCATGGACTTTGCACCTTCCATGTCGAATTTCTTCAAAAGTTCCTTCACGTACTTCTCTTGATTAATGAAAATGCCTTCTTTGCATTGTTTCACTTGTAATCCAAGGAAGTAGTTCATTTCTCCCATCATGCTCATTTCGAATTCCTTTTGCATGCAAGTGGAAAAATCTTTGCACAAATTCTCGTTAGTAGAACCAAATATAATATCATCAACATAAATTTGCACAAGTAGCATACCATTATCATGATTTTTAATAAATAAGGTAGTATCAATTTTACCTCTAACAAAATCATTCTTAATTAGAAATGAACTTAATCTATCATACCATGCTCTAGGTGCTTGTTTTAAACCATATAAAGCTTTAGATAATTTAAACACATAATCCGGATAAATATGACTTTCAAAACCGGGAGGTTGTTTTACATAAACTTCCTCTTCAATAAAGCCATTTAAGAAAGCACTTTTCACATCCATTTGATATAATTTAAAGTTCTTAAAGCATGAATAAGCAAGTAGCATGCGAATAGCTTCTAGACGTGCAATGGGTGCATATGTTTCTTCATAATCAATGCCCTCCTCTTGATTGTATCCTTGGGCAACAAGTCTAGCTTTATTTCTAACAATTATACCGCTTTCATCCTTTTTGTTACGAAATACCCATTTGGTACCTATAATAGTATGATCTCTAGGTTTGGGAACAAGTGTCCATACTTTATTTCTTTCAAATTGATTGAGCTCTTCTTGCATAGCCATCATCCAAGATTCATCTTGTTCGGCTTCATTTATGTTTTTAGGCTCATATTGATAAACAAATGCCACATTATTGCATACATTTCTTAAAGATGATCTAGTCATAACCCTACTAGATGGCTCTCCAAGAATTTGATCAATAGGGTGGTTGGATACAAATTTCCAACTCCTAGGTAAATCATTCGAGTCTTGCTCGGTTTTATTTTCTAACTCCTTAATAAGAGCTTGAGCGCTCGATGGTACTTCCTTAGATGTATCATTAATTTGAATATCCGAAACTTTTTGGATAATTTCAACATCATCATCGGAACATGCTATAGGTGAAAAAGGATTTGTCTCATCAAATACAACATGCATAGATTCTTGGACAACTAAACTTTTCTTGTTAAAAACTCTATATGCTTTACTATTGGTGGCATATCCAAGAAAAATTCCTTCATCGGATTTAGCATCAAATTTTCCTAAGTGATCACGATCATTTAAAATAAAACATTTGCAATCAAAGACTTTAAAATATGCAATATTTGGTTTCTTGTCATTCCATAACTCATAAGGAGTCTTATCTAACTTTTTACGAATAATAGTACGATTAATCACATAGCATGCGGTGTTAACGGCTTCCGCCCACAAATATTCCGGCAAAGAATGTTCATTTAGCATAGTCCTAGACATCTCTTGAAGAGATCTATTTTTCCTTTCAACAACACCATTTTGTTGAGGAGTTCTAGGTGCCGAAAAATTATGATTAATACCATGTTCATCACAAAAACTTTCAATATCAACATTATCAAATTCTCTACCTCTATCACTTCTAACACGCACAATAGAGGCACCTTTTTCATTTTGAACTTTTCTACAAAATTTTGCAAAAACATGTGGAGTTTCACTTTTGTGAGTGAGAAAGAACACCCAAGTGAATCTAGTATAGTCATCAACAATAACAAAGGTATATAATTTACCACCCATACTAGCAACCGAAGTTGGACCAAATAAATCAAGATGCAACATATCAAGAGGTCTAGATGTGGTAATATCTTTCTTATATTTAAAAGAAGATTTATGTTGTTTACCAAGTTGACATGCATCACAAATTTTATCTTTAGCAAATTTGGTTTGAGGCAATCCTCTAACAAGCTCTTTCTTAGACAAATTATGAATTAAGTCCATATTAGCATGTCCTAGTCGTCTATGCCATAGCCAAGATATATCATTAATGGCGGACAAGCATTTAACATCTTGTTGTGATAATTCATCAAGTTCAAGAGTGTATACATTATTATTTCTATATGCAATAAATAGAATGGAATCATCACTAACATTTTTAACAATACAACGATCGGATTTAAAAATTACTTCATAACCTTTATCACAAAGTTGACTAATGCTAAGCAAATTATGTTTCAAACCATCAACTAACAACACATTATCAATGCATGTGGAATACTTACCAATCTTACCTATACCGATGATTTTTTCCTTGGCATTGTCCCCAAAAGTCACATTCCCTCCTTTCTTGGGAATAAGACTTAAGAAGTTGTTCTTGTCTCCCGTCATGTGTTTTGAGCAACCACTATCCAAGAACCACTTCGTTTTGCTTCCTTTTGCTTTCAAGCATACCTACACCATAACTTTAAGTAACTTCTCCTTTGGTACCCAAAATGTGTTGGGTCCCTTCGGGTTAGCAAACATAATGGTTCCTTTTGGAACCCAAGCAAGCACCCTTTTGGGAAAACTTTTATTCCGATAAAAGCAATGATCCACATGATGAGTATTTCTACCACAATAGGAGCAAAGATGAGTGGGATCATGTGGTGTGTATGTTTTGAAAAAGTTTTTATACTCCTTTTGGTTATCCATTTGGTTATAACCTAAACCGGCTTTGTCGAAAACACACCTTTGTATTCCTAATAATTTATCCAAGTTGTCCTTTCCTTTGGTGAACTTGGCTAAACTATTGGTTAAGTCATCCACTTGATCTTTTAATTTGATATTTTCTAACACAAGTGTATTTGGAGTTTCTTTCTCCTTTCCTTTCTTCAAAGTTTTATTTTCATTTTTCAAAAACATATTTTCCTTCTCGAGGTTATCACTTTTGCTAGAAATAATCAAATTCTCCTTTTTGAGGTTTGCATACATTTTAGACAAATTTTTGAATTTTTTATGCAATTCCTCAAACATATCATATAATTCTTCATAGTCATTCTCATCATGTATATCATTATTAATAGGGATATTATCATCACTAGATGAGTCACAAGAAGAATGTACCTCGTCATCTCTTGCCATAAGGCAAAGATTTGCCGTTTCCTCGTCGCTTGAATCGGCATTGGATTCATCTTCTTCGGAATCACTCCAAGTGCCTTTGAGTGCATGTCTTACTTGTTTGAAAGCTTTGTCTCTCTTATCTCTTCTTTCTTTCCTTCTAACCGGACAATTTGTTTTGAAATGTCCCGGTTCATGGCAATGGAAGCATTTCTTTTCTTCCTCATTATCAACTTTTGGTTGAGTAGATCGGTCATTGTTTCTTCTTGATGAGGGATCAAAGTTGTTTCCTTTTCCTTGAAACCTCTTTTTCTTGGCTAGAAATTTCATGAACTTTCTAGAGAGAAGAGCCATATCCTCATCTTCTATCATTAATTCCTCATCATCATCCAATTGAGTTGCTTTAAGAGCTAGTGACCTTTTGGCTTTTGAGTCACTTTCTTCTTCTCTTGCCAACTCCTTCTCATGGGTTTTAAGTGAACCCAAGAGTTCATCCATGCTTAGCGTTTTGAGATTCTTGGCTTCTTGAATAGCCGTAACTTTCGGTCTCCACTTCTTGGGAAGAGTTCTAAGGATTTTTCGGATTTTGTCTTCATTTGAGTATTCCTTTTCAAGAAGATCTAAAGCATTAGTAATAATAGAGAACCTACTATATATAGAAGCAATTGTTTCATTGGGCTCCATTTTAAATAGTTCATAATCATGAACGAGCATGTTGATATTATCATCTTTGACTTGTGAGGTTCCTTCATAAGTAACTTCTAATTTATCCCAAATTTCCTTGGCGGATTTACAACTAGAGATTTTGTTGTATTCATCTATAGTTAATGCACAATGAAGAGCGTTTAAGGCTTTAGCATTAAATTGGATTTTCCTAATATCATTCTTATCATATTCGGAAATAGACTTGGGAGAGACTTTACCATTTTCAGCGGTTTTGGTAATTTCATAGGGTCCAATTAACGTGACTTTCCATTGTTCAAAATCACTAGCTTGAAGAAAAGTACACATACGACTTTTTCAATAACTATATTTTTTGCCATCAAATAGAGGCGGTCTAGTAGTGGAAGATCCTTCGTTGATACCGGTTCCTTGATAAATAGACATGATCGTAAACTCTAAGATCGTTAGATCAAAACAAGAGTACAACCTCTGATACCAATTGTAAGTCGGAAAATACCCTAGAGGGGGGTGAATAGGGATTTTAAAGCAAAATAGGATTTTTAAAATTAATTAAAAATGTTGTGTCTATATTTATCAAACAATCAATAATCAAGTAAATACCAAACACAATAAATAATATCACAATATAATAGAGTGAGGGATAGAAAGATAGAACCAATCAAAGTCGAGGATTTTTTGTCCACACGGTTCGGCTTGTTCCCCCTACTCCGCGCTCGGCTAGTTCCCCGAGAATTTTCACTATTACCGATCTCCTTCCGGGTGAAGAGCAAACCTCTACAAGTGTATTCTTATCACACACTCTCACAAGTATTGAAAACACCTTCAATACTTTCACAAGATAACCCTCTTGCTAATTCTATGAGATACACCTCTCACAAAAATGATTTGAACAAGTTTTGGTGACTAACACCAATGTACAATAGCTCTCGTGTATAATGAATTACAATTGAAGCTCACACTAAGAGATATCAAAATTGATCAATGAATATTAGCTCAAAGAATGAAAAGATTGATCAATAAATAGCTTATATACTTGAATAATGAAGATATGTGTAAAATGAGTTTATATGATCATTCAAGTTGTTAAAAATGAGTTTAAGAACTCATATTTATAGGTGGAAAAAGATTGTAGCCGTTTGTAGTGAATAGATAATTAATTGGGCCGAAATTGCACATTTAGCGAAGTTCCAACGGCTAGTTTTTGCTGAGGGAGTCGGCTCCCTGAGACTTCATGGAGTCGGCTCCATGACATTTCCATGAGGGAGTCGGCTCCATCATTTTCATGGAGTCGGCTACATGGCACTGGTTTTGGGGATTTTGTGCAATTTTCCAACTTTTGCATTTTGGCTCCAAATTTGATTTTAATGCTTGGGGAATGTCAAAAATATGTTTCCAAGACTTCTAAAATAGTTTTTGTGCCAAAAATCATTTATATAAAATTATAGTGAATTATACAAGATGACTAGTTTTCGGTAAAATATGTTTTCAAGGATAAAACTAGTTTTGATCAATCTTGTCGAGGTTAAAGCTTTTCATGAGGTATATAAATGATCAATGATACCTTTTACATATAATCTAAGCACTCACTCAATATATAAATGCTTTGGTCTTCGTGATGCTTGAATTTCTTGTGTGTATCTTCATTTGATATATGCTCTTGGTTCTTTCTTGTTCTTGTTATCTTCTAGGGCATATTGAGATGATACTTGACTTTGTATATCACTTGTGAATCTCTAAGTTGATTTCTTGTGAATGAATAGTCGTAGCAGAGCTTGTGTGAGAATATGATTGCTTCGGTTTGACGTTACACTTGGTCGGAAGGTGTTTCGGTTAAAGTGGCTATTATCATTGAACAACCGAGTTAAATAACACAATATTAACTTATTGTAATTATCAAAATAAGATTAATTGACTTTAAGGTCAACATTATTTATAAATAGGAGAATCGCATTAGAAAAAAAATATATAAGTGGATAACAATTAAAATTGCACATATTTTTAAAAGAAAAGCATGTTATATTATATAATATCTGAACTTATAATCCGAAACTCCATCAAATGAAAAGTTTATTAATTTTTTATCCGACTAATCCTTATCATGTCCGATCCTACTTAATCCTTATCTGACTAATTCATTTCATATCATATCTCACATAATTCTTATCCGACTAATTCCAACTCTTATCATATCCAGCTTTTATCATATCATATCCTATCCTACCTCTTTATCCGGTATGTCAAACGCACCTAAATGGTAACATTAAATTTTACATAAAACCTGAGTTTACACAACCATTGACCCAGTCATAATTCAATATTTCAATTGAAATGAATGGTTTTTTTACTACAGTTTTCACTACAAAAGTCAGAAACCCTAAAACCCTAATGTACTAGCTGCTAGCATATCGCCCATCAAAGTTGAACATATATTCCTTCATCTTCATTCGCTTGTACTGTATTTACCAATTTTCGGCTTCTCCTCTGCATATAAGGTATTAGACTTTTTTCTTTTCTTTTATTTTCATTTATAATTATTTATCTGTATGAATTGATTATACTTTAAGGTTTTTAAAGATTTGATATATTGTTTGGGAATTAATTTTGTATACCATTTAAGAGCAACTCTAATCCTCTTCCTATATTTTTCTCAAATTTGGGGAAAATTTTGAAGGAAAAGTCAAATTTTCCCCATATTAAGAAAATTGTAATTTTGTGATTTTGTTTTGTGATTGTTTACTGCCTATTCTGCTCCCATATTTGAGGATAAGTTTGGGAAACTCATCGTATACAAGGAGAAGATAGGCTGGGGTTGGAACAAGATTCTAAGTGGTCTCCCCAAATTTAAATTTAAAGTGAAGTTTGAGGAATGACTAGAATTGGTCTGAATGTTGAAACTTTCTCATCGTTTGGTTTTAATTAATTTTAGGGCATGGATTAAGTTGAGTGTCTAAGCTACCTAGTTGGTTTTTTAGGGAATGGTATTTAGGGTTTATGTTTTGCTAGATTACCATATATACCTATATATATGATTTTCTTTGCTTTTGGGAATGTAACTAGTCGGTCCATCTGAAAATGAAAAATAAGTACTGAGAACTTTCTAGGCCAAAATATCATCGCAAAACCGAAGCCTGAATTCATGTAACGCTCAATGGTCCCGTGCTGTAGCAGAGTAAAGTGGGTCGTAGTTGGGTTAATGCATGATGTTAGCAACTCACCGTGTAAATAGTTGCCGAGATAAATAGGCATGTGTGTGAGTTATAGCCTTAAATAATATTATAGAGTGAGACACTGCAGTGTTCATAGCTATGTTATATTGCTAGGTTAATTCATGTCATTAGCCACGTTATATTATTGGACATTAAAATTAAAAACTAATATTTATATATGACATTTACTTTGTGCTATGTATATAGTACGATAATCAACCATGTTATATTGCTAGGTTAATGTTGTTATTGTTCAAGTGAAGTTTTATACACACTATCTTAAAGAATTCTGCTAATTACTAGGTATTTGGAGACACTGCAGTGTTCGGAAACACAACCTCTGATCAGTTTGATGGGAGGTGAAATAAGTTCAAATTGTCCAAGTATTTGATCCCTACTACACAAGTATGTCATAATTACTGCAATAGCTGGTGATTGTTATATTGTTATTGGTATTATGGTTTGAAGGGGAATTATCGAAAGAGAACATTTGTTTTTGTCCTTAAATGTCGTCCAATCATTTTGAAGGGGTAAACGGATGAATTTTTTAATGGAATTTGGTGAAGATGATGTCCATAATTAATAAATCATCTCCACCAAATTTCATCGAAAAATTCAACCGAGATGTGGGATAGCTAAATATCTAAAATTTTAACAGCCATAAATGTGCTAATATATAATTTTTTTTAGTTAATACTAGTGTATAAACCACGCGATGCGTGGTTATTTAACAAAAAAATTATTAATAATTAAATTGAAAAGATGACAAAAAATTCTTACAATTAAATATGTATCATATTTCACGTTTGTATATTATTTTAACATTGTATATTTTGAGACTCGATGACTAAAAAAGTTGAGCAATAGTATATAAAATTTGTGGGAGGAAAGAAAAATAAGCTTACATTATTATATAAACACTTCAATTTGAGGGAAAAAAGTATCGGATAGAAATTCAAACACACGAATGATTTTTAACACAGCAAAAAACTGCTTTTTAGTTTCTTCTATTGATTAAAATATATAGCAAAGAAAAAAAATTAATTCAAGTAACAAATAAATAAATAAATAAAATTTTACCACAATAATCAAACTCTTCAATAGTGAACTAACCAACACAAATTATATATACGGATCAAAACCTCTTGTATTATTTCGGATGTAAAATCCTCAAATTATACCATGTTCTTCAATTGAAATAGACGAAGTATAATCTAAAAGAAAAAATATATATATATATAGAGAGAGAGAGAGAGGGAAAATATATATATAAAAATAAAATAAGGAGATATCATTAGCGCATGTATTATGTATAGAAGATAGATGTGGGTAAAAACACATATCTATCATATATATATATATATATCTTAAGAATAATCCTAATAGCATTAATTATAAATCAATAATTAGATATTTAAAGAATTAAATATGAGAGTTACAAATGAAATTGGAAGAGGAATAAAGAGAGAAGTGATGGTATTAATTTGCTTGAAAGTGGTATATTTATAACATTTATAATTAATATTGCTAACGGATTGCAATAATGACTAGGAATTAAGGAGAAAATTAATTTAAAATCAATTTTTTAAAAAAATGAAATCATTAATATTAAATATGAGAGTTACAAATGAGATATTAAAATAATTAAATATGAGAGTTACAAATGAAATTGGAAGAGGAATAAAGAGGGAAGTGATGGTATTAATTTGCTTGAAAGTGGTGTATTTATAACTATTTATAATATTGCTATCGGATTGCAATAATTAGTAGGAATTAAGCAGGAAATTAATTTAAAATCATTTTTTTAAAAAAAATAAAAAATTAAATGAAATAATTATTACTGACATGTGTCAGTCTCTAGTGAAAGGAGATAATTATATATTAGATAATTAAAAAATAATCAACTAATTATTATTATTAAATGATATTATTAAATAAATCATTGATTCGGCTCCAAATTTTAGTATAGGAGACCAACCGCTATATTAATCATATAAATTTATTTTAGAAATTGTTAAAATCAAAACCAATTAAAACTGAATCAATGAATTTTTAAAAATATAATTTTTTGAAATATATCATATTATTTCAGTTGATAAATATATTACCTTACTTTAAGATTGATTTAGCTATATTAATTCTATATTAACTTACTTTAGTAATATATAAATCAATGATTTATATATTTTCAATGATATAATATTTAGCCTTAATATATTATATAGTGTATATAATATTTACATTTTGAAATTATGTAACTCATAGGGAAAAGATATGGAAATGAGATAAAATATATATTGTTGACCTTAAAGTCAATTAATCTTATTTTGATAATTACAATAAGTTAATAAAGTGTTATTTAACTCGGTTGTTCCAATGATGATAGCCATTTTAACCGATATATCTTTCAACCAAGTATAACTTCAAACCGAAGCAAATCTCACACAAGTTTTACAAACGCCTTTACTCACAAGAAATGAACTCAAGTGATATACATATACAATACAAAGCCAAGAAAAGATCTAGATCATCAAGCAAGTGAAGATATGCACAAGAATGATCTCCACATATTCTACAAGTTATCAAAACCAAGAAAGGAGCAAGAACATCAAACAAGTAAAGATACGCACAAAAAAATCAAGCATCACGAAAACTCGAATTATCATTAAATTGAGTGAGTGCTTAGATTTTATGTAAAGATACTTTATTGATCAAATCTATATAGCTCAAACATATTTTTCCATATTTTAAAGATTGATTCAAACTAGCTTCAAATTGAATTTATTTGAAAAACATCATTTTACAAAAATCGATTTTCAAAATAAATTCATATTAATTTTAAATGGTCATATTTTAAGCTATAATAAAAATAGGTATCTTAGAAACATATCTTTGAGGTTCAAAAATCATTAAAATTTTATTTGGAACTAAATTATTAAATTGGAAAAATATTTTTGTTTTTCGTTTAAAATTCGCTCAATTTTTGCCCAGTTTTGATTTAACGGTAAAATGGAGGCCTTCTCGAACTCCGATCATTTTGAAATTTTTACAGTAGTTAGACAACATCTCCTGAAAATTTTGACTAAAATTTGAGCATGATCCAACGGTCTAATTGGGAGAAATTAACAAAACAATTTTAAATTTTTTTGTCAAAACTAGTTGTTGGAAAGTTTGAAAATGTATACCTTGGAGCCAAAACCTCTCTTAATCATCCCCAACGGCCATATGATTTTGTAAGCTATAAATATGATGTCTTAGACATGTTTTAACACACTTGAATCATTCTACAAACTTATTTTACATATATACAAAGTTATTCAAGTATTCAATTCATCTTATTGATCAAATTCTTCATTTTTGAGCTATATACTTTGATCAATTTTGATATCTCTTAGTGTGAGCTTCATTAAGAGAGATATTGTACATTAGTGTTAGCCACCAAAACTTATTCAAATCATATTTGTGAGAGGTGTATCTCATAGAATAACAAGAGGAATTTCTTGTGAAAGTATTGAAGGTGTTTTCAATACTTGTGAGAGTGTGTGATAAGAATACACTTGTAGAGATTTGATCTTCACCCGGAAGGAGATCGGTTATAGTGGAAATTCTCGGGGAACTAACCGAGCGCGGAGTAGGGGGAACAAGCCGAACCGTGTGGACAAAAAATCTTCGACTTCAAATTGGTTCAATCTTTCTTATTCAATCTCTTTATTTATTTGTTATATTAATTGATTGAAGTTGCTTATATTATTGTTTACTCTTGGGATTGATTATTTAATTTATTGTTTTCCTTGATAAACTTATTTAACTAAGTTGCTTTGCTTAAATATTTTAAAAACGTTTTAATTCCGCATTAAGTTTTTTAAAACCCTATTCACCCCCATCTAGGGTATTTTCCGACCTACAATTGGTATCAGAGGTTGTACTCTTGTTTTGATTTAACAATCTTAGAGTTTACGATCATGTCTATTTATCAAGGAACCGGAATTAACGAAGGTTCTTCCACCACTAGACCACCTCTATTTGATGGCAAAAATTATAGTTATTGGAAAAGTCGTATGTGTACTTTCCTTCAAGCTAGTGATTTTGAACAATGGAAGGTTACACTCATTGGACCTTATAAGATTACCAAAACCGATGAAAAGGGTATAATCACTCCTAAATCTATTTCCGAATATGATGAGAATGATATTAAGAAAATCCAATTTAATGCTAAAGCCTTGAATGCTCTACATTGTGCATTGACTATAGATGAATACAATAAAATTTCTAGTTGTAAAACCGCCAAAGAAATTTGGGATAAATTAGAAGTTACCTATGAAGGAACCTCACAAGTTAAGGATGATAATATTAATATGCTCGTTCATGATTATGAACTTTTCAAAATGGAGCCTAATGAATCACTTGCTTCTATGTATAGTAGGTTCTCTATTATTACTAATGCTTTAGATCTTCTTGAAAAGGAATATTCTAATGAGGATAAGATTCAAAAGATTCTTAGAACTCTTCCCAAGGCTTGAGACATTATAAAAGAGGTAACCCCAAGGATTAAAATCAAATTTTTAGGAAGATTCTCGTCAACAAACATTACGAAATTTATGCACTTAAAGAATCGAGCGAACTCAATGAAGAAAACAAACGAATTTCGACTCAAAATAACGGAATTTAAACCAAATCTCAATCCACACTTAAAGCATTATACCTAAATCTCCAAATTTTCCTTTTAAAATACATTACTGCTTCAAAAGATACCTTAGGAAACATCTTTGTTTGGACCACAAGTTTTTGCAATAAACTTCCTAATAAACAATAAGATATACTTTTAAATACATAAGGTAGAGAAAAGCCTTGAAAGAATAACACGTTGTAGTCATGTGTCCAAACATCAGCTTCCGGTATTAATGTTGAAGGAAACCACTAAAGTATTACATATTGTCATCTCGCTGCAGTTTCAAAAACACTTTGTGAATATCCTAAGGTTTCAAAACATCTGGTATTGTTTAAATATTCTATGTAACACATGTTTGTTGAAGACTATGGAACCATCTTAGTATTACATGCATAACTTGACATATCCTTAAATAATTCAACTTGTATTTCCCATCAAGATCCTATAGTTTCCTGGGCAGATATTCCTTTAGTTTTGCATGTAATACTGGCCAACAAGTAACACCGGAAGAACTTTTAAAACATTAGAATAAATTTACTATTTATTTTCCAAGTGTTCACTCACACATGTATGAGGTTAAACAAGAGTTAAAACCAAAGCAAAGCGTATATACGACAAACAGATATGGAGAAAAAGGAAGACTGGTCCAGCTCTGAAGTATGGTGGAAGAAAGTCTGGCGGACCGGTTCGGCACCAAGCCTTGACCAAATTTGATGTTTTTCAGAAAACATACTAAAAATGCTTGTTTATAGTCCATATGCTAAGAAACACTCCAGGATGAATCTAATGACTTATCACGACTTTTCGAAAAAGAGGGAATGCAATTCGGAGGTCTCGAAGTAACAGAGCTAAAATCAATCATTCTAAATACGTACTTTTACCAAAATTCACGAGATTAAAATACAACCCTAAGGTGACTTGTGAAAGAAAACGAAATTTAAATCAATGGTATTTAAGTGATTGAGTACAAAGTAAGAAATTCGATGCAAGAATTCAAGGCAATGATGCCAGAAAGATCACTGTAGGTTTTAGCTAATTGTATTTTTCCACCAAATAGTAAGGTCCTAAGGATCCTAATACCACGACTATCCAAGATCTCAAAAACAAAACCAATGAATTAAAGAATATAAGATTTTGAATTAAACTCAAATTATTTTTCGAGTGATCACACAAAAGCCTTAAAATAAGAAAAGTCAATCCATAATCTTCATACTTACTGAAATTTAAAATTTAGCTCTAAATGTAAAGAGTATCTCGAAAATATGGTTAAGGCAAAACTTAAATACCATAGGATAGTGTGGGTCATTGAGTTCAACTCTAGTTAGCTATAGTAGACAATTACTTTATAAAATAGTCATCCCAATGGTTGACTATAACATAACTCAACTGTCGCATGTGCTTACAAAGAATAAAAACCCAACTTCTCCCACCTTAAAGCAGAACGAAAACGCATAATCTTAATCTACCCAATATCCCACGGCGAAAGGAATTTGAACATATGCCTCTGATACCAATTGTAACAAACCACCTAAATAAGCAGGTGTTAACGGAATGGAATTTGGATAGTTAATGAAGAAGTTATGAGTCTCCAAAGTCGACTAAAATCCAACCGAGGAGTAAAAATTTTGAGTTCGAAAAATGCCTCCAAAGTGCTCATTTCAATTCCGATAGTGACGAAACTTTTCAGAATATTCCTAATAAATATTTATGACATGTTGGAAAAAAAGGGAACTGAATTCTGAGGTCTAAAACCTCTGGAATCCCAAAACGAGATTTGTAGGAATCATTAATGTTTAAGGATAAAATTAAATTCTACTAAATACTCAAAAATGTTTAAATGAAGTTCGAATTTAATGAAACTTTATTGGAAGTTTTAATAACTATAATATGACGTGTTCAAAAATACTAAACTCAATTCGGACCTTCCTAGGTCAATGAACCAAATATAAGAAAACTAGAAAAATCAAATATCCAAGATTACGCCAAATTTTTCAAGAACGCACCAAATTGCTCAAACTAGTTCCAAATTAAATCAAATTGTCCATATGTTACTCCATAACACCAAAGTGACGTGTGGGAACATTCGAACTTGTCTAAGTCCACGAATGAATTGGACAAATAACTAGCTAAATTAACGAAAATACACCTATTGAAACACGAAGTGTTACAATTATAAAGAATGCCATTCCGGAAGCATTAGGAGTATAGTATCTAAAAAGATAATTACGGCTAAGGAATTCCTTGAGGACATTGAAAAGAGGATTGTCAAGAACGAGAAGGCTAAAATAGGCACACTCTTGACAAGCCTAATTTCATTGAGATATAAGGGCAAAAGCAATGTCAGGAACTACAATGTGGAGATGTTTCATCTTGCTTTCAAGTTAAAAACACTTAAGTTATAACTTTTTGAAGACTTATTGGTGTATTTAGTTTTGATATTTTTGCCGACACAGGTTGGCCAGTTTAAGGTGAGTTACAATTGTCAGAAATAGGCTTAGTCTCTAAATGAACTTATTTCATACTGTGTTCAGGAAAAGAAAAGGCTGAAGCAAGATAAGGTTGAAAGTTCTCACGTCTCAACCTCTAAAAACAAAAACACTGAGAAAAAAAGGAAAAAGGATAAGGAAGTTATGGATACGGCACCATAAAAGAAACAAGAAAACAAACTGGGCGAACCAGAAGGTACTAGATTTTGTATAGCTGAAGGGCACATAAAGAAGCACTACACCAACTTCACACATAACGTGTGATGCGATCTCGGATCGTTTTCCTAGCCAGGTTAATGGATCCTCAACCTTTGAATTACAAAAGTGCAAGAACCTTATAATTTTGTCGAAGGGATAGAACGCAGAACCTAAACCCAACCCCAACCCTTAAATGCAAGAATTGAACATCGGTTTAAGTCGAAGATGCTATAATCAATTGGTGGTGAATTGATTGATAAGTCAAGAATAGCTTGAATGATTAATTCAAACAATTCAACAAGTCCTAACAAGAACTAAAGGTGTAAAACATTCAATTTGATTAATAATAACTTCTTGATAATAAAACAATAATGTGCCTCCAAATGAGTAAACAAAGCCTTAGAATCCCAATTCAAAAAGGAAACTTATTCTCACTTAGAAAAAGGAAAATAATAACTCCGAGAATATTCCTAATACAATAAGAAAATTAATAAACACTATAAAATAAGCACAAAATAATTCTAAAATAATAATAATTCTAAGAAACAATTATCTATGAGTCATGGGGCTTAAATAACTTTTTAATATGCCAAATGAAGCATCTAGCTTGATATTCCATTCTTGAACGTACTATTTAACACCTCCAATTAATATCTAAGCTTTACACAACTCAAGATCATGATTTGGAACTTCATTGGTTTCCTTCAAACATACTTTCACCATAAGAAATTTGATAGTTTTTCCTTTAAACTTTAATGCTCTATACTTGAATCTGCGCCTATCCAAGTCTTCAGTTAGGAACGCACAATACTCTTGCATTGAATTAAACGAATGGCAAGGCTAAA
The DNA here is from genome assembly GCA_021464415.1 of Lonicera japonica. NCBI lineage: Eukaryota > Viridiplantae > Streptophyta > Magnoliopsida > Dipsacales > Caprifoliaceae > Lonicera > Lonicera japonica. Next base: position 48,250,566 of record CM038466.1, read on the forward strand.
TCACATTAGCGTGCTAAGAAGGATTGCCTTAATTTTCGAAAACCAAATAATGGTGAAAAACACATCTATGTAGGCGACGATAAGATGATTCAAGTTAAAGCAATTGAAAATTTTAGATTATTATTGAAGATTGGATTTTATTTGAATTTTAATAAGGCGTTTATTATACCATCTTTATACGAAATTTGGTTTTAATTTATGTTTTGAAAAAATCTGGATATTCTTGTTCTTTTAGAAATAATTTTTTTTTAATTTGTTTCATACACTACAAAAATAAAGCCTATTTATGACTGTTGTGAAAATTACCATTATCTCAGTTAGTCTAAAATAGTCATGTAAACTTCCGAACTTTATCATATATGACTCTTATTTTAGTAACCGTTATCAAATTCAAAAGTAATATATTTTACATAAATGTTTATTTCCAAAAGGTCATTATGATTAATATCTAATACAACGACTTTTGATAACCAGTCACATCTTATTTACAAATTTTTATTGAAACTGTCATATGGAATGCGCAAGTCTCAAATCAAATTTTATAAAAATGCCCGCTACTTCTAAGAAAAAAAAAGCCCGCTACTTTTTTCAATGGAAAATACATGTGCCCTAGATCTATTCATTTTTTTTCTTTCAAAAGATTTTTATCAATAATTTCACATCTTCACCAGCAACTCTGACTCCTCTTCCATTGATAAAATAATTTCAACTTTTTTTTGATCCATTTGTCCTCCAAATTGTAAAAACCCAAAAAACTCCTATCCCACTTCACCTTCCCCATCCCCAAATCCTTTATAGAAGCTTCGAGATGATTATTTAGAGTCTCTTGTATCTACCCATTGGCCAACTTGCAAAGATGAGCCTTATCAGTTTACTAATACTTCGTCTGTTGCAAAATCTCAAAGTGTACCAGTGCTCTGATCAATGGCAGCTACAATGCTCGGATCTATCAAAGAGTTTGTGATTTTAGATTGTTATATGTTAGGAGATGAGTGAGGAAGGATTAAGGCAATTAGATTAACACCCTTACATGACTTGTGTTAATTATACGTATTCAAAATAGGTCTCTTGAAAATCTTAAGTTTTGAGCAGTTGATAGAGCCTTGTTATCTTCATTTCTCCAATTTTAGGGTTTTCAAGCACTAGAAATCAGTAATTCCCTCCATTGTAGATTTGCTATGTTTTTTCGTTCAATTTTAAGGGTTTTCTTATTAATCTTTGTAAACATGTATTTTAATTCTTATGTATAATGACTGATTTGTCATATGCTTGATTTGATCGTAAGAATGCTTAACTCTCCTTCTCTCATTCACAATAAATTTTCATATATTTAGCTATTTGAAATCTAAATGTGTGGCTTAATCTATTTAATTTTTGCTACTATGATTGCTTGCGCAAACACTAGCCACTTATTTTAAGAAGTACTCAAACCCTATAGCCACCAATTTTAGGGATTTCTTATTTTTCTTGCAATCTGAACTTTGTTATGTATATATAAATGTGTTACTAGTGTATATATATAATTATATATATATATTTGTGTGTGTAGATAAATAAGTAGAAAGATATATAGATTTGGTGTACAAATGTTTTTATGTTTGTGTTTGAATTGTGCATGTTATAATTTAAATCCACTGCTTTACATTTAAAGTTGTATCTCATAGATATTTATGCAAGTAGTTTTGTTCAAAGCAAAAATCTAGTTTTCAATATAGCTTAAGAACTATTTCAAATTTTAGGTGCCAAGAATCTAGAGTATCATACTGCTAGTTCTTAACTAAACCAAGAATTAAACTTTTTAAAGGTGGTTGTATATATCTTTTAAAGTTATGATACAACTCATTTGTCTATGCTTTGGATTAAAGTTCATTTTATGATCAGTAATATTTTGATTGATGTTTTCTAAATATTTTTGGTCTTCTAATTGAATTGAATATGTGAACGGAGGCATGAATTAGCAAGGGACAACCTATGTATTTAAGATACGATACGATGTTCGTTTGTTAACTACAAGAAAAATGAGCTTATGTGACGAATTTTTTTGTGAGACTTGAAATTTCGTCAATTTAATTGAATAGATGAGTCACATTTTCAGGTCGTCGCAAAAGATGCATTATATATATATATATAATGCATAACTTATTCTTTTGAATCTTTGATCATTTTCGTTGTGTTGCTGATTTAATTAGTGGACTTCCACGTGAGATATTTTGTTATGTACTTTATTTTTTCATTAGTAATGTTTTTACTTTTTTGAAAAATTGTTAGCTTGTCTGCTTGAAGATTATGATTTTTATTTTAATATATGATGTTTTATAATTGCAGTGATGCATCTTTTGGCTATGCTAGGGGTCTAATATTGTTTAAGAACTTGAATTTTTGGTTGAACGAAATAGCCACTTAACAAGTAAGAGTTATTTTTCTTAAATATGTAATTGCTACTTTTTTTAGTTTTCTTAATTATGTTACTCTTTGTTATTTAATTATTCATTTTTCGAACTTATTAATTGATCATATACCCAGATGTGCAAAGAATTGCATTGCATTCTCGTAATGCAACATATGTGATTTAAGGGGAATTTTTATAATTAATTTATCGTTGCTTAATTCCACACTTAAATGCAATAAAAACCCTACTTTATGTAAAATAATTAAATTAGTATAGCGAATAAGTAGGAGTCAATCCAAATCCAAATCCAAGCTAATATCTAGGGGAGTTTGTCGAAATCCAATATTTTAGGAACCAAATTAAAACATTTTTCAAATTTTGATTTTGAAATTATCTAAATTAAGAAACTAAACTAATTAAATTAAATCAACAAGCAAGTAATCAATAATAGAAAATCCGATCCCAAGGAAAGAGAATCCGCCACCATGGATATAAACAAAAAAAATATCTGATTATATTTTTAACATTCATCCCTACTATATAAGCAAACTCAAAATTACCATAATTCTTTCTTTAAAACTAATGTAAACAAAAATAGGCATCGCCTGTATCCCCAAATTGGTGATCACAAGATATCTTTCCTTTATTTTAAAAACAATTAAAGTACTAGAAAGAAAACACACGTTATAGTAATGGTAATTTCAAAATCTATTTTAATTCGGGACGAATAATTAAAAATCAATTAGAATTAAATTAAGCCCATTACATCCAAGCGGTTTCATCCCTCCCCTTTGGGAGATAATTTAGCCAAGCATATTAAATAAATAACACATTAAAATAAAATAATAATTCATTATTAAAATTAAAATTAAAGTACTTAAATACAAACTATAAAAAATTAGAAAGCTAGAAAGCGTCCCTGTTTGTGATGCTCAAACTAGCGTGTACCGCACAGCTTTACGTTGTTCACTTCTTCTCCTTCAATACTTCGACCGCACGGCAACTAGTATATGGAGGATTCTCTCTCTCTAGAACTCTCTAATAATATCTATTTTTCCTATCTATTTTTCTTCTATTTTTTTTTATTCCTTTAGGTGTAGAGAATGGGTCTATATATAGGAATAAGAAACATAAGTTTACAAGGTTTAGGAAACTAGAATTGTAGAGAAAATAAAAACTTTGAGATCAATTAGGATTCTAATTAAGAGAGAATAAGGAGTTCTATTCAAATTAGGAGAGAATATTGAATTGGAATATTCTTTCTTCTTTATCTTCTTTTTATGATCTTCAGTAGACTTCTTCCACCTTTTTAGGCTTTTTATTATAATTTTCTTCTTCCCTACAAAAAGACAAAATAAATATTAATCTTCCATAATTTAAGTATTAATTATATTATAACAAAATATTATTTGCGGGTTAAAATAACAATTTTGGGCACTTATCAATATGTTATATACATTAAATGATTCATTGTGGTATTCAAATTGCTTTACAGTAGTAGGGTCCAATGGTATTGGAAAGTCAACTATACAAAAGCTAATTATGGGGGAGCTTCAATCAGTTGGGGATAGATTTTCATTATTCTAAGGTATGTATTACCGGGAAAGATCTTAAGAGGACCAATTTTTTTGTCTTTAAATGCGGACCAATCAATTTGAAGGGGTAAACGGAAGAATTATTTGATGAAACTTGGTGAAAATGATCTCTATTATTAGTAGATCTCCTCCACCAAATTTTATTGAAAAATTCAATCGGGAAGAGGGTTAATTAAAAAATTGATATATATGTATTTTTTTGGCCATTAAAATTTAAGATGTTTAGCTAAGCTACTTCCCGGTTGAATTTTTTGATAAAATTTGGTAGAGATGATCTATTAATCATGGAGATCATCTTCACCAAGTTTCATAAAAAAATTAATCCGTTTACACCCTTAAAATGATTGGTCCGCATTTAAAGACCAAATAAATGGTCCTCTTTAAATCCTTTCCTATGTATTACCTACCTCTTTTGGATAATAATACGTTAATTGTTATTAGTAAATATTAAATAGCCTTGTTTGGGCAGAATTGGGCAACTCAAGCCTTTTAGTTTTGTAATGATATAGCCAAATTTCCCCCTTAGTTCACTTATAAATATTTTAACTAATAACAAAACATTTAATTAGTTCAAACTCTTTTTTTCGGAGTGGTTTACGTTATATGTATGGATTATGATCAATGTGCTTTTAGTAAGCCTTGCTTTTGTTGGAAATTGGAACCATTTAGTTACTGCTAATGTCACCATTTTTACCACCATATAATAGATCCAACTTGTTAATTTTTTCTCTACTGGGGCAGCTACTCTTTCTTAAACACGTTAAGGTTTGTTAAGGACTTTCCCCAAATATGCCTCTGGTGGGTCAACTACACTTGGACTTCAGTATTTTCTTCAAAAACACTAGGCGCAATATAATCAATAGTCAAGAATACAACATAGATTATATTATAATTTATAGTATTTTGATTATATTCTCAAAATGAGACGTTCTTAATTTGTGACATCCAAAAAAAGAGGGAGTACTATGTTTTATCTCACATTTCTTTTGCATTTCGCAGCGTAAATACAAAAGTTAAACAAACGCGTGTGGCTCACAATAGCCTTGTTTAGGCAGCGATGTGCGAAGGATATATTCTTTTGAAGAGATACGGTGAAAAAATACAAATTAGCATGTGTAACTATATTCTTCTTTAATGGTTAACATGGTGGCTATGTAATTGGTATGCATGGTTTTGACATCAAGTACTTAGTTTAATATCTCATTTGTTTAATTAATTTTTTGAATGTGGTTGTTATGTAGTGATACTGCTGGTCAACTTAATTATTGATTACAGATTTAGTATATGGGAAGTATTATATAGAAAATTTGATATTTGATTTAATTTCTTCTATATTGTCTTTAATAGTTGTGGATATATTATATTGTGAAATTGTTTGACATGATCTAAATTTTACCTAGAAAATAAAAAAAAAATTGAAAAAATATTTTTCAATCATGACGGCTTTCTTATAACATTTGTTAATGACTCATCAAATACATGAAGCTTTCTTCTTATTAGTGAAATCCTCATTGTTACAACTAAGATAATAGTGTAATAATATGTATTTATAAATGACGGTTTTAATATAAAAATGATTGCTTTTGTAGAAGTGTTCTCTAATTATATAATTCTGACATTTTTTTTTGAAAACTAAACTATAACCAATTACCAAAACCATCATATTTTGGACATATACATCACGTTTTTATTAGAAATACCTCATTCAAAGATGTGTTTTCACAAAAGCATCATTAAATAATTAGCTATTTGTGACGGTTTTAAGAACAATGAATTATTTTATGATGGTAAAGGTTGTGACGATTTTTGGGTGCACCCAAAACCGTCACATATATAAATAAATAAATAAATGACTCTTTTTCACCGTCATAAAAAGGCTTTTTTTCTAGTAGTGTATAATTCAAAAAGTGCTTGGTTTCACTTCTTTGTTAGTTTACGATTATTTTTATTCAATTGATACAATGCACTTAAGTGCATAAGGTGTAAAGAGAAAATTAAACACTGAAAATGTAGCTGCGTTATGGCATAGGATAGTGACAAATTGTTAGATACTCTGAAAGATCTACGGGTACAAGTTTTATGATTTCACGACTAAGACGAATTTCGAGTTGAGAAATATTCTGTTGTTTGAGGATGTTGAGTTTGCAGGGCAAGATATAGCCAAAGACTCTGTCTTTGAAGAGGAACATGTTGATTTTCTCACAGGTGCTATTGGTATTGATCAGGTTTGTGGGGTAAAATACAGCTTGCTTGCACTACCACATGGTTCATGCACCATGAAATCTCTAACAACACTATAATAATGATGATCTGGCACCTCGTCAAGAATCTCCGCCGAGGTTATACTATCAATTCATTCAATTCCACCTGATGTAGGATATTTATCTTGTGACGAAAGGAAAAACAAAATGTGTGCATTTGGCAATCCACGTTTTTGGAATTATACAGTGTATATAACTGTAACAAATTAGAAGTTTAAAAAGTTTAAGGAATAATTGCATTTTACATGAACAAATTAAATGTTAAAAAGATTGAAGTTATTTATATCTAAAACTGCATGTTTGATACACTAGTCAAAAAATTTTGTTATTCTTAGGATCTTTAATAAAACCATCCAATTTCATCTTGAAAATTCGACAGACAATATCTGGACGATCATCAGGTCCCTACTTCCAACAAATCACACTATCGCTGGCTGCTTTGGATAACATGTAAACGTGACAGACAATCAGGATAGCCAACCCATCGGCGTATAACCATCGCGTCCTAGTAGTTCTGCACCATATACCATGCACCTCTAGTGAAAGTAGTCGGTAATATGACACGTTTCCCCAGTGACGATGGATTAGCCCCCCTTTAAAATTGCATTTTTTTTTTTTTGTACATATCTGCTCTAAACTCTTTTTGATGTGTTCTATAGTAAAGCAACCGAGATGACTCAATCATAGTGTAAGCATCAACAACAAGTTGTTGGAAAAGTCTTCTGGAGAATAATAGTATTGGCATTCACACCCTTTTTCTTGTAATCTATATGCAAAGTACTATTTCATGCTAACTCTTGTCCTCCCACTAGTTCTTTTTCGTACTTTTTTTTCACAAATTCAATATCCTCGGTATAACCATCTTGCCTGCACGAAAAAAGTAAAAGATATTGTAACGTAAGATAAGAAGAATGCAATTCATTAATACGCTTTAATTCTTCAGTCTGGGTTTCCACCACAATATATCTATCACTAAGAGACGTATCAAAATCACCCAGAAGCAAGCTTGCAATCTCATCAACTGTTGGCATATTATACTTCCTTGATTCATTTTCCCAATCTATTTGAGTCTCGAATTCGAGATATTCTCTTCACGCATTTTGTCCCTAGCCATCATGAACGACTTCACCAATGCACATATAACATTGACTTTAATTTTGATACAATCTGATCGTGGAGTAATTTTTCATTGTTATTTTGCCTAAAATGAAGCTAAATATTGGAATTAAATCATAAGAAATAAATATAATCTGAAACCATATAGGAATGACATAAATGTAAATTGCTATTAAGATTATATAGCAAGAGAAATAGTTAATAACCTAACATATTGCGTCCTATTCGTCACTTCATTAAGAAAAAGAGATAATAATCTAATATATTGAATCCTATTCGTCACTTCATTTTCGGTGTCATAAATATAAAATCGAGCAAACTTGGGAGTTGGACCTTCAGGTGGCAATAAACTTCCAATCAAGTGATAGTTTTGGCCATGTAGCCTAAAAACAAGAGGATATTTTTCTTTGTTTAGGCTCAAATCAATCTTCCCTCCCATCAAAATAAGGCATAACATATTGTTATACAATCAGATGTTCTGAGTGAAATGTTTACTCTTCTCACTTGTTCTGAATAAAATTCATTGAGTATCGACGGAGGACTCTGCGTGCATGACAGCTTAACTTTTCCTTGCATACAACACAAAGGAAATTTTGGCTTTAGTGATCTATAGTACCAATATACTCTCTCCTCGTACCAAAAAATTAAATAGCTCCACAAAATTGACATTTGTGGTCAGGATTTCCAACATCACAGTACTCTGAAAAATAATTGGTTAAATATTTTATAAATAATATTGGAATTGTGGAAAACTAAATATCGCACTTACAAAAAAAAAATATAGCATTAATTAAAAAATAGAAAACTCGTATATAAATGTACCACTTTTTTTTTCTTTTCAAAAACATGATGAATTAAAATAAATAGTAGACACAAAATATGAAAAAAAAATACATGTAGTTCATTTACATATAAAAGCTAATAAAATACGAAAAAAATTACAAAATAAAAAAATACAATGTACCTTTAGAATTATTTCTAACATTAGTTTCCAATCCCTCTTTTACAACATCCGAAACTCAACAAATTTAAATTCTAATAAATCAACAAATCAAATAATATATAAAACCAATGAAAAATAGACATTGGTAAGTGTATACCCTCGATGTCGGCTTTATCATGTGAAGTGATATCGGTCATGAAAAATAAAGAAATTAAATTAAATATTGTTAATGCTACAATGCAACATTTTATGATTATTAAGACACAAATAGTTGTGCAATTCATGTTAGGATAATACTTACGATCATCCAATTTACCATGTTGACCTTATATATTTTCTTCAACAACATGGCGAAGCAAATCGGATGGACAATTAGCATTCCGTTCAGTTCCTCCATTGCATAGTGTAGTAACCGGCAATGAATTATTACTTGCGTTTACTTCAATTAAATTGCTTGAATAGTGTTTTGTTTGTCGGTGTAGAGGTTAAGCCTCTGTTTGGTAGCGCTTTTTTTTTTTCTTCTAAATTTTAAAAACTCAACTCAAAAATAACTCTACTTTTACACTTCCTAAAAAAACTTTAACTTTATTTTCTCTCTTTAAAAAAACTTTTAAAACACTATAACTTTAAATTCAAAAATCAAAATTAAATAAAAAATATATATTTAAAACATATTTGTCGATGTCTATAAAATAAGATCCATTTTGACTATTTTTTGAAAAAAATTTATAAAATTTTTAGTTGGTTGAAAAAACTCAAAAAAAAAACCAAATCCACTTTTCAACATACTTCTAAATTATACCGAACACTGTATTTTAAAAACTCAACTCAAAACATCTGCCAAACAACCCCTAATTCGACCAACTTATGCTGCGCCTGCGCCACATGTTTGTAATTAAAAATCGACCGAAGCCCACTACACTGAAAAATGAACCTAGTTAGTTAATTCATAAAAAGTACAAAACATCCCATGTATAGATTTATATTTGTAAAAAATGTGGAAAATACCATTAGTGATATTGTTAAAGGTCATACAGATAATGGGCTGGAAAAGTTTCCTGCAAAATTTCGCATTTTGATCGTTCGTACAATACTATATTTTGTGCATCTGTTTGTTCGCTTTATGACGGGTTTAGAATTCTCTGCAGAGTTTATAGCATATCACATTATATAAGTTTGAAAACAAATATAAAATCAAAGTATCAATAGTAATTCCTATAATTTAAAATTACATGATTGATAACAATTAGTCCTTTATATTTTAAAAATAATCATATACTTATAATGTTTAATTTAAAAAACTAAAGTTTAATATAGAATTGTGAATCATCATGATGCGGATGGTTTTTCTTTATTTTTAAGTTGAGAAATTTTGAAAAAAAAAAAATCTTTGCGTGTTCTTGTTCTTTATTTATTTTGGATGGATATGAATGGCAATAAAACCCAACCCAATGGATCTTTGACCCAATCCAACCTGAATAGTTTGAGGCAGGATTTTTTTAGACATCGGAGCGGGTTTGGGTTTTAGTGTAAAAACCCGGTGCTGGTGCGGGTTTAGGTTTGCACAAAATAAACCCGTTTAACCCGCCCCGCCCTGAATATAGCATTTTCTTCTTTTAATACCCTTATAATATAGTATAATTACCACAATGCGAGTATAGGTTTATGCATATACTATTTGGGGCGGATTCGGGTTTTAAAAAATAAAACCCGTATCGATACGAATCGGGTGGGTTTATACGCAGGTCGGGTTTGGCGAAACCTGATCCGTTGCCATCTCTATGGACGGATGATTATCATAAATTGTTAAATCCATATAGAATGCAGTTGACATATATCTATCTTTGTGATTGAACTTATTAAATTTTTAAATAAATAATTTATAATTAAGTTTCATAGTTTCGGAATCACATTATATTATGCAGTGAAAGTCATCCTCATAGATTTTATAAAAAAGGATTTGATTACGATGTACATACCTTGACCATGTAATAACTATATTATATATATATACTGTAATTGAATGAATTCATTATTAATACTTATAACTACTTGAACAAAGAAATTTAAACCGAGAAACTATTAGATTTTAAAAATATTATGTGGTATTACACTTGTTTTGCTTAATAATTATAATGCACGGACGCTCTCAAAAGATACACGTGTTGCCAGACACGTGGACATGCTTTGACACACCTGTACACGCTCTAATAGACCCAAATATGTAATTGATATACGTATCAGAGAGTGTGTCATATATTTTATTAATCAGACATGCGAAAAACACGCAAAATGAGATTAAATTAAAAATAACTAAAAATGTATAACATCAAAATAATAATAATAATAATAATAATAATAATAGTACAATCTATATTATAAAACACCATCTTTGATCAAAATTTTCTCCAAAAAGTATAAGAATTTAATAGTTAAAAATACACATGTTATGGTGTGCATTAGTTCTACACCATTAAATGAGTTTTATACACACATAAAGATGTCACATCAAAGTTAAAACACTCACATCAATAATATACACACAATACATTCTCACACACCAATAATTTTTTTTATTTATATTATAAAACACCATCTTTGACTAAAATTTTCTCTAAAAAATATAAAAATCTAACGGTTAAAAATAGACATGTTATAGTGTGCATTAGTTCTATACCATTTGATGAATTTTATACACACATCAAGATGTCACATCAAAATTAAAACACTCACACCAATAATATACACACAATAAATTCTCACATTCTAATAATTTTGCCTACATTAAAAATGCAACAACTTAAAATAAAAAATTCAAATTTTAATAAAAATTTAATATTTAAAATATACTAATCAAGATCAATTAAACAAGATCCATCATGACTATATAATTATACAAAAAAAAAACAAGAAAAATTATTGTGTAACATTTAAGGACGTACGTTATGTGTTCATATATTATTAGTTATCTCAATCTGTCATTTTTAGGACGTACATTACGTGGTTGGATTATGATTAAAAAGTACCGGATGTATGTTATTTCACCAATTCGGTATACTTTTAGTCAATTTATGATGAATCTTGTTTAATTAATCTTGATTATTATATTTAAATATTAAATTTTTATTAAATTTATTCGTGTGTGAGAGTTTACTTTGTGTATATTATTGGTGTTAAATGTTACTTAATATTTTTTATTTTTTTTACATAATTCTATAGTCACGATGAATCTTGTTTAATTGATCTTGATTAGTAGATTTTAAATATTAATTTTTTATTAAATTTAAAAAATTTTATTTGAAGTTATGGCATTTTTAATACTAGGGTATACCTGTGCCATCCGGCACGATAAAATAAAAAAAACTAATAATAGGATAAAAAAATTTACGTGTGATGAATTTAAATTGACAAAATCAATCAGTCTATTTTGAACACATTGTCTAGTCTAATCTAACGTTGTGAACAATTGAAACGTAAGTTCAATATATTTGCATGCTCAAAAAAGTAAAAGTATATCAGATTTGATCGACTTGTTTTAAATTTTTTAAAGAGTATTTTAATCATAATCCAACCACGTAACGTTAAAAAAATTAACGTGTAATGAATTTAAATTGACAAAATCAATCAGTCTATTTTAAACTCATTGTCTAGTCTAAAAGAGGGAAGAAGGAAAATTGGGAAAGTAAGCTTAAAAAAAAAATGCGATCCACTTGATCAACATTGTAGGAGAGTGTTGATTGTCATAGTCCTCATTTATAACAAATTTTCTTGTGAGGAGTGTAATTGTTTCTTGATATCTCTGCCTGCCTTTAAAGAAACTGTTTTGCTATGTATAAAATACTGAAGCTTGTGCTGCTTTTAATCATATTTTTTGATCTTATTTTGATCTGGACAAAATAAGTTTTTAACAAATTAAACTCAATGCCATATGTAAAAATGATTCAATCACATCTGTTGTAATGATTTGAAAATAATTCAAAAATTTGACTGATATATTGTGAACACTCTTAAAAACGACATACTGAGATGATCAATAATATACGAACACATAAATTACGTCTTTAAATGTTACCCAATAATTATTATTATTATTTTTAACAAAATTCTATAGTCATGATGAATCTCATTTAATTGATCTTGATTTGTAGATTTTAAATATTAAATTTTGAATTTTGAATTTTTTTATTAAGTTATGACATTTTTAATGTTGAAAAAACGATTGGTATGTGAGAGTTTATTGTGTATATTATTAGTGTTAAATGTTACTCAATATTTTTTCTTATATTTTTTTTTTACATAATTTTATAATCATGATGGATCTTGTTTAATTGATCTTGATTAGTAGATTTAAATATTATTTTTCTATGAAATTTTTTGATTAGTATATTTTAAATATTAAATGACGGTGTCAAAATCTAGAAATAGATAATTAACCAATCAATAAGCGAATATCGGTAAATAAAAAATAAATGCGGCGCAATGATGAACACTTGACACTTTTTTTAAGATAGGTTCCCCCGGTAGCGCTTATACTATTCCGGTAGTACGTCATCCTTTTGTTTGTGCTTGCTTTGTATTAGCTCAAAGGCGATCAATTTGGATGATAATACAAGCTACCAACTTCTCTCTCTATAATTTCCTTAATTATATTTATAAGTATAGAATTAGAAAGCAACCAATCTCTTTCTCTATAATTTTCTTAATTCTATTTATAAGTATAGAATTATGATTACAAATATTTTAACAGAATAAATAATAAATTGTGTAGGAGAGAGAATGTATAAGGGTTGTTGGTATTTTTTGGGATATGAAAAGAGAGAGTATAAGACCCTCAAAAATTGACTTGTATTTGTATTACCAATGGCTTTATATCTCTTGAAATAGATGGATGGATCTTTGGGAGAAAAGGAATATATGTTTTTATTGTGTGTTTTTTTGGTGTGTTGAATGAATGAATGAGGGGGGGTATTTATAGGTAAATGTAGAATGATAAAAATATAAATTTGATAAAAATGAGGGGCAAAAAAGGTAATTTGATAAAAGTGGAATATTATGGAGTGAAATATTTATTTAAAGAAAAGTGAGGAATGGAGTGAAATATTTATTTAAAGAAAGTGTAGAATATTATGGAGAGAAATATTTATTTAAAGAAAAGTGATGAATATTATGGAGTGGAATATTTATTTAAAGGACAGTGATGAATGAAGTGAAATATTTATTTAAGGAAAGTGTAAAAATTATGGAAAGAAATATTTATTTGATGGTGTCAAAATCTAGAAATAGATAATTAACCAATCAATAAGCGAATATCGGTGAATAAAAAATAAATACGGCGCAATGATGAACACATGACTTTTTTTTTAAGGTAGGTTCCCCCGGTAGCGCTTATGCTATTCCAGTGGTACGTCCTCCTTTTATGTGTGCTTGTTTTGTATTAGCTCAAAGGCGATCAATTTGGAAGATAATACAAGCTACCAACTTCTCTCTCTCTCTATAATTTTTCTTAATTCTATTTATAAGTATAGAATTAGAATTACAAATATTTCAACAGAATAAATAATCAACTGTGTAGGAGAGAGAGTGTATAAGGGTTGTTGGTATTTTTTGGAGTATGAAAATAGAGAGTATAAGACCCTTCTATTTTTTGGGGTATGAAAATAGAGAGTATAAGACCCTTCTATTTTTGGGGGGTATAAAAAGAGAGAGTATAAGACTCCTCTATTTCTTCCCGAATTGGCTTGTATTTGTATTGCCAATTGATTTATATCTCTTGGAAGAGATATATATATATATATTGAGAGAGAAGAAAGAAATGTTTTTTTGTTGTGTGTTGAATGAATGAATGGTGGGGGGGTATTTATAGGTAAATGGAGAATGGCAAAAATGTAAATTTGATAAAAATAAAGGGCAAAATGGTCATTTTTGGTGGTGGTAGGTGAGGTAGGTGAGATGTGGTAGGTAGGGTAGGTGAGATGTGGTAGGTGTGGTAGGTGAGGTGTGATAGGTGAAGAGGTAAAAATGAGATTTTCCCGGGGTAAAAATGAGATTTTACCGGGGGTAAAATTGGAATTTTACCGGAGGTAAAAAATGTTGAAAATTACTTTTGTAGGCCAATGGTAAAATTATTTTTTTATTTTTGTAGGCCAATGGTAAATTAATATTTACCCCATCAATTGCCCCCTATCCTTATCATTTAGTTCGGATGTGCTGATTGGTGAGAATATCCTTCAATCCGAAAGTTAGTAGTAGCTCTGAGCTCTGATGCTTGAGATGTCTTAGGCCTGAATTCTTGACCGTAAGTTTGTGGAGCTTGGAACATTAATGTGTAAAGCTAGCTAGACTTTGATCATTAGTTTTAGAGTTTCAGAACATCATTGTGTAAGGCTGGCTAGACGTTGATCTCGAGTCTTAGTTCAAGGACGTTAGATCTCGGATGCTAGTCGTTGAGCTCAAAACATCAATGTGTAGAGCTTTTAGAACTTCAGAACATCATTGTGTAAGGCTGGCTAGACGTTGATCTCGAGTCGTAGTCCAATGATGCTAGATCTCGGATGCTAGTCGTTGAGCTCGAAACATCAATGTGTAGAACTCGTTAGACATTAGATGCAAGTCGTAGAGCTTGGAACATTAATATGTAAAGCTCGCTATACTTTTGATCATAAATAATTTGATTCTACTCGGGCCTTTTTTCAACTCTTTATTTCATATACACATATATATTTTTTCTTTTTCTTTTTCTTTTCGCCCTTCTTTTCTTTTCTTTTCTTTTTTCTTTTTTTTTTGCACCTTTCTTTTCTTTTCTTTTTCTTTTGTCGGCCCCTTTCGGCCGTTTTTCGGCCCCTTTTTCTTTTTTTTGAAATCCTCCCTGTCGGAGGCTCATCTCTCTCTTCATCTCCCTCTCACTCCTCATCTTCCTCTCACTCTTCATCCTCTCACTCTTCATCCTCTCACTCTTCATCTTCCTCATTCCCCTTCTCCCTTCTTCCTCTTCATCTTCTTCCCCCTCTTCATCTCCCTCTCCCTCTCACTCTCCTTCTTCGTCTTCCTCTATTTTTCTCTTTTGTAATAAGTTTTTCTTACAAAAGTAAACCGACATAATGTCGAACACTCAATTTTTTTCAGGTCGTCCCTGTGTGGCTTGTGCTCATAGCTACAAGAGATGTCCTCTAGCTTGTGATTATGCTAGAATTTTTCCAAATGTGATTGATCGTGAGGACTATCACACAATCTTTACTGTTTTCGGGGTAAGGAATGTTGCATCTTTTTTGCAACGTGTCCCCGAAGATCGACTTTTCGAGGCTCTTAGTTCGTATCTTCTTGAAGCCACGGCGAGGATTGAGAATCCCGCTAGAGGCTGTACTGCTCTTCTTGCTTCTTTTGAACAGAAGGTGGAAGAGTTACAAGCACGGGTGACGGCATTAGAGGCTCGATTAGGAGGGGGGTCTTCCTGTGCTAACCCGTTATGCTCCTTTGCTCCTCTTGGAGGTTCTTCGAGGTTCCCTTCGTCAGCAGAAAATAACGTGCCAAATATTATTCCGACTGCCGTGAATCTTTCGGAACCTATTCTCGGAGGTTTTTTGAGGCTCCTTATGTCGGAAGAGGGTGTACAGAATATTCTTTCGACTACCACGAATCTTATAGAAAATGGGGCTTCTCTGACTGAAGTGAATTTGCCGTTATTTCAGAATCCGTCCTATAACCAGGCTACCTTGGACTCCGTTTACCAGGCTGCCTCGGAAGGTTTTTTATCGCAGTCTTCACTAGATGATTTTGTTGCAGATTTTGCTGAAACAACGGGCCCTAATTGGATAGCTTCGGGGAATATCCGCCATGATTTTTTTGATTCTTCTTCTTCTGATTTAAGTACTATTTTGAATTTTGATGCTGATGATCTTCAGATTCTTCAGTCTTTTTTGAGTGACTAGATAATATGTATTTCTAGTGAGGGTTTTGTAAAAATATTCCGGAGATGTTCCACTTGTGGCCTTTATATGTTGATAGCAATTTTTCCGAAGTCCTTGATTTCTTAAAAGGAAAAATTGTTCTATTTGGCTAAGTCTTGAGTAGAGTCATGCCCACTTCTGACTTAGGCAAATTTTGACAATATTTCTCATTTATTACCAGGGAACGTCAAAATCTTTGTCTCTGACCAGTGGTGCAGTAGTAGATGATCATTCTCTTTGGGTTGAGGTGATCCTGCTGTTGTCTGATAGACTTCAAAATTGCATTCAGCTTTGTGGAAGTTTGATATCCGCTGAAAAAAATTTTCTTGTAATTTGTCGGATGAACTTGATAAAAATTACATTCAACTGTAATTTTTTTTTTTTTTTGGAAGCTCATCAATTTTTCCTACAATAAATATTATTGATCGTAAGAAAATGGGACAACTTTAAATATACTAAAAGAAAGAGAAAAAAAAATCATATATAAGTTAATAAAAAATAACTTATCTCTTCTTTTGGGTTTTATCCCCTTCGGTAACTGAATTTTTGAATGATTATGCGCCCGTAAATATTGAGCTAGCATAAGCCTGCCGGATTTTTGCATTTTTTGTAGCAGCAATTTTGTATTCCCGTTTTGGACCCCGAGATGGTCAAATTTGAAAAAGGATTGAACTGGAAAGTTGTAGATCTTGAAATTTTTTCCAAAATGGACTCCAGAATCGCATGATTTGGAGTTTTGAGCACAAAGTTATGCACCTGATAATATTGAGTCACCGTAGGCCCGCGAGATTTCATTCCAGAAAATTTGTATCACAGTTTTGAACCCCTAGATGGCTGAATTTGAAAACTTCTTGAACTGAAAAGTTGTAGCTCTTGAAATTTTCTTCAAAATGGACTCCAGAATCGCATGATTTGGAGTTCTGAGCACAAAGTTATTCCCCCGAGAATATTGAGCTACGTAGACCCGCGGGATTTCAAGCTTTTCACCGAAAATTCACTTGTAATTTCTAAAGAACGAGAGCTTTAGAGAGCTTGTCGTTCCCACAGACGGCGCCAACTGATGGTGTCAAAATCTAGAAATAGATAATTAACCAATCAATAAGCGAATATCGGTGAATAAAAAATAAATGCGGAGCAATGATGAACACATGACTTTTTTTTTAAGGTAGGTTCCCCCGGTAGCGCTTATGCTATTCCAGTGGTACGTCCTCCTTTTATATGTGCTTGTTTTGTATTAGCTCAAAGGCGATCAATTTGGAAGATAATACAAGCTACCAACTTCTCTCTCTCTCTATAATTTTTCTTAATTCTATTTATAAGTATAGAATTAGGATTACAAATATTTCAACAGAATAAATAATCAACTGTGTAGGAGAGAGAGTGTATAAGGGTTGTTGGTATTTTTTGGAGTATGAAAATAGAGAGTACAAGACCCTTCTATTTTTTGGGGTATGAAAATAGAGAGTATAAGACCCTTCTATTTTTGGGGGGTATAAAAAGAGAGAGTCTAAGACTCCTCTATTTCTTCTCGAATTGGCTTGTATTTGTATTGCCAATTGATTTATATCTCTTGGAAGAGATATATATATATATATATATATTGAGAGAGAAGAAAGAAATATTTTTTTGTTGTGTGTTGAATGAATGAATGGTGGGGAGTATTTATAGGTAAATGGAGAATGCCAAAAATGTAAATTTGATAAAAATAAAGGGCAAAATGATCATTTTTGGTGGTGGTAGGTGAGGTAGGTGAGATGTGGTAGGTAGGGTAGGTGAGATGTGGTAGGTGTGGTAGGTGAGGTGTGGTAGGTGAAGAGGTAAAAATGAGATTTTAACGGGGTAAAAATGAGATTTTACCGGGGGTAAAATTGGAATTTTACCGGAGATAAAAAATGTTGAAAATTACTTTTGTAGGCCAATGGTAAAATTATTTTTTTGTTTTTGTAGGCCAATGGTAAATTAATATTTACCCCATTATTATTTAAAGAAAAGTGAGAAATGGAGTGAAATATTTATTTACGGAAAGTGTAGAAATTATGGAAAGAAATATTTATTTAAAGGAAAGTGAGAAATGGAGTGAAGTATTTATTTAAGGAAAGTGTAAAAATTATGGAGAGAAATATTTGTTTAAAGAAAGTGTAGAATATTATGGAGTGTAATATTTATTTAAAGAAAGTGTAAAATATTATTTTTGTAGGCCAATCGTAAAATTATTTTTTACCCCATCATTGAATATTAATTTTTTTATTTTAAGATGAATCTTATTTAATTGATCTTGATCAGTAGTGTTTAAATATTAAATTTTGAATTTTTTATTTTAACTTATGGAAATTTTAATTTAAAAATATTTATTGGTGCATGAGAGTTTAATTTGTGTATATTATTGGTGTTTAATGTTACTCAATAATTTTTTATTTTTTTTTACATAATTTTATAGTCAAGATGGATCTTGTTTAATTGATCTTAATTCGTAGATTTTAAATATTAAATTTTTATTAATTTTTTTTTTTATTTTAAGTTATGCCATTTTTACTATAGAAAAAATTATTGGTATGTTAGAATTTATTGTGTGTATATTATTGGTGTGAATGTTTTAACTTTGATGTGACATCTTCATGTGTGTATAAAACTCATCTAATGGTGTAGAGTTAATGCACACCATAACATGTATATTTTAACCATTAAATTTTTATATTTTTTGAAAATAAATTTGGTCAAACTTGATGTTTTATAATATAGAAAAAATATATCTTTATGCTGAAAAAACTAAAAGTATACCGGATTGGACCGATTTGTTTTTAATTTTTAAAAAAATATTTTTAATCATAATCCAACCACGTAACGTACGTCCTAAAAATGACAGATTGAGATGACCAATAATATATAAACACATAATGTACGCCCTTAAATGTTACACAATAATTTTTCTTATTTTTTTTTGTATAATTATATAGTCATGATGGATCTTGTTTAATTGATCTTGATTAGTATATTTTAAATATTAAATTTTGAATTTTTTATTTTAAGTTGTTGCATTTTTAATGTAGACAAAATTATTAGAATGTGAGAATTTATTGTGTATATATTATTGGTGTGAGTGTTTTAACTTTGATAAGACATCTTAATGTGTGTATAAAATTTATCAAATGATATAAAACTAATGCACACCATAACAAATTTATTTTTAACCGTTAGATTCATATATTTTTTAAAAAAAAATTTAGCCAAAGATAATATTTTATAATATAAATATAAAACATAAATTTATCAACTTAAATTTATTACACGTTCCTTATTTTTTTTATTATTAATTTTTATTTAATTTACCTTGTCAGTTTAATAATAAAACAACAGAAAAACAAATGTCATTCTCTTTCTCTTCGCTTTCCCGTAAAACCTAGCCCCCACTCCCCCAGCCACCATCGAAACAAAACCCTAAGCCCCAACTCTCAGCCATCGACGACTTCTCAGCCCCAACTTCCCGTCGACGACGACTTCTCACAGGTACACTACTCTATCTCTCTATTTATCTCTATTTCCGTATATCTGTCTATCTATCTCCGTCTCCGTCTCTCTCTAAATATACAAATGTATGTGTTTTATCATAGCTGATTGCTCTGTGTTTTACAACAGCTGTCTCTCTTCTCAAGGTCGCCGACTAAACCGTATTTTCCGGCGACTTTAGCTCCAGGAGACTATCCACTTCCGACCTACCAAAATCGCGGCGGCGGCGATTTTAAGAACACTGCTTGAATTGACAGCGAAAATTTCAAATTATGGGAACGGAAGTTTATTTGCAGGATAATTCTGTTGAGACAGACATAAAATTGAAGAAGTTTCTTAGAGGCGAAGGTGCAGATTTGGAGGTATGCCGCTAGGGATTAAATTTTATCATTTCTAATTTTATTGTTATTGTTATTAATATTGATTAATTTTTACCCTCTGTATTTTCTTTCAGGCCTTGCAAGATAAAAAATTGAAGGGTCAGCTTGCTGTTAGAGAAGTATTATATGGGAAGTCTGCAAGTGCTGCTGTCAAGGCTGAGAAGGTATACATTTTATCCGACTTTTTAGTTGAATAGTTTCTCTATTGATATTTTGCATAATAATCCTGCCTTATTTTGGTTATGGACAAGAAGAATTCAAATAACTATATCTCCTTTCGCCGAAATCTGAATATAACAATGTGATTTTATTATTGGCAATCTAAGAGGACATGCATTTGTTTATATGAATGTAAATTTACTTTTGGCGTTCCCTAAGGTGATTTTGGAAAGAAAAAATCCTCACAGTTTTGTTTATTTTAAGCAAGTGTTTAATGGGATTTTTTTTACATACCTATCCTTTTTCTGAGCATGCTGTTTAATGCATTGCATTATATATATATATATATATATGAGGTTCAAGTTTATCAACAATTAATAAATAAAACTTTCATTCAGTGGCTTATGCCAACCGAGGGTGGCTATCTGAAAGCCGAAGGTATGGAGAGTACATGGAAGTTCAAACAGCATGACATTGGTCGTGAAGTGGATGTTTTAAGTTTGAAGAACCAATACGATATCATTTTACCAGGTTGGAGTTCTGTTCCATTGCTTTAAGTACATACATGGCCTTAAATATCAATCACATTTCTTGTTGGCATTACATTGATCGGAGGACCCTCTTCACATTAATCCTATGTTGTACGTTTTTCCTTTTCAACCTTTTGTGCTTGTACAATCTATATAGATATATTTCTTGGGGTACGTAGCTAAAAGCTTATTACCAGGTTTTTGGGGTTCCCGTTAATGTGTTGGAAAGTGGAAGATTTTGGGCATAGGTGGTGGGGTTGGGGCATGCATATTGGAGGGTTTAAAATCTAAATGCACCCTTGGGATAAGTCAGGTGCTCATAAAGGTCTGGATACCCCAAGTTATAGACAGGATATATATATATATTTATCTACTTTGCCTTAATGCCATAAATATTTGACTCAGATGTTATGGTTACGCTTCTTTTCCCTTTATCATTGACAAAAATTTACCAACTTACATTAACAGAGCTTGGTCCATACACACTGGATTTTACTTCGAGTGGTCGGTATGTGGCATTAGCAGGACGCAAGGGTCATCTGGCCATAATTGACGTGAAAGATTTGGGTGTTGTTAAAGACTTTCAGGTATGTCTCAAAACCTTAATGCAAGTCTTTCAACCTTTACTTTCCAAAAGATAAAAGAAGATTTTTTGCTAAGTAAATAAAATGAGGTCAAAAGAACACGAAAACAGAACTCATGGAGAAGTGGTCTCCAATCTTTGTTTAAATAAGATCTCAAGATCTCAGATAAGGCACCAATAGTTGATACTCCCAAAGAAGTGATGAACCTGATGAGGATGGTAATTTAGAAAGGTAGACATGAAAGTAAGCTATTAAATAAGTCGGCACCCAAACTTGTTTTCACCAATAGAAGTAACATGCAGAAACCAATTTCCGTCCCTTGTTATCAAATATTGCAGATCTCTCTCTCTCTGGGTTCAAATACTGTAGATATTATCGTTTCTTGAAGGTAGGACAACGTTTTCAGAAAAGGGAAAAAGGTGTATTGCTTTTTCAGCACTCCTTTTAATTCTTTATCAGTCGCATAAACAAATTGTACCGGTCGGCTTGCTTCTCCAATTCATGCTCTTGCTTGAAGCACTTTAGTTGTTTCTTCTTGAAAAAAAAGACAAGCTGCATAGAAGCTGAAGGATCAAGCAATCCTTACAAATTGACCATATCTCTGCTTCCATGTAAATTTGCTATTTGATCCATAAGCAGCTGTTCGATAGTTGACCATGGTGCATATTTATGCACTGACACATTTCAAAGTCTAAAGCTTAAATCATCAGTATCTTTGCATTAAGCATTTGTTGCAGCTGACTCCAAGATGTCCGGATTTAACTCTTAATAGTTTTGTGATGAATATTTGCAGTAGGAACAAAGTAGGCCTTCTCTTCGAGTTGACTTTACATGAAGCAATTTATCTTCTTTCTTTTTTAGTTAATGTGTACAAGAGCCTATTGGGATAAAGGCTTGTTGTTGTTGTTGTTGTTGTTGTTGTGTACAAGAGCCTATTGTTGTTTCCTTCCTCATTTTTTCTAACAAACTCACCTATAGCTTAAGTTTCAACCATTCAGATGCTTCTCTATGTGAACATGTAACTGAAATAAGTTGAAAAGGAAAAAAGAAACTTAGGTTTCTTTAAATGGCAAATGTCTGACTACTGATGTTTTATTCTTTTAGGTTAGAGAAACAGTGCACGATGTGGTGTTCTTGCACAATGAATTGTTTTTTGCTGCTGCGCAAAAGAAGTAAGGCCTCTTTCTGTCAGTTGTAATTCACATCTATTTTGACAGTTTTGCAGAGAAGTTTTCCTTGAATTACCATTGGTATCTGTATAACAAGATATGAGTGCACGTGCCCTCATTTTTGTAATCATAATTTGCCAGATGTGATCTTGGTATAAAATGAAGAAGTTTAAACCTTTACTTGATCACTTTTACCATGTTTCAGTGAAGAAATTCCAATAATGATATTGCTCGTCTATTCTAAAGTTAGAAATGGCACTAGTTGCTGCTTGTGACTTTAGATGTGGAAGTGATGGTACTCTTTTATAGCTAGCCTTAAATGTACACCAGGACATTTGCTCTGTTTATTTTTTCCTTTATCAAAATTGTTTGGGGTTTTACCTTACACGTTGGTAGTGTAATGAGGAGATCTTTGGTTTGTTTGTTGGTGTACTGAACACAAATGATAACTTCAACAATGTATTTTTGGGCGAGGACCCATGGTGTTGTTGTGTTACATATTTGATAAAATAAAACCATTCTTGGGTTGCTATAATTGAAATTTTTACTTTAAAATATGTTCCTTCTTGACTAGTTCAGACTTTTTAGATTACTTCACAGCATGTTTTGTTTAGCCATATAAGTAGTTGCATTGCAATTAGCTTTCTTTGGTATCTTCTTTTCTTTCAAACTTGTGACCTGAACATGATTTCTTCCTCCTTTTTTTTGGATGGAAAATTGATTGTCATGAGCAATTGCTGTCACTAGTTTTATCCAATGTTCTAAAAATCGCTAGGCGCTCCTAGGTTGGCGAGAGGGGGCCTAGCGCCTAGAGGATTAATCGGGGACTAGTCGGGGATTAATCGGTCAAACGATTTTTTATTAAAAATATTATTTTAAATAAAATAATACTAACAAAATATAATATACCTTTTAAATTAACATTAATTGTCCAACATTCAACCAATAAAACATGAATTCCAAAAAAAGTCCAAATTTTAAAATAATAAATAAATAAAATTAACAAAAAAATAAATAAATAGGGGTGAAATTACAAATAACTAAAAATATATAGGGTGAAAATAATAATAATAAAACTTAATAAGACAAAGACAAAGCCAAACCAAATATATATCATCTCTTTCCCCGTAAACCCAGCCCCCATTCCGCAGCAACCATCGAAACGAAACCCTAGCTGTCAGGCCCGACATCTTCTCAGCCCCAACCTATCTCACCCTCGATCTCGACGATTTCTCACCGACTTCGACGACTTCACAGGTACGTACTCTCTCTCTCTATCTACGTCTCTCTCTATCTCAATCTCGTTCTCTCTCCCACGTCTCATCCACAACCAATCGGAAAATCGGCGCCTAGACCAAAAGTCGTCGCCTAATCGTCGCCTAATCACTCCGGCGCCTAAACACAAACGACTTGCCCTAGGCCGGGCGGGGGAGGACCGATTTCCGCCTAAGCGCCGCCTAGGCGCCGCCTAGGCGCGATTTTTAGAACACTGGTTTTATCTAACACATTTTCAGTTTTACGGCCTTAATTTTCTTTTGGTCGTTCTTGCACGCGGATCTAATACTTTTAGTGTTCTTTTGATTTCGAGTTTTGGTTCATTCCTGAAATCCTAAAATGGTAAATAGATACTAGAAGTATCGTTTAACTTGTGTCAAGAGGTTGAATCATACGTTTGTGTCAAGAGGTTGAATCACAAGTTCATGATGCTCAAAATTTTTCATGTGAAATTACTATTCTGGGTAATAGGAAACGAACAAAAACTTGATCCAACCGAGCATTTATGCACTGGGGATTTAAATGTTGCTTTTGTTATTTCAAATGCTTCTTGGGTCTTCATTTAATGTTTCAATAATACAAGTAGAAAATTCTTTGTTTCAGACATGTTTGGCACTTCATCAATGTTAAACGTGACCGACAAACCTTAGTGATTTCAATACCCAAACAATCTTGTATTTGATATTCCATGACTGTACTTTTTGGAACTTCTGTGCTTCATAGATACTACTTCTCCTAACTACGTGAGGAAAAAACCCATCAATCCCCGTTTTAGCAATGTGCAATTGGTGTGCACATCTCCCAAATTCCAATATTAGCATTTCCAGATCATGTGTTTTGATTGTCTACTCACTCATTTGAGGGGGTAAAAGGCTTTTAGGATTTGGTCCCTAAGATGAACGTTCTAAAGGATGAAGGCCCTAACATTTTTTTCTTAAAGATGCGCTCCCTTGGCTGTATCTACCTCAAATATCTGTCTCTCACACAGTATCTGTCCCCAGTATCTGCCTCTGGAGAGGATTCAATTTCACAATATCTGCCTCAAGTTACCCTGCATTTGTCTTAGGTTAGATGGTATCTATCTCACATGACACGGCCATGGTTTCTGACCCCTGGGGACTGCGTCTTTATAAAAGAAAGTAGTGGACCACATCCAAAAAATATTCGATCTTAAGGACAGGATCCTAGTTTTTTCCAAGAAATATAGCTCTCATTTAATTATGTAAAGGGTTGCTTTAATAGGCATCATTAGCAATTTGATATATCTTCTGCTAGTGAAAGAATTATTTATGTATTCTTTTTCCAGTGATTGGTGGTACTTCAAAATAAAGCTACCTAACTTTTTTATGAATGGTATTTTACTCTAACCAAACAAAAATTGTGACAGGTATACATATATTTATAACCGGGATGGCACTGAACTTCACTGCCTGAAGGTTAGTACTGATTTCTGAAGATTTTTGCTTGTAGCTTCTTATTCTATGTTACTGCTTTGATCTACCCATCACTATTATAGATTTACTGCCCAGTGTTACTTTATAACATTAAGTTGCTGTATATACATTCAGGAACATGGTGCAGTGTTGAAACTTCAATTTCTAAAGAACCACTTCCTCTTGGCCTCCATAAACAAATTTGGGCAGCTTCATTATCAGGATGTTACTACAGGGGAGATGGTAGGTAACTACCGAACCGGGTTAGGCCGTTCTGATGTTTTACAGGTTAACACGTATAACGGATTAGTTGCTTCAGGCCATTCCAGTGGCTCGGTTAGCATGTGGAAGCCGACCACTAGTGCACCCCTGGTCAAGATGCTGTGCCATCATGGGCCTGTCACAGCTTTAGCTTTTCACTCAAATGGCCATCTAATGGCAACTGCTGGTATGGATAAGAAAATAAAGCTTTGGGACCTGAGGAAATTCGGGGTTCTTCAAACATTACCGGGCCATGCCAAGTCCTTGGATTTTAGCCAGAAAGGTTTACTTGCCGTGTCAACTGGATCATTTGTGCACATATTGAGTGATTTATCGGGATCGCAGAATTATAGCAGATATATGGGTCATTCAATGGCAAAAGGTTACCAAATACAGCAAGTGTCTTTTCGGCCTTATCAGGATGTTTTGGTCATAGGACATTCCATGGGTTGGTCCTCTATTCTTGTTCCAGGAGCTGGGGAACCCAATTTTGATTCTAATGTTGCAAACCCATATGAGACGTCTAAACAGAGGAGAGAGAAGGAAGTGAGGTCTCTACTTGACAAACTTCCTCCAGAATCAATTATGCTAGACCCCACAAAGATTGGGACGGTGAGGCCTGTGATGAAGAAGAAAGAGAAGCTGACAAGAGAGGAGAGAGAGGCTGAGATGGAAGCTGCTGTGGCGGCTGCAAAGAGCGGTCCCATGAAGAAGAAGACTAAAGGGAGGAGCAAGCCAAGTAAGGTGGCAAAGAAGAGGCAGGAGGGGGTTGAGAGAGCTAAAAGGCCTTTTGTGGAGCAACTAAAGGAGGAAGATATGTCTATAAAGAAGAGGAAGAAAATGAGCGAGGATAATCAGCTGCTGCCAAAGTCTCTTCAGCGGTTTGCTCGTAAGAAGACAACAACATGATTGTGCCAAATTTTGAGCTTGTTGGCGGGCTTTTAAGTTAATTTGTATTTTTGTTTCTCATATGCAGCTAAATTAAATTGTTTTCTACCTGTTCCACTACTCGGTTGGGATCTCTTGCGAGAGAAAAAAGGTGAGAGTTGTGTGTACAATAATTTTCTTCAAGTTAGTTTTATGAACTATCATAGGGTAATAGAGCCAATTTTCACCTTACGGTCTTCACCAGGCCAGATTGGCTGGCTGTGAACAAAATCTGTCACGGTTTGAGACCATGTCAATATGAACTTTAGGGTAGTCACATTTATGATCTTGACAATTTAAAGTTTTGATGTTCTGGAAAATGATGTATCACAAACTTGAACTTCATATATATTACAACTACCGTGCTTATATACCACTGCATGAAGCACGGATTACATCGGTGAAAGCTTGTGTGCGCTACGGGTCATAAGAGCAGATTTGGAGGAGAATGGTGGTGGTGAAAACGGTGCTCATGGTGCCAATTTCCAAGTCTCAAGTTCACTCCATTGTATGCTTGAAAGTAATGGTCCTTGTATCAGAGACAATTAAGATTATTTTTTCACTTGCTATGTATTAATAGCGTTTTTCTCTTATAGACGTCGAGATTCATTTCTTCTTCGAAACATAAACAATATTGATTCTTAGGCTGTCTCAGGGCTGGCCTGGGCATGGGCGATCCATGCGGTTGCTTAAGGCCCCTGACGTAATAAGGCCCCCGAATTTCCCTCCCCAACCCCCTCCTTTTTATATATACGTTATAGTAGATAAAATTAAAATAATTTTTGGCTAAATAAAAGTAAACAATGAGACAATTGTCCTGCGGGTGATGGTGTTTGTCTTGCAATTCGAGTTCTTGAGTTCTTAAGTTTGGAGTTTCTAAAGCAACAGTAGCATTGATTATATTAATCTTTGACTCCACACTTAATTACACACCAAATTGAAAATTTTAATGAAATTCATTATATTAATCTCTATGCACGTTAAATCTTGCAAACAAATAGTATGCAATCTTTTTGCATAAATAATTCATCAGAAGGAATATGTGTTTTATTTATTTATTTCTTTTTTCTTTATCACGTTGTTTGCATTTTTTATACCAAGTATTCACACGGATCAAATTGGACAATTGAAGTGAATTTTTATTTTCTATACTATAAATAAATTTGTAAAATATAAATCATCCGCCCCATGTATCGCACGGGTTAGAATCTAATCTATCACATAAATTGGAAGAAGTTCCTCCATAATTACTTCATTAATTATACCATTAATTACCATAAATTTAATTTTCTCATTTAATTTGATTGTCAGCCATTTTTCATCTTCCTCCTCTTTTTATTATTTTTAATGATGGGATCCTTTCTCTCCCACAAATAAAAGTTTGAAGTATAATATTCACGTTAAATGTAGCCATTTAATTATATAATTTGATTCTTCGGCTTCTCCTACCATTGCTTATTTATTTTCCAGAGTCACCATTAAAAGTGCATTGAACATATTAAACAAGACATTTATAATAAGTTTATAGGATAATTAATTTTTGTATTAATACTCTGGATTAAATCAAATTTAAGTATTCATAAATAGTTCCAATATAATAATACATTTTTTTTTTCAAATTTTGACTTAGTAATAATTTGTGAAACAAATATGTAAAGATTAAATGATACAATGCTCGCACATCGTGCGGGATACAAACTAGTACATATATGTATTATGAAGGAAGTTTGTAATTAATGTACTAATTATTGCATACCTTTTGGTCTTTAATTATGCATATAATTTCTTTATTTCCTTAATTTTTTCACTTACTTATTTAGTTACTTACTTATTTTTTTTATTAGCAAATTAGTAAATAGCCCAGAATTTTCGTATGTTGAATACTCAAACCAACATCGTTTGATTAATTAGTGAACAACCCATTGTTTTGCTTTTGACCTAAATGTCTTAATAGTTTTAATTCTATTTTTTTATTTTTATTTCGTTGTAAATGGCATCTTTGCCCTTTGTTGGGTTTTAGGGTATCTACCGTTTGTTGGTTACAAGATATTTTCTCTCTCCTATATTTAGTTAAAGTTTGCATCATATCTTGGTAACCACCGTTACCATGTATATTCATTCAAATAAGAGGGTATGTTGGCATCTTTATCATTTTGTTAGGAACTGCTATATTACTGCATATATATATATATATATAGTATTTTACTTTTGCAGTTTGTTTTATTTATGAGCTTTTTGTCTGCTTGTTATTTTTCTGCATTCAATGGTTGATGTTCAGTTACACGTCACAGGTAATTTTAGCATTTTGTAATCATAGATTTTCTTTGTAACATCAATGGTAACTTTAGAATATTATAATCTTAGATTTACTTGTTATTTTCCTGCATTCACTGGTTGATGTTCAGGTACATGTCACAGGTATTTTTAGCATTTTGTAATCATAATTTTGCTTTGTAACATCGAAGGTAACTTTAGAATATTCTAATCTTAGATTTGATTCGTAATCCAATTATATGAACCCATGTAATGTAGTTGGTTGTAAATTATCTTTTCAAAATTGTTCTGTCATTTGATATTATGTGGTGAATGCACTAATATTGATGATATATTTCTAGTCATGGGTATTTTTGTTGTAAAAAATATCAATTTTTTTTTCACTTTTTTCCAGCTTGTGTAGTTTGTAAGACACTAGAAACTCATTCTTTTGCAGATATTTCAATTTCATCATAGATTTATCAGCTGTGTTATAATCCATTTCATGATTCCAACTTAATATGACTACGCGTAGAGTAAGCAAACTGCTTCCTCTTTTAGACGTACATGACTATGTACTAAGTAAAATGACTACATGTTTTTTTTTTCGTTTTCCCTCATGGTGTACTTTGTAAAATTTTATAAACTATTTTTTTGCAGTAATAACAATATTTAATAGATTTATCAGCTATATTTTAATCTTTTTTATGACTACAACTTAATATGACTACGCTCATCGTATTATGACTAAATCACATTTATATGTTTATGACTTATATATTAAGTAAAATGTCTACATGCCATTTACAACGATTGTATTATCACTACATGTCATTATTTTTAGTCATATTATACAATAAAAAAATTAGCTATATTGTATTATGACTAAAACCATGTCATTAACATTATTTCAAGTTAATCCCACTGTTGTTTAATTATGAAATTAACTGTAAAACTGTTACTTTCACTTTCATTAGGAGCCATATTTTCACTACGTAAACATGGGTGCAATTCTTCCCATGAGAAGCAGATACATGAATTTAATTTATTTATGGATTAGTTAATGCTTGTGTATTTATCTTTTCAGACTTATTATTTTGGACTTATAGTGTCAAACATTCATTGGCAGATTGGGTTAATGGATTTCAACGTTGAAGTTAGCTGTATGTTTTGCGAACTTGAGACCGTCTTCAACATTGTGATACCTTGTGCTTTCAAGTTATTTTTTGATATGATAAGGTCCATGTTTCCGCAGCTTTCCAACTCCCCTTTCAGTGTCAGATATACAATTCCTAGACATGATATGCACTCGATTAAATATGATATGGACATGGAGTACATGTTTGTAGTACTTACCCTTATTGAATCCAAAACAATTCATGTTAACATTGATGTTGATATGGTAGATAATACTTCATTGTCAGACGTTGCCATCTCTGTCGACCCTCTAGCAGTTTTTAAGCCAGAATTTGATATTGTAGAATCATCGGCTCAACCTATGTTGCTGTCTAGAGTGGGGCAATTTTATAAGTCATGTTAACTAAAATATTCCTGGTGGTGTAGAAGTATTTTGAAGGATGGTAAAGTTATATGCTATCGAGATTGGATTCACAGCCAGATTTAAGAAAAATGAATTTGGCCATGGTGCGCGCCTTTCTATTTCATTACAATGGTAATTTTTGTATAAAGAAACTCAATAATGAGCAGACGTGCATTGGCAGATTTCAAGGAAGGCGCAATAAAATGATGACATCGAAGGTGGTGGCGGCGTCACTTACTTCTGATACAATAGCCAAATAGCCACATCTTCTTGTAAAAGACATTGTTCGTAAGTTCAAAGATTCTTATGGCGTTGAACTGCCATATTGGAATGCATGGTATGGTCGGGAAGTTGTTAGGACCGATCTCCATGGCGATGATGAAGATTCATACAAGATCCTAGTACGTTACTGTAAAAAGTTCATGGAGACAAATCCCGAGAGTTTATGTTGCCTAGAGGGTTGATAATAAGAAATACCATTTCCAACGTTTATTCATATCTCCTGGAGGTTGCATTCAAGGTTTTCAATGGTGTAGGCCTATGCTATGCCTAGATGCAACATTTCTCAAGCATAAATTTAAAGGAACTTTGATGGCAGCCACAACAAAAAATGGCGATGGTGGTAATATTTAATTTTGTTTTTCATTTTTGACTGTGCTAATAAACTATTGTTGTATGTCTAATATATATTCATACCCTTAACTTTTATTGCTATGTTTGTTTAATATCTCTTTGAAGGCATATACCCTCTATGTTATGTTGTGGTTGATGCTGAAAATAGGGACAATTGGGGTTGGTTCATTGATAGGTTGGTTGAAATTTTGATTCCACAACAAAAGATTGTTACGTTTATATCTAACAGGAATCAAGGATTACTGGACGATGTGAAACGTGTTTTTCCAATGTCACCGCATTCATATTGCTTGTTCCATCTCAAGAATAACTTACGTGCTAAGTTTCCAGGTGCTAAATTGCATGATGACAGGGAAAAACTAGTCAAACTATTCAACAAATGTGCATATGCATACAAACCATTCTTTTTCAACAAGTACATTAATGAATTGCTTGCAAAAGGTAAAGAACATGTTGAAGAGTTTCTCCGTTATTTTTCGCCTATGCATTCGGCCAATGCATTTTTCCCAGGACAGAGGTATGGTGAGATGAGTTCAAACATCGCAGAGTCATTCAGTCCTTTATCCAACACATGAGAAAATGTTGCTTATTTTAAATAAGCAAAGTAGGAGTTGCTTTATGTGTCAAGCAGGTGACCTTTTGTTTGAGGTGTCAGACAAACGGATATTCTCAGTGAATCTAGCGGATCGCACGTGTTCTTGCGAAAAATGGAGGATAACGTGGCTTTATATGTGTTCATGCAGTGGTTGCTTTAGCTCAAATCGGAGGAAATGTTTATGATTATATTGACCCATATTTACAGGTTAATAGCTTTCGCAAAGTTTATTTGTACCCAAAATACCCGGTCCCATCGCTTGATGAAGTTGAGCCACTTCAACCAGGTGAGATATGCCCATTACCTCTGACTTTATATTTTAAAGTCTACGTCTTTTTAAGTTCTGCCATATTTGCATATACATGGATTTGATTATCTCGGATATCTTATTACCTTTCTTGTGCATGTCAATATAATCATATGATTTTCAGTTTCAAACACAATTCATACACAGTTGCAAATGAATTTATGTATTTATCCCCATAGTTTTATATTGAAATATACATAATAATGTAATGAAAACAAGTGGAAAATTTATTTAAATAAGTCATACAACAGATAAACTAAATAAATTAAGATTTGAAAAGTCATACAACAGTGTAAAAACTAATCTTTACGGCCACTATCATCAGATTGATTTTGCACAGAGTTTGGGCTTGCGGGTTCCTGTGATTCTGCGTTGCTATGTTCCTCAGTGTTATCAACGCTTGGACTGCTTCAGAGAAGGCGTTCTTCTATTACATCGTCCACTGGCATAGAATCCAGGTCTATCCAAAACACTTTTGAATCTCCACGACGTTTTTTCTTTTTACCCCCTTTTTTGTTAATTTCTTCATCGTTCGAGTCTTACTTGCCTGGATCGATGTCTTTATGTTCTTCAGCCGCGAGGAAATCTATAATTTGATCAGTACTCAATTGACCATCCATGTTCTTTTTTGGCATCAAGGTTTGGTTTCTAGGGTTCATTACTTATATGTTTCTACTTTAGGATCGAATATCCAATTTTTGACGGCGGTGTGAACGTCGGGCCTGTAGTTTAGATGTACTGCTCTCAATGTTGAGGAATTCATCATCTTTAGGCATTGTAATTAATTTGTTTTAAGTTATTAATTTATGGGTATGAGATCTGGGGTTAACTAGTGATGGGGTTAAATACTAATTTTACCATTGGCCTACAAAGGTAATTCAACATTTTTTACCTCCGGCAAAATTCTATTTTTACCCCCGGTAAAATTCCATTTTTACCCCCGGTAAAATCTCATTTTTACCTCCATACCTACCACATCTCACCTACCACACCTACCACATCTCACCTACCTCATTTACCTCCACAAAAAATTACATTTTTGCCCTTCTACCAAATTTACTTTTTTGCCATTCTCCATTTACCTATAAATACCTCCCACCATTCATTCATTTAACACACAACAAAAACACATCCTTCTTCTCATCCAACACCATCCTTCTCATCCAAGATCCATCCATCTCATCAAAGAGATATAAAGCCATTGGCAATACAAATACAAGCCAATTCAAGAAGAAAGAGAAGGGTCTTATACTCTCTCTTTTCACACCCCCAAAAAATAGAAGGGTCATATACTCTCTATTTTCATACCCCAAAAAATACCAACAATCCTTATACACTCTCTCTCATACACAATTTATTATTTATTCTATTGAAATATCTGTAATCCAAATTCTATACTTATAAATAGAATTAAGGAAATTATAGAGAGAGAAGTTGGTAGCTTGTATTATTATCCAAATTGATCGCCTTTGAGCTAATACAAAGAAAACACATACAAAAGGAGGACGTATCACTGGAATAGCATAAGCGCTACCGGGGGAACCTACCTTAAAAAAAAAAGTCATGTGTTCATCATTGCGTCGCATTTATTTTTTATTCACCGATATTCGCTTATTGATTGGTTAATTATTTATTTCTAGATTTTGACACCATCAGTTGGCGGCGTCTATGGGAACGATAAGCTCTCTAAAGCTCTCTAAAGCTCTCGTTCTTTAGAAATTACAACTGAATTTTCAGTGAAAAACTTAAAATCCCGCGGGTCTACGTAGCTCAATATTTTTGGGGGCATAACTTCTAGCTCGGAACTCCAAATCATGCAATTCTGGAGTCCATTTTGGAGAAAATTTCAAGAGCTACAACTTTTGAGTTCATGCCGTTTTCAAATTCGGCCATCTAGGGGTTAATAACTTCGATACAAACTTTCTGGAACGAAATCCCACGGGCCTACGGTGACTCAATATTATCAGGCGCGTAACTTTATGCTCAAAACTTCAAATCATGCCATTATGTAGTCCATTTTAGAGAAAATTTCAAGAGCTACAACTTTCCAGTTCAAGCCTTTTTCAAATTTGGCCATCTCGGGGTCTAAAACAGGGATACAAAGTTCCTGCTACAAAAAATACAAAAGTCTTGCACGCCTACGCTAGCTCAATATTTACGGGCACAAAATCATTCAAAAATTCAGTTACCCAAGGGGATAAAACCCAAAAGAAGAGATAAGTTATTTTTTGATAACTCATATATGATTTTTTTCTCTTTATTTTAATATATCTAAAGTTATATCATTTTCTTACGATCAATAATCTTTATTGTAGGTAAAATTGATGAGCTTCCAAAAAATTACAATTGAATGTAATTTTCATCAAGTTCGTCCGATAAGCCACAAAAAAGAAATAAAAAAAATTTCAGCGGATATCAAACTTCCACAAAGCTGAATGCAATTTTGAAGTCTATCAGACAATAGCAGGACCACTTCAACCCAAAGAGACCTGGCTGAGAATGATCATCTACTGCTGCACCACTGGTCAGAGACCAAGATTTTGACGTTCCCTGGTAATAAATGAAAAAATTGTCAAAATTTGCCTAAGTCAGAAGAGGGTATGGCTCTACTCAAGACTTAGCAAAAAAGAACAAATTTTCCTTTTAAGAAACCCTAGTAATAAATGAGAAAATTGTCAAAATTTGCAGAAGTTAGAAGGGAGCAAGACTCTACTCAAAACTTAGCAATTTGCCTAAGTTAGAAGGGAGCAAGATTCTAGGGAGCAAGACTCTACTCAAAACTTAGCAAAAAGAATAAATTTTCCTCTTAAGAAACCAAGGGCTTAAATGAGAAAATTGTCAGAATTTGTCTAAGTCAGAAGTGGGCATGCCTCTACTCAAGACTTAGCCAAAAAGAACAAATTTTCCTTTTAAGAAACCAAGGACTTCGAAAAAATTGCTATCAACATATAAGGGCCATGCTTTAAACAATTACAAGTGGAACATCTTTGGAACATTTTTTACAAAACCCCCACTAGAGATACACATTATCTAGTCACTCAGAAAAGGCTGAAGAATTTGAAGATCATCAGCACCAAAATTCAAAATAGTACTTAAATCAGAAGAAGAATAATCATAAAAATCATGGCGAATATTCCCTAAAGCTGTCCAGTCAGGGCCCGTTGTTTCGGCAAAATATGCAACAAAATCATCTAGCGAAGATTGCAATAAAAAACCTTCCGAGGCAACCTGGTAAACGGAGTCCAAGGTAGCCTGGTCATAGGACGGATTCTGAAATGACGGCAAATTCACTTCAGTCAGAAAAGCCCCGTCTTCTATAAGATTCACGATAGGTGGAGAGATCTCAGGTACAATCTCTTATGCCGACATAAGGAGCCTTAAAAAACTTCCGAGAGTATGTTCTGGAAGATTCATGGCAGTCGGAATAATAGTAGGCATGTTATTTTCTGCCGACAAAGGGAACCTCGAAGAACTTCCAGGAGGAGCAAAGGAGCATAACGGGTTAACACATGAAGACCCCCTTTCTAATCGAGCCTCTAATGCCGTCACCCGTGCCTGTAACTCTTCCACCTTCTGTTCAAGAGAAGCAAGGAGAGTAGTACAGCCTCTAATGGGATTTTTGATTCTTGCCGTGGCTTCAAGAAGATATGAATTGAAAGTCTCAAGACGCCGATCTTCGGGGACATTTTGCAAAAATGATGCAACATTCCTCACCCCAAAAACAGTGAAGATTGTGTGATAATCTTGACGATCAATCACATTTCGAAAAAATTTGGCGTATTCATAAGATAGAGGACATCTCTTGTGGCTATAAGCGCAAGCCACACATGGAGGACCTGTAAAACGGTGAGTGTTTGACATTATCTTGGTTTATTGTTGTAAGAGAAACTGTATTACAAAAGAGAGAAATGATGTTGGAAGAAAGGGATGGTGATGGAAGAAATGAATTGGGTCTTGAGGAAGATGAAGAGGGAGAAGAAGATGAAGAGGAAGAAGGGAGAAGGGAAAGCTATCTGAAAAGGGGAGAGAGAGAGAGAGGAGCCTCCGACAGGGAGGATCTAAAAAACAATCCGCTGAAAGGGGCCGAAAAATCGGCCGAAAGGGGCCGACAAAAAAAAAGAAAAAGAAAAGAAAGGTGCAAAAAAAAAAAGAAAAAAAAGAAAAGAAAGGTGCAAAAAAAAAGAAAAGAAAAAAGAAAATATATATATGCGTATATGAAATAAAAAGTTGGAAAATGCCCGAGTAGAATCAAATTATTTATGACCAAAAGTATAACGAGCTTTACATATTAATGTCCCAAGCTCTACGACTTGCATCCAATGTCTAACGAGTTCTACACATTGATGTTTCGAGCTCAACGACTAGCATCCGAGATCTAGCTTCCTTGAATTAAGACTCGAGATCAACGTCTAGCCAGCCTTACACAATGATGTTCTGAAACTCTAAGACTAATGGTCAAAGTCTAGCTAGCTTTACACGTTAATGTTCCGAGCTCTACAAACTTATGGTCAAGGGCTAACGAAGCCCTACACATCGGTTATTCGAGCTCGCCCCATGATTATCTTCCTCGACAAGTTTTCGCTCTCACGCTTCAGCTTTGAAAAAGATTTGTAATAAAGGCAAAAGACCTAACACAGACATTAAATTGTCGACCTTGTTCACCTACGAAGGATTCGGGCCTAAGACATCACGAACACCAGAGCTACTACTAGCTCCCGGGTTGAAAGATATCATCACCAATCAGCTCATCCTAGCTAAATGATAAGGATAGGGGGCAATTGATGGGGTTAAATACTAATTTTACCATTGGCCTACAAAGGTAATTCAACATTTTTTACCTCCGGCAAAATTCTATTTTTACCCCCGGCAAAATTCTATTTTTACCCCCGATAAAATCTCATTTTTACCTCCATACCTACCACATCTCACCTACTACACCTACCACACCTCACCTACCTCCACAAAAAATTACCTTTTTGCCCTTCATTTTTACCAAATTTACTTTTTTTTCATTCTCCATTTACCTATAAATACCTCCCACCATTCATTCATTCAACACACAACAAAAACACATCCTTCTTCTCATCTAACACCATCCTTCTCATCCAAGATCCATCCATCTCATCAAAGAGATATAAAGCCATTGGCAATACAAATACAAGCCAATTCAAGAAGAAATAGAAGGGTCTTATACTCTCTCTTTTCACACCCCCAAAAAATAGAAGGATCATATACTCTCTATTTTCATACCCCAGAAAATACCAACAACCCTTATACACTCTCTCTCATACATAGTTTATTATTTATTCTGTTGAAATATCTGTAATCCTAATTCTATACTTATAAATAGAATTAAGAAAATTATAGAGAGAAAAGTTGGTAGCTTGTATTATTATCCAAATTGATCGCCTTTGAGCTAATACAAAGCAAGCGCACACAAAAGAAGGACGTACCACTGGAATAGCATAAGCGTTATCGGGGGAACCTACCTTAAAAAAAAGTCATGTGTTCATCATTGCGCCGCATTTATTTTTTATTCATCGATATTCGCTTATTGATTGGTTAATTATCTATTTCTAGATTTTGACACCATCAAGTAGTATTTATAGTTCTTGTAAGTTTATTTAGAAAAGGCAGTTGGGCACAAAAAATGAACCCTCGACATAACGGCTATATTTAAACTGTCAATAATTGTTACCTCTGAAGTCTTGAAATTTAGATAATGACTTATAATTATTATATTATATATTCATATATCCAGATTATGATATGGCATGATCCATATTGTTTTATTACCCATACTACAAACAATAGAGAATATTTAGATATCCAATCATTGTAAACATTATATGAAATCGATTATAATCCCACAAAACAAATTGTAAAGATATCATCATTGCATCATTTATCTGATACAATTATTGAAGTTATATAAAAGCAAACCATAGGAAATAGTGATCATTATTCCCAAATGATTTATTGTTAACTATTTCTAATGATAAAATACTAAAATTCTAATGCAACTGGATAAGATGCCATCTAACTAACTACTTCTTAACAGTTAGTTTGAATGGGTCAATCGCATCCGTGTTATTCAAGAAGTCTCAATGACTTTAGCCCACATCTGGTGCATCGTAGTCTTTTTGAATTTCTTCTCAATTGGCATCCAGAAAGCTAGTTGTTTCATGTAATATAGCATTGTGTGAACACCTCATTTTGCGACCCCCGCAAGAATTCCAAACTTTAGAAAAATGAGCACACATGCATGCATGAGCATTCCTAGATACATGCATACCATATACATGTGATACAGATCAAAGAAGGAAGCCGAAACGATACCCGGATGAGAAGTTACGAGAATTACCGGAAACTGCTGAAATCAAAAACTGTCAAAACCCCTGAAAACTTGTGAAAGGAGATTTTACCATTTTTGATTAGCCTCAAACTTTGAGGATTGTTAGACATTACCATAAGGAGCAGCATACTCAAAAATCAACTCAATCCAACGGTCGTATTTTTGAGAATTCAGAAAATCAGAAGTTCACTCAGGGTAATCAAAAAAGAACCTTCTTGAAGTCCAAATGATCTCAAGTTTGGTCATTATATAGGTCTTGTTATGGGGAAGAACATATCCAAAATTCATATTTATCGGACATGGGATCATTAAGAATTAATTCGTTTATCGCGCATTATCTTTGCAGCCTCCCTTAGCGATTCATTCATACGTTTTTGTTCATTCAATTTTGCATTGAAATCCTTGAATTTGTCATGAAACTCGTTTTCATTTTTAATATTTGACTCCCTAAACACATCAAGTTGTTCTTGACAAACATCCAATAATGTTTGCTTCTCATTCAATTTGAATTGATACATCTCCGCATTCCTCATACTGTGTATTAACTCATTTTCAAAATAGATTGAATGACCAATACCACTAGCACTTTCGAATTGTTTCACGGTTTCTTGAGTTAATATCTCAAATGAAGGGAGGTCAGATGTTTCTTTTAATTTCCTGCCCTGTGCAAGTGAAGTTTCAAAAACATTGATCTTAGCTGGGACTACCTCATTTTCTCTAGTAGCCAGCTGGGCACGTGTTGATTCAAGTTCACGACGAAGCTTCTGGTTATCATCGTGTATTTTCAATTCCCTTGTTTTCTCTTTATCAAACTCAAAATTAAGCTTCCTTAATCGCATGTACGAGTTCTTTGAACACTTTTCCCAATAATCGGATTTTGATTTTTTTCCTTTATTTGGATTTCTGCCTTTGTAGCTCGATCACTCAAAATAATGTTTTTGCTCAAAAGATCTTTCTTGTCATACTCTAGTTCGCGCACTATGAAACATCTAACGATGGTACAAACCTCAATCTATGTTGTGGTGTGTTGTGACATTCTTGCAGTGTATGTGCGTTCCTTTCGTTGCCTTCCTGATCATGGTCGTCCTGCTCATTTATTTCTGGGTGAAAGTTTTCTTTACGTTATGGATTCTGATCCATATGAAGGGAACCATCAATAAATTATTTTGGCCGTGAAGATAGATATGGCACTTCACTAGTCATATGGTTAATCTTCTCCTCGGTATTTTCCCCACTTTTAGGTGCTTCCCCACCTTAAAACTTGTTTAAATCAGCTGATTTCGGAGACACATTATATGGATTGACCGGTGTTGTTTCCACGTCCTCCTTACCATCGTCACTGTCACTTATATAATGCTTCTTCAATTGATCGTGTAGTGGCACAGTTTTCCTCGAAATAATTTTTATCCAGCCAGACTTCGGTTCTGTCTTCGGTTTACCATGTTTTTCATTTTTATCTCTCCGGTTGTCATCCGATTTATGTTGTGTTGATTTGTAAGTTTTTTCAGGTGTCATTCTAATCTTCGAAGTATCATCTTCCAGTTCTCCATTTAACACATCTTGCTTGTCAGGACTGTTATCATGATTTAACTTTCTTAGCATTCTGCGTGATTTATTGCCAATATTCGTTTAATCTTATCTGATCCTTCATTTGCTTTTTTTTTTTTTTTCAAAAATTGGTTCTTCACCCCTGAATACATCAAATGCTGATTTCGCAGGAGATGAGGTAGCACTGACATAATCCTTCTTAAGTGGCGAAAATGGTACAGATTCCACGTCATCATCAAACACGAAATTCTTGGTGCGGGGAATACTTCTTTCTGGCAAAACTGATGAAGAACTCTTGTGGAAGTCTTCCTCTGAATAAGTACTTTGTTTTTCACGACTTCCACACTCCTTTATATTCATATCATCATCCTCGCTTGTCGAATGATAATCATTATCTGACACATTACATGCTTTATTCTGCTTGAAGGTGTTAATAGTGTCATAAGATATATTAATCGACTCAATGATCTTGTAACAAATTAATATATTTGTACAAAGACATTTTCACTACGTATGAACAGCTTAATAGTTCAATAGATATTCATTATGTAATACCTTAAAAAAGTCTGGTATTTTAGATCCATGTTTCTTTAGTGATCCTTTTGCACAGTGTTTGCAGTCCACTTTTACTTTTTTTTTTTAGGTATCGACTTCGTTGTTCCTTGTTCATGCACATCAAAATTTCTCTTTCTCTTTCGAA
Organism: Lonicera japonica; assembly: GCA_021464415.1. NCBI lineage: Eukaryota > Viridiplantae > Streptophyta > Magnoliopsida > Dipsacales > Caprifoliaceae > Lonicera > Lonicera japonica. The sequence continues at coordinate 48,290,966 of CM038466.1, forward strand.
CTGTGTATATCTTGTCTAACTCATTGCTCGAATCTGTATAGTCTATTAGTCGAGCATTCCAGGGGGACTTCGACTGCATTTATTATATTAAATTATTTATAAATTATGTCCTAAAAGTTCATTCTATATATACAATAGTTATTGTAATAAAATTAATATATGGAATACAAATTATGAAACAATGTCATTTACAATAGCATCATCAAAATTTACATTTGATAATGCAGCTGTAAGTTTTGACAGGTCCCAATGCAAGAAACGCGGCTCCATGTTTGTTCTGTCCTTGATTGGTTTAATGATATTGGTTACCTCACACAGCCAAAACTATAAAATTGTATCGTTTTAGTACCCACAATTAGGTGATATTTGTGTAAAACAACGAATTTAATTGCTATTTACCAGTAGAATTATTGTGCATCCTGTGACAGCAGTCAGTCATCGCTGCTTCTTTGAAATGTCATCCACGAGCCAATCAAGAATGGCTTGCGCCCAGTTGTAACTAGCCATCTTCTCAATATCTCCAACGATATTCACGATGTACCATTTTATGGAAATTCTAGTATTTGCAAATAATAGCGAGTTACATAAATAAAGACATATTAGCGAAATCGTGTCTCGGACGTCATTCTCATTCTTGCTCATAATAACATCTTTCATAGTACTAGTTATCTTAGCCAAAAAGAGTTGATGCAAACCATTGAAATACCGTTTTGCCGAAAGAGTGCTCTAGTTGTTGGTGGGTGTGGATAGTTAACCTCTCGCCTTCACATGGTAGTCCTAGTATTTGAGAAACTTGTTTTGTTTCAAATTTTACTACCTGTCCTCCAATTCGGAACGCATTTATCTTAATGTCATAACGCTGAATTAGTTTCGCTAGAAGCTTACCAGACTTGTGATATAGCTTCTCATTCAGAAGGTTTGCTTTGTATGCTGAGTATAAGTTCCAGAACGAAGTTATGCGTAGAAGGTTCTTATGTCAAAGTCCAATCCTTTTCTTATTAACATTAAGAGTAAACATCAATTTTAAGAATGACACCAACGACGACCTGTATTGGTCGAATTTTACGATATTTTGACCTTCATCTTGCGTTACAAAACACATGGACATAAAGCTCATACAAAGATAAGATTTTGTAAAAGAAACCAAAATGTTAAGTACAATTAAATATTTTTACTTATACCTCACATTGAAAATCTCTTTGTTCCGTGTTTTGTTTCTTCGTTTTCTTGCCTCTTTCATCATATACTTTATTTTTCTTGGAGTTGCTCACCTTTTCTTTTCCTTTACCCCTTGTCTTTGTGTCCGATCTAGCAACAATATATTTAATTGTATATCATTTTCAATTCCTTAAAGTATTTAGGTTTGTAACAACAACGTCTATACCACGTAATAAGAATTAGTCAATATGTAAATCATGAGAATTAGTCAATACGTAAATCTACCTTGTTCACATCTATATGATTCTGTGGACTCTTGCAGGTTTTCATCTGGTCTGATTTTGCTATCTGTCATTTAAATTATGTATCTACTAATGCATCCTATAAATAATCAAGAGTAGAAACAACCATTAAGTCAACCATTAAATTCTTACAATGTACTCAGAACTAATTTAAAATTATGTATATTTTTCCCCCGACAAATGCGCTTAACAACTATTATACAGTCATTTAAATGTTATATTTTTCATAATTCGATTTAGAATGATTCTTGATATCTTCAACTATAAAAAATCTAGTCATGTAATACTTAAAAACAATATGTCTAAAGCCAAAATTAGAATGTCATATTACAAAGGAAGACTTAAAAATCAAGATATATAATAGTCATATTAATACAATATGGCTATAACCGAACATATAGAGTCATATTAAACCAAATCAGATGTAGACATAATAAAGTGTTGGTATCTTAAAATATTTAAACAATAGTATCCATTCAAGTTGTGAATCATGCAGGGCTGGTGCTTTATTGATCTACTATTTATTAAGATACTTATGTATTGGCTATCGTGATGCTTAATGACCCTTCTTCATACATTTATGTTAATATGAAATTTTTTAATATGTAATACTCGTTAAAAATACTTGTTCTTGCATATGGGAACATAAAGTATATATTTCAATGGTATAAATAAATAAATAAATAAATAAATAAAAATATAAATCAAGAGCACATAAACTTAAACTCATCAACTTCCTAATCCTTAATGAAACGGGATTACCTGCCAGTTTAAATGATTAAAAGCAATTAAACACATTCTAAAATGTTTTCTCACAAACTCGTATAATGAGCAAACATTGTAGTATTGTGTAAAAATAATGTAGAGTGTTAGGGTAAATACAGAGGTATACGAAATTTGAAAACAAAATTAGCGGATATGGTTAGCACTTCAAAATAGGAATCGAATACATGGTGAAATTGATGTTTCAAATTTGAAATCAATCATTATAAGAAGGTTGGTAGATAATATGAAAGTGGTAACAATACCTGATATCTTATATGGGTGTCGTTTTGTTTAAATACTACATTATGAGAAAAAAACAAAATCCCTAATTTGTTGCAGAATGGACTTGCTAGTTAGAATTGGAACCCAGTTGAAAAAGCAAACATTTGAAAAACTTGTTTGAAAACGATGGTTCCTATGGTTTATATTAGCCGGGTTTTCCCCGACCTGTCTTATTGCACCGTTTTCTTACAGCCACACTCAATACCCATTGATACTTGTACATTGTTGTTAATTTTGTTGGCCCATTAAGCACACATATTTTAACCTAGGCCCAAAAACATAAAAAGCCTAATTGTCTATCATATGTGTTTGATAAACTTTACGGACTAAGATCATTGATACTTTGTATTAGTAAATTTTCATCAAAATATATATAATACTCTGTAAAGTCTTCAGCAATAACATCAAAAATACTAGTTCAATTATCCAATGTATTAGTTGTACTTTGTATTTTTGTAAATCCCATGTCTAGCGTATATTGAAGAAAGTTGCAAACAACAGATGATCGATCCCGACATTTTGAATCCCAAATAAGTCGTTCCCATAATACTTTTACAAGATATTTCATTCGTTGTAACTTTTTCTTTTTTTATAATTTTGAGTACTAAACATATGTAAAATTAGTATTGATCGAAGATCAATAATGTGTATGACGATTGGATAAGACACTAAAAGTGTTACCATACCAAGTATTATATTACGTTGAAATACGATATTATTATAATAACTACTAGTGATTATAAGGGAAAGAAAAAGTTTGTTCTTCATTTGACATATTGTTCGTTATCTTAATACATATTACAAAAAATAAAACAAATTAAACAGGATGCAACTACTCACAAAAAATATATTTTTACCATCTTATAAACTTGGTTCAATTTTTTCAGGTACACCGTGCAACTGAAAAAAAATGTTTATACATCAACCCATTGTGCTGATTATTCAGTTATCAAATTAGCTTATGATATCACAAATGCAAGTGTTCATTATTCAAGGTAAATCGCCTCTTAACCCGAAAACAAAATAGAAATTTATTAATTCTTATATGACTTTCATAATACTATACAACCACGTATTATGACTACACGGTCCATATTGCCCCATTGAATCTTTGTTTATTTTGATTTTAGATTTTGTTCATTTGAATTTCAAAAATTGTATAATCTTAATAACTAACAAAATTTGATTTTGTATTATTTTAATTTTATAATTAATATTGGGAGGGAAAACATAAAAAGGGAAAGAATGGGAATTCAATGAATGAATTTGTAATATCTAAAATTATTAAATTAATAACAAAATCATAATTATCCAATAAATTGGGCCAACCACTAATTACAAAAATCTAGTGGGTTAAATGCAAAAAAATTCAAAAAAACTAGGTTAAATACAAAAAGGCCCTTTTTTTATTTCCATATCACATGGCTCTTCACCTTCTCTTTTCCTAATAATTGTTTTTATCTATCATTTTACTTTCCTCTTTTTGTTAAGGCTAATATTTATAAATTTTACACACACATTATTATTCTTTTTCAAATACTCTTCTATGTTAAAAATCATTTACATTTCATTTCATAAATTTTATTTATTATTTATTTTTCTTAAATTTTCCTCTTCTCATTAAGTGTACCATAGAATGCAAATTACTATCACGCATTTTCAGTTATATTCTTAAAAATAGTTTTATGAATTCTAATTTAGATACAGATAGATACATCATTCTTATTTTCTCATAGAAGTATCTATAATTTATGAATTTTTCGATCTTTAGATGCAAACGTGTATTGTACATATTGAGATTTTATAATCTTCATTTCAAATTATTCTTCATTGAGTTTGGTTGAGTTTCGTTTCTTCTCTTTTGTATGATTGCAATTGCATTTATATGTTTGGTTAAGTTGTTAATTTAGCAATTACTTTTTTTTTTCCTAGATTTTGTATTGACAACTAACTCTCTATTATTTAAAAAACTGTTTGAGTTTCTTTTATTCTATTTTATATTTTTTAGTGATTTTATTGTAACCCTACATATTATTTCACTATTTAATTTATTAAACAGTCCGTTCATCGCATGTGTTATCGACTAGTATATATACATACCCACGACCAAACATAATAATTCATGAGGTGAAAATAAATAATAGCAATAAATAGGATCTCACCTTTGACAATGTTAGAAGAATTATATTCATTTTCAGTCTTCACAATCACGAAATCACACGACATTTCGGATAAAAAACTTCTCGTGACGATAACTATTAATGAAATTATAAAATTACTATCAGATGCATATATTTTTTGTCAAAAATATCTTCTATGACATTCCATATTTTTATATTAACAAAAGTGAATAATTTTATTATTATTTATACATAAATGTGTGTGGGTGTATATTGTACACGTGGAGGTATATATAATATGCTTGGACGAGTCACCATGCCTTATTAAGAATTTGAAGCCACGTGGAGTATTACGTGGCTATGTAAGTTTGTAGTGGGTCCCACTTCTATTATATTAGAAGCACAAGATTCCTTCATATATAGCGGGAGAAAAAAAGAAACGAAAGCGCAATTAAATTTGAAAGAGTGAGCAGAGAGCTGTGGGTATGAGTAGGCGGTGAATTTTGATGGTGATAATTATTTTGGTGTTATTTTTAAGGTAAGGGATTGTATTTAATATGTATTTAAAATTTTAAAGTATTTATTTGTTATTTTATATGTTGTATTTTTTTTGAATTTATTACGTTGATTGAATTTGGTGTATTTATTTAGCCTCATTAATTAGTGTTATTTGTTGATGTTGGCTAAATTACGATGTAATTAACTGGTGCATGGTTAAGTTTACTTGCCAATCAGTCCTAATAAACTAGTCGTGTAAGGCTTAGAGATAAGTTTCGACGTGGTGAAATACGTGAGGTGGGTAGTTTTTAATATGTTATCGAGAGAGGTGTGTACGAGGCCGGTTGATGATTTTTTGAATTTTTCGGTATTGTTGAATTACCAAAATTGTTGATAAAATATTATGTTCAGATGCTTTTCACTCCTGTGTGTTATGTACTGCCTATTTTCTTTTTTTATTACACAAGGAACTCGAGACAGAATCAGTTGTGGACTAGCGAGTCGGGCGTATAGTTTATTGTTTTTGTTTATTAGAGGAGAGAGATGTGGTGATATTGTAGATTGTATTTTTACAAATTACTTTAATATATAAAACGAAATTGGATTATTTTATTTTTGTCACGTTTTCGGACCCAACTAGGTCAGGTTGTCACATCTTCACTATTAAAACATTGAGGGCATTTAAAAAGGGTCCTTGTAACCCTTGCATTTGATTGGTAAATGCAATAAAAAGTGTGGACTCACCATAATTACTTTATTATTATTTTATTTTGTTCACCCATTAAATACAAGGGTCAACAAAGTTATACTCATCTTTGATTGCTGCAAATGCTCAAAATCTGTAATTTCTATTTTTGACAAGCATAAGTTTCCAAGGACACAACACAGACTCAATTTATGTTTTTGTTCTAAGATTTCCATGTAAAACAATTCCAAGAATTTCAAGGAATTCGGTTCAGAGTCCTGTACTCCCGCTTTTCTTTGTGGAACATCTCAAATTAATAGTTTCATTTCTAAAACCAATGCATCAAATCTTGTTATAGTTAAAAGAAGTTCTAGCCATTGACGTTGAAGTCAATGCAACTTAAAAGGTTCCGACTTTTGAAATAATACAATTAATTTGAGACGGAGGGAATTTTGACTGCAATAATGCCACACTTCAGCTATTATAAATATATATAAAAAACTAAAATAAAAGGAACTAAATTGCACCAAGCTAAATGTCTACCCGCAAATAATGCCCGATAAATATTAATGAGTAAATGATCCTCAAAACCAAATCTTGTGGCAGTCAAGAAACCACAAGCCATGAATTTTTTAATCTAAACAATAAGGATGTGTTTGATAAAAAAAAGTTGAAAAATTATTAAAAACACCACTAATTTTTATAAGAAGTTAGAAACAGTGAATGGGTGATTTAGTGAAATGTTCTACATTTTAGGTTTTTCATGTAAGAAAATTCTTTGGGTAAGAAATTTTTTTTCTATGGAAAATAAAGAAAAGATGGAGAAATTTCACCAAATCACTTGTTCCTTTTTTTAACTTCTCACAAAAATTATACGTGTTTCAATCATTTTTGATAAATTAGTATAATTATAACACTTCTAAGATTTTTTTAAGACGTTTCAAAAGACGCCCTTTTAGGTACATAAAGATTGTAGAGCCCACCTCACCAATCGTAAATGTTACTTAATATAAATATGACTTCTAAACATACGTAGATTGATGATCCAAAAAATATGATTTTGAATATAGTAGGGTGGAGATATTAGTACCCCCAAAAATAATTGGTAACACTTCCACTTTTGTTCGGTCCTCCGCAACCGAGCAAGGTGTCTCTTACTCCGTTCTTGAGGGCCAAGTATAAACCTATATACTCGGTCTTTGATAACCGAATAAAGGATTATCAACTTTATATTCAATTCTTCACAACCGAGTAACATATACCTTACTCATTTGTGAATGACCGAATGAAAGTGAGAGTGTTACCAAATATTTTTGGAGGTGCCAATATCACCACCCATATAATACGAGGGACCAATTAAGTTTTCAAGAGTTAATCTTTTATTCATAAACTTAATAATAATAATATGGGTTGAACTAGATGAGATGCATCTATTTCCTAAGCTCCTAGTCTATTGACTTTACTCAATATGTTCAAAAGGTGAAACTAAACTCCATCTCAGATGAATTATATTATATTTCCCGCCCTAGTAATAACAATAACAATAATAACAACAACAACAACAACAACAAAATTGTTGCCACAATTTTGTAAATAAACTTCGGATATTCAATAACAAAGCAATATTCGCTGTTCAGGTATGTAGAAAGAACGAATATCTTAAAAGACTTCTTTGACTTTGCCCCCATTCTTAATATGAAATTAAACTTAAATCGACAATATTTTCATAATTATTAGAGTTTGTCCATGCACGTCGGAGAGTATCAAAGTATTACGTAAAAATGAGTGGCAATGTCTAATGTTTTTAATGTAATTCTTTGACTTAACCCCCCCCCCCCTCCATTTTTACCTAATACTTCGAGGTTCTTTCACATGTAAGGACAAAGTCAAACAATTATGAAAACAGTTGGAATGAGGGGGTTAAGTCTAATTACACATATAAAGTGGGGTGCAAAGTAAATAATATTACTTACCATTCATAGCCAGCACAATGATATAGAGACAATAGTATTGAGGGGCTGTTGAGGCTTCTCCGTCAATCCATTTCTGACCATAAAACCAAACTGTCTAGTCAGAGTCCTAAATTTGGATTTGAAATGTTATATATATATATATACATACACAGATAATAATGCAATTATATGAACCACGGATATATGTATCAGATACGATATGGAAAAATTAGAAAAATCTAGGACATGATACGTCTTTAATATGGATAATAATTTTTTTTATAATATTATATGTCATATTTTTATATATACCCAATTATTCAGCTATAAGAATTTTGTAAATTTATGAACAATATCATCAATATTCAAACACTTGACCAATTCAATTGCATAATAACCTAAAATAAGATATAATATTTTGACTTGAATACCAGACGATGGAGATATACTGAACAACAATCATTGTAGATGAAGAATCTTTAGGATACTGAATCTAATTATGATACTAATTGGGGCCCATTGTTTGAGACCAACATCTTTTGGATATTGATTATAGTTATGATATTCTTCCACAAGAAAGTTTTCACATTCGAATCTATAATATTTTTGAAAGAAACTGCTTCCACCTACATGGTAAAGTAATCAGTGGTCACTAGCAAATTTTTTCTTGATCCTACATCTTTGGGAAATGGTCCCATTATGTCTAGCCCCCATTAAGAAAAGGGTCGTGTTTAGTTAGCGTGAAGTTCTATTGCCGACTAGTGAAGGATTGGCGAGTGCCTTTGGCATTTGTTATTGTTAAAGATAGAATTGCAAAAATACAAACAAAATGATGTTACCAAAATCTATAATAAGGAAACATCGGGTCGAGTTGCGGATTAGGTCGTTCTTTTTAAGATGTTTCATGGCTCAGCTCGGTATTTATGTTAATAGTTTGGAAATGCCACGCTGTCCCCAAGATACAACAAGTCTATAATTCCCTTTGTCTCTATTTTCCTTGTACGGTAGGAAATGGGAAAGCCAACACCCTTGAGGACTTGTCCGGAATTGGTTAACTATTTTTACTGGAGGCAAAAAAAAAATGAGAGAACTTTTATTTTCTGAGCTTAGACAATTTCATTTTTGTGTCTTTTTTTTAGGAAGAAGCTGAAGTTTTTAAAAGAAAAAAAATTCTTTTTGTTTAGTTGAGGGAGAGAAAAAACATGAAATTCTTACTATCTAAACCGAATGACTTAATAGACTACATCAAAGTCTTTTTTTTTCCTTTCAAATTTCAAATTGGAAATTAAAAAATAATTTTATTTTTAATAAATACAAATTTTCAAATGAATTTTGACCAAAAGATATTTACACAAAACAAGCTCGAGTGATAGAGCCGAAATATTGCATTTTTATACCTATTTAAATGGCTCGATGTACATGAATTTAACGTTAATTATCCGAAATTGTTGAAAATTAATTTTAATTATGAAATTGGATAATATATTTGTTTTTAGTGTATTTTATCATTTTTACATGTTAAAAGTGAACAAGAACGAAGTCGAAACTAAATTTCCCAAAGATAGCCATTCCTAGTCAAATTTGAAGCTGAATTGAGTTCAAGAAGCGATCCAATGCAAATCTCAAGCCCTATCATGAAGGGGGTGAATGAGAGTGTCCAACAGAAGCCAATAGAGCAATCTCAAGCGAAGAAAAAGTCATTTGAATCAAACCGAGAAGTTTTTGAATGAAGAAAAGATGTGCCACATGCAGAGCCATTGTTCCAGCCAATTTTAATACCGAAACATAAGGAATTTAAAAAAATCTCAGGAGATAAAAGTTGTAGAGTTATGAGTTGGCTAATCGTAAGCAAAAACGTTGCGACAATCGGAGTTCTGAGTAGGAAGTTATGATCAAAATACGATCAGTGTGGCAGAGATCATATTTTAGCAAAAATGAACAAGAAAACTGAAAGTGCAAATTTATTAATATTTACAAGCTTTGTCCAACTGGTTACCGAGGGAGCCCTTCATTCTCTTGCACTTTAATTCAAATCCCATTAACCCCAAAGGGTTGGCCTAACAGGGGCAGACCTGGATATATGGTTAAGCACACGTAGCAAGTTCGATTTTCCGCAACAGCATAATTTCTTGAGATCAACCATATCAAACAAAAATTTAGTCTAATTTTAAAGTGCTGTGAAAATACCTTTGTGATAGAAAAAAATAAAATAAAATAAAATCCCATTGGTAGCATCCTTCTGTTGCTTTTGAATTTTAGAAGCCTAGCAATTAATTGGCTCGTGGGCACCATCTAAGCCCATGGCTTTGCAATTATAATAAAAAGAGGACAGCAGCCACCTCACATTCAGCCGTGCTTGGCAGCAGCCACCCGAGCCGAATTCACTCTTTCTCGTCTTTCTTTATTTTCTTTCTTTTAAAGCATTAGGGCTTAATTTATACCGCTTTTATTATTTTTTTTTGTCAATGTTAATTTGAAATTAGAGACTAAAGATTTGATACGTTATTGAAGAGTAATTTCAGATTCGATCATTGTTTATGCGTTGAATTAGTACTTCAATTACAAGTTTTAATTTTAATTAATGTTTTGTTAATATTAGTATAAATGTTGTGTGCTTAGAATTTAAATTGCTTTTCAATTTATGAGATCATATACTCTGTTTTATTTAATTAATTTATCGAGAATGAGTTTATTAAATATGTTTAGCTAATTTGTTAGTTAGAAGTTCGTAAGGATTAGCTATGTCAACGCGATAATTTTTCGGATCCAAAATAAATTATAATTAATTTTCTATTGGTTAAAGGTCATTATAAATATGATTTTTATTAAATTATTATCTTTGTATGCTAATCACATGCTTTTACAAGAAATTTAATGAAATCTTTTCGACGAAAGAACCAAATTAGTTTGAATCGTTGTTTTTACGCTAAATCATAACCAGTCGAATTAGAGAGCGGTCTATACTTTGTAAATTAATTAGTTTTGTGTATTTATGATTTCAAACATTAATTCGCTATTTTCAGTACTCGTTTTAATTTTTATTTTTCGATACCGAAATCGCTAATTTTATATTTCTACCACCCGTTTTAGTTTAAATTTGATTTCAATCATGTTTAACCTATTTGAATTAAATTTCAGTAATCCATAGGCTTACTTCAACGAGCTACTTTCGGGCGAGACCGGGCTTAGTGGGTTGGGTTAGGGAAGGTGTGATTGAATTAGGTTGGGTTGGATTGGATTGAATAGGATTCAAGGGGATATAAAGAGTTTGATATGGGTACCAATCACATGTTTGGCCTATTTCATTGGTTTTGGAGGTAGGTGTGTGTTTGAGAAGGTTGGGAACACATTATATATCGCTTGAAATTTATTTTGTGTAATATTCGGGTTTGGTTTTTTTTTTTTTTTTTTACATATGGTTTATGAAAGTGTTTGTGAACGGGTTCTAATGGGGAAGATGTTAATCTCCAATGGATTTGTGTATTTTATATTTCTCAATAAAATTTACACTCTAAACTCAAATATAATAAAGAAACATGAGAAAAATTGAATAAGAAAATTACATACTCTCTATTGTACCCTTTTACTTTATTAGTTAGAAGGAAATACTAATTTCAACACAATCAATAATTTGTTTTTTTTATTTTAAAATTTAGTGCATTAATTATATTTCAAAAAAATTGTGAGATTATTAATTGAAGGACTATTGCTAAAATTACTTAATTTTGTATATATCTTTATACTACGAGTTTGAGTACCAATTGGGGAAAAAAAGAAGATAAACAATTAATTGATCTAAAGTCCCACTAATTTATTCGAATGGTTTTACATTAATTTATACAAAATTAAATGAGCATTTGTTTCCCTAATTTAAAACAATTACAAAAGTAATGTTAAAACATCTCCAAGAGACTATTTAAAGAACTTCTATGCAATTTTTTTTTTTGGTTTTGTTTTGTGAAGTCTCGTCATCATTTTTTCGTCCAAAAGGTTCTATACTACTCTACAAATTGAAGGTAACTTTTACTCTTCAACTTGTTGGGAAATATGAACAATAATATTTATAGGGTACACAAGTGTTTACATCTTCTCTCTCTCTTCCAATTTTTGAAATTTTAATAATAAAATATAACAAATTTGAAGAGTTTCTTGGAGGTACAATTATATATATATATGTATGTATAAGTACTATTCAAATTGCCACATACGTTCGCATAATACAATTTTTTTCAAAAGAAATGTACTACTTGTGTTGGATATGCTCTTTGGGGTGTTGTAACAAATTTAAAAACCGAGCGACCAAACCGATCCGATCCGATAAAAATCAAATATAAATTGAAACTAAAACGAATAAACTAAACCAAATTTGTTCAATTCGATTTTGGGGTATGCGAGTGCAGAAGTGAACTTTGTTTTTTTGTTGGTGGACTTTGTTTACATTAGATCTAATGGTAATATTGTATATCTAGAGTGATTTGATGGCTTTTGTCATAGAACTTAGATCTGAAACTTGAAAATTTAATGGTGTTTTGGTGTTTAACTTCATTAATGAAATTAAAGTTCAAATTTCATCAAGTTTGTGTGCTATGTGTGTGATTTGGTGAAGTTTATAACCATATAATCTGATAGTTGTGTGACTTTGTTTTAGTATTCACCAATTCAGCTATTGTTTTTGAGATTTGTCTCTAAAAATAATTGATATACAACTAGAGGTGTACACGGTTCGGTTAACCGAACCGAGCGGTTAAACGGTTAACCGAACCGACTTTTCAGTTTTAAGCTTAAGTTCAACCGAACCGAACCGTTAAAGCGGTTAAAACCGATCAGGGTCGGTTCGGTTTCGGTCGGTTCGGGCGGTCGGTTTTTGTCGGTTTGGACCTTGGGTTTAAATTAGTGTTTTGGGCCATGGGTTTATAATATTTGGAATTTTTTTATATGTTATTTTATCTCTTGGGCCTTATTTTCTTATTGATTATTTGCTCATTTTCTCTTCTTAAATATTTATTATTATTGGAATTTCTTTTTAATTATTTAACCTATATTATTTTAAAGAAAATAGCTCATTAATTAAATACACAAAATCAATAAAAATGTAATAAGTATACTAGTCAGTTCGGTTCGATTTTTGTCGGTTTTATACACCAAAAAACCGATAACCGAACCGACCTATGTCGGTTGTCCGATATCATAACCGAACCGGACCGCAAAACTTGAAAAACTGATCGGTTCGGGCCGGTTCAGTTCGGTTTTTCGGTTTTTTCGGTTTTCTGCACACCCCTATATACAACAATTTTACTTAGGGATATAATTTTCTACCCAAAATGCCCACCATATCGTAAGATTACCGATTTGTATCGAATTTTGATAATTAATGGTCTAATACAAATCGATAATTGTACCATACTGATAGCGTATGATATAGTATCGATAATAATTTTCATTATTGATTATAACATACCGTTCCAAAAAAATTATATATATATATTTAATTTTCTTTTAAATACCGGTAGTTAATTTGTGCCATTTGGTAATTTGGTATAACAATTACCATGATTACGAATATTATCAAGTAAATATTGCCCAATTATATATATACATTTAATTTTTTATTAATCCCCAGTGATTACTTGTGCCATTTGGTAATTTGGAAAACCAATTATCATGATTACGAATATTATCAAGTAAATATTGCCCAATTATATATATACATTTAATTTTTTATTAATCCCCAGTGATTACTCGTGCCATTTGGTAATTTGGAAAACCAATTATCATGATTACGAATATTATCAAGTAAAATATTACCAAATTATATATATACATCTAATTTTTTTTATTATTAATCCCCAATGATTACCCGTGCCATTGTCAATTTAGTATCCCAATTACGATATTATCAAATAAATATTACAAAATGCCCGAGTAAAAGATTAAGGTTTTTCTTTTCATTTTTTTTTTTTAAATAACAGGAAAAAAGTTTGGGTAATGTACCATTACTATACCATATTGAATCGAATTTTGTTTATCGAAAAATCGATACGGTCCTCAGGTACATAAATTTAGTACGATGACCATAGTGAATCCACCCCTAAATTTTACTTCATAGTTATTATGTGTGATAGTCGATAAACTATTATTTTTGAGATCTATCTAGGAAAACAATTAATAATCACCATGAATCTGTTTTATGTGTTGTGTTTAGAATTTTTTATGAAATTGCCTTAAAGTTCATTTTTGTTATTTTAAAATATATAAAAGAAAATTAAATAAAACCAAACTGAAATCGGAAAAAAAGAAGAAGAAAGAGAATAAACTTAGTTCAAATTTGGATCAAAATTATTCAAAAATTGAAACCAAATCGAACGAAAATCGAGTTTTCAAATTTGACTTAATTTTTTCTAATTTCTACCTTATCGAAACCGCGAAACATACGTATAACATTCCTACGTGAGGATGGGGGGAATTTTGTTCGATGGTTCTAAAATTGTAATTAACGTGTTTTATTGCCTCCTACTGTTCTTGCTCGAATCGCCTCTCTCTCTTGAATCGCCTATTTTCTCTCTTGAATCACATCTCCCTTCTCTCTACACTTGGGGCTTTTTCTATTATCTTTATAAATTTTAATCGATTTAATTTTACTTTGTTTTTGTTAAAAAATAAAAATAAAAATAGATTTTTTATTTCAGTTGGCAATTTAACGATTCACGTAATACCACATCAACATTCTATTAAGTTTTTGATAAACAAATTAGCCAAAACGAAAACGTTAATAAAGGATAACGTTTTAACGTCTACAAAATTTATACATTACTCAAATTGTGTAAAAAAAAAAAAATTAAAAAAAATACAGTGTATTTTTGTGTAATTTACCCTAATTCCTACCTCCCTTGACTTTCCGTGCCCTTTCTCGGACCCTCAAAAACGGTTTTTTTTCTCTCTCTTTCTCTCTCCTCTTTCTCTCTCTACAGTCCACACTCTACTCTCTCTTTTCAGTTCAGTCCCCCCACGCAATCGGACACTCTCGTAATAATAACCCCTCGGTTGTTATAAAAAAGAATAAACCCTAAAACAAAAACCCACACCCATTTCTCTCCTTTCCATATTTATATAACAAAATTCCTATCATTATTCCGACAAAACCCTAACAATGGCGACTGAGCTCCGGCAAGTGGATCCCACAATTTGGAGGGCGTGCGCAGGGAATTCCGTCAAGATCCCCACCGTCGATTCAAGGGTTTACTACTTCCCCCAGGGACACGCCGAGCAGTCATCCTCCCCTCCACTGCTGTCCCCGCGCGTCTCTTCACAGCCGTCCGTCTACTGCCGGGTCCTCGCTGTCAAGTACCTCGCCAGCCCCGACACCGACGAGGTCTTCGCGCGCATCCGCCTCGTCCCCCTAGACCGGTCACGTGACACGCGCGTGGCGGTTCCGGACCTGTCGCGCGAGCCCTACGGGGCGGGGGCCGGCCGGTACGTTTGGGCGGGGGCGGAATGCGACGTGATGGCGGGGAGCGGAGGGGATGTGTCGAGTGATCGGAACGTGATGGCGGCGAGCGGCGGGTATGAGGAGACGGTGGTGTCGTTTGCGAAGATTTTAACGCCGTCGGACGCGAATAACGGGGGAGGGTTTTCGGTGCCGAGGTTCTGCGCGGATTCGATATTCCCGAGGCTGAATTTCGAGGCAGATCCCCCGGTGCAGAACATTTCGGTGACGGACATACACGGCACGGTGTGGGAGTTCCGCCACATATACCGCGGAACACCCCGCCGCCATTTGCTAACTACCGGCTGGAGCAAATTCGTAAACAGCAAGAAATTAGTCGCCGGTGACTCCGTAGTTTTTATGAGGAACACAAGGAGCGGTGAGCTTTTCGTGGGGATTAGAAGAGCGGTTAGGTTTAATGCGGATTGTGGAGGGAGGTGGAATTGCCCTGGAGGATCATCATCACTGAGATTGAAAGGGGATGATGAGGGTTTTGTAGTGAAAGAGGGGTTTTCGAGGAATGGGAGGGGTAAGATTTCGCCAGAGGCGGTGGCGGAGGCTGCTGAGTTGGCAGCACAGGGAATGGCATTCGAGATTGTTTATTATCCGAGGGCTGGGTGGGCTGATTTTGTGGTGAAGGCGGAGACGGTGGAAGAGTCATTGAATGTGTTTTGGACGGCGGGGATGAGAGTGAAGATGGCTATGGAGACGGAGGATTCTTCGAGAATGACATGGTTTCAAGGCACGGTTTCTTCGGCTATGGTTTCGGAAATTGGGCCGTGGAGGGGATCTCCATGGAGGATGCTTCAGGTAATTCTTTGATAAGTTTTGAATTGGAATCTCCATGAAAATTAGTAATTGAAGATGTTTTACTAATTAGATTCTTGTGCTGATTAGGAATACTTGTTAATACTGTATTGCATCAAATAAACTGAAAGCCAATAACTTATGTATTGACTCAATAACCTATAATTTGGTAAATAACCTAAGACAGGGATGAGTATTGAGTTTTATTTTCTTGAGATATCCCTATAATAATTATAGGAAAGAATTTTCGGAGCTTTTGGTTTAAGTGTAATAATGGGGATAGACCAGATAGTTTTGACTCTAGCAAAGTCTTACAGTGTTAGGTTGATAATTTACGTGGCTTCTTTCTGATTTATATGACTTATATGCTTGTCTGAAAGCGTTGAACATGTGCTTCGACCTGGTTGTCCTCAACCAGACTAACTATTATACATGACAAGTTGTATTTAGTTCTGTGATAATCTGAATGTGTTGAACAAACATTGCCAATTTATTTGTTTGCCTCCAACTGAGTAGGGCTGTGGGTTTATGTTGTTATCTTGGGTGCAATGTTTGTTTTTCAAAATTATCTGGACAGTTTTTCGTTAGATTTCACTCTCCATGAATGTTGGACACTATCCAGATATTTTTATTCACA
This sequence comes from Lonicera japonica, assembly GCA_021464415.1. Taxonomy (NCBI): domain Eukaryota; kingdom Viridiplantae; phylum Streptophyta; class Magnoliopsida; order Dipsacales; family Caprifoliaceae; genus Lonicera; species Lonicera japonica. The sequence goes on from CM038466.1 coordinate 48,307,655, forward strand.
AGGTTGACAAAGTATGTATATTGCTTGATCTTGCAAGAAATGGCGAAAACAGGCCAGGCTGAGCTGTAATGAGCCAATCAGACCCAACCCCTGAACATAAACCCTTTATAGAGGGACTTTGATTCCAAAATTAGGTGGGCCAAATGTATAATTAATTTTGATAGTCAAGGTTCATGTGTCCTTTTTCGTGCTTAAATGTTTGACCATAGAACTTAGATGCAAGATGTCCTAATTGTTGGCTGAGTATATATGTATAATCTGTTTTCTTTTTTCTCCGCTCCTTATCGCTTTCGTCTTCTAATTTCCTTTTATTCCCCTGATTAACAGACTATATATGTATTCTATTTCATGCAATATATAGGCCTACATATATGCTTATACATGCCAATATTTACTTTGATATATACTTGTCCGACGTGCATTTGTATGCATGGTTGTAACTTGTAAGCGCCTAAAAGATGCACTGTCCAATGTTATTGATACCTTTTAATATACATTTGTATTTGCACTATAGTATATTTTGATATATTATTTTTTATGATGGCCATGATACAGTTTTAATTTGTGATCTTATTAGTATTTCTTTTTGTATATATATTTTTCCAAGATGAGGCTTATTCCTGCTTTGCTTGTGCAAAAGTGCCATGATCCCACCTTTAGATTTCCAAAATTTAGTCTGTGATATTATTGTTTTTGAATATGGTGAAGGGACAAGGGGGTTGGCAGAGAAAGGATTTAACTTGGGTATAGACTACAGAACTTAGTTCCATGGTATCCAATTTTCTTGTTGATGTTGTTGAATGAGTTTTTTATATACTTTTTTATATGCAATTTACTTGGTATGTTTTAAAACTTAAAAACTTCAATTTGTTCAAGCTGATACTTTGCCTCGGTTTGTTTTTGGGCTAATACTTCACATCTTTTAACAAAGAGAGGCAGGTCTGATTCTTCCTTGGTTGAAGTAGCAAAACAACTTCTTTATCTTCCTAAATAGTTCTTATTTGAGGCTTTAGCTTTTTAAAGCATTAATTTTCCTCTTCCTCCTTCCTTGTCTTCCCTTTTTTTTTTTTGGTGGTGGTTAGCCCAAGTGTGTGCTAGAAGAAATGACATATAATGTGACATATCATCAACCCGTACATCATTTGGTAGAGGAAGGTTTGGCTCTATGTTTTAGCTTGTTCTTTGATTTTAGCTTTTACATTTACATGGATCATATATGACTATGACTAAATGCATTCCACTTGGGTACTCGACCAAATTATTGAATCCCCCTGAATCCAGCTCCCACCTCCTCAAGAAAAAGAAGTCATGATGAAGACATGCTTAATGCATCTCATGTAAAATATGTGCAGAAAAGCAATTGGCAATGAGAATGAAATGAGATTGAAGAATGACTGCAAGCATAGAGATGGCTGAGATTTTTTCAATTTAATGTTGCCAGGGAGGAAACTTTAATAGAGTGTGATGTAAGGAAACAAAAGAATTTTGACTGCGGAATTGAAACAGTTGTGTTGATTAGTTGTTGTAACTTGACATATAGCTTTGTCAAAAGTATAGAGCGGAGGTTTGCTTGAGTTATATGTTCACCTTAGAGGGATGTAGACTATTAAATTCCTAGTTGAGACATGGATGTGTGAATGCTGTCCTCTTTCTTTTCTTTTTTTCCCTTTTCATTCAAAGGTAAGGTTTCAGGTCTTATTGAAAGAACCCCTGGGTATAAATACCATATCATATTTAAAATTGAAAAAGAGAGAACGTGGGTGTTGAGTAGGTATCCGGCAATTCAAAGGATCTTAAAATGGTAGAATGTTCAAGGGGGATAATGATTTAATACAATTGTTATATAAATTGTATATGATACTAGGAGCCCAGTTTACATGGACGCCACCTCAGCACTTCTGTGGCGCCTTCCGTATTTGCTTAAGGCTCAAGGAGAACCTTATTGAAGCAAGGCGCACACCATACAAAACATTTAAAATTATATTTCTAACAATAATTTAGAACAATTGCACATCATTTAGCACAAGAAAGTCTGTCAAAAGATCCTCATAGGTGTGTTACGAACTATGGTTATTGTAAGGGAGTGTGCTATGGTGTTTTTGCAGGCTTGGTTGCTAAAAAAAGGTACCAATGGCGTCATATCTTGGAATTAATTTAGAGAAACTAAAAAATGAGAAGGGGAAATGGGGGAGGGAACAAACAGAGCTTGATATTGCTGTTGGACTTCGGAAGTAGAAGAAAAAACAGATGGAGGAGGAAAACAATGGAAAAGAAAAAAGGAATTGGGCTTGAAAGTGACGTTCTAAAAGAAAGAAGAATGGAAGGAGGAGGAAAAACGCAAGTAAGAGAAAGAAGGAAAAGAAGACAGTTTGAAAAAAAAAGCTGTCCCTATGATAAAAGCTGTCCCTATGCTACTAAGGGTTTTGAGCGGATTTCACTATTCCTAAGGCTTTTTAAGTTCTGGGTTTAGGTTCAAATCTGACTTAGGTCAAGTTCCATTGTGCGATTGAATTGAGTAAACATAAAAAATAAAAAAATAAAAAATAAAAATAAAAAAATCAACCACCATAAAAAGACTTTAATTAGGTGCATGAAGGCTCTCAAGGCACACACCTTATTGAATTTGCTTCATCTAGACAAGGCGCATACACTGCAGCTTGGGTCTAATTGCACTTTTGACAACTATTGTGCTGTCCCTTGGATCTCCACCTATGTCCAAAGGTGTCATCCTCTTGGACCTCGTGGTCAACTTCCAACACCTATAAACCATGGCACCTTATACCGGCTGGGTTTGGGAGCTCCACGAGCTTTTTTACTTGGTTTGGCATCTGAAGCCAAGGGGCATCACCAGGGTACCACCTCAGAAGCAGGGGCAGAGCCAGAAACCATTTCCTAGGTGGGGCACAAGACAAAATTGTGTCTTACTTTTACTCTCTTGAAAATTGTCTATCTAAATATGTTATAATACATATGTAATTCATAGTAAGCTACTATTTTTGGTATGAAAGAAAATAATCCCTCTTCTAAATTAAGAGAGTAAGAGTCCTACTTTCCTTTCAAGTGAATGTCAATTTAAGAGTTATGTTTTTGTTTTGCTTCTTAATAAGTTGAATTCTTAACTATTGAGTACGGTAAATTAATCCTCCCATAGAAGTTAAACTGCGATTCTTAATAGAGAGAAAAAATTATTTTTAATGTAATAACAAAAAGTAATTATGAAAGATCTTAGTAACAAAAGTATATAATAGATTGGTTAGATTAATTAAAAAGTTGGTACAAACCTTTCACCAAAGATTTACAGTTTAAGTAAAACCTCCTCTTAAACACTTAATATTAAGTGGGGCACTTCTATTGGCAATTTAAACATATCACCTAACATGCGAGAGGATTCTTTCTTAAATGCCCCACGTTTCAATCATATAATCTGCCCCTGCTCGGTGCCTAACAATATTGGGCCAACTGAAAAGGGTTTGAGCCATGCTTTCAATGAGTTGGGCTTGGGCCAAATATATGAAGTACGGTCATGTATTCAATACACGGATACAACACAAAATTTACATGGCAATACTCCAAATCCTAAATAGGTAGACTCAATCACGGTAATGAGGCAATAAGCTAATTAAAAAGTATCTAATTAACTAATTTCGTATACGAACTATGAGTCTATGAAGTATGAACAAGATATGTGGGTCAGCACCCATGAAGTATGAACAATGATAGGAAACATGCATAGGAATCCATAAGCCCATGTAATAAACTCCATACATGCAAGGTTTTATTTATTTATTATGTAGTTGCTGTGGAGAGTGAAGGGTAATCGTCTCAGTTGCAAATGCATATACTCTACAAGCATATCACTACCCATCTGTACATATAAGTGTTTGTGTGTGTTGTGTATACATACGAAAATGACAGTCATATCTCATATTTTAGACTTGTTGATCATGTATTGCATCCAAGAAGTGTTGGACATGTGTCAGAGAAACAATTTTATATTCAAAGTATTGATAAGTGAAAAACAAGTATCAAGCTTGTGTCCAAGTGTTGGTATTCTTTGGATAAACACCCTTCAGCCTCTTAGAAATGTACATGCTTCTTTGTCCCTAATTGAAAAGGCGTGTGAGTCGCAACAGATACTGTTAAGTCTCATTTGGCTACTAGTGAGCTTTAACAACATTGTAACTATATCTGCAGCTTGTGAATAGTAGACTAGTAGTATATTTAATATGTCATCTCATTCAAAGAAAAACACCTTAGTGGTGCATTCTGTGCAAAGAGGAGATGGAATATGTTGATCTCCTCTTGCCAATTATCAATTCGCAAGTTTCTTTGGGGTAAGATTTTTCCAAAGTTACATTGTGGGTCCTTTTCCAATGTTGGAATAGCTTCCTTATGATGAATTATACTGGTAATAATAAGAAAAGTATTATGGTGGAGCACTGTAATGGCTTTAAATTTGGGTAACTTGGTCTGATCAAAATGGAGGGAATTTTGGAGATAGATGTTAGGAGAAGGAATTATTGACTTTAATTTGGTTTATTTGTCTTGAACAAAATGGTTTATTGTGCCTTTGATGGTATTGACACGATGCTGCTGGGGAGGTGGAGGTAGGATATAAGAGAAAAACTGGGTCTCTTTTTGACATGCATTTTTTAGTCTCTGTTTTGGTTTCTTAGCTTGAAAATGCAAGAGAGCTTTTGTAGACAAGGAGGATAGGCAATGGGTTTTGGTGTGATTCAGGTGTATAGCTTCATTATGTACGTTTTGGTTTGATATTATTAAAACTGTGGCTACCTTTTTTTATCACCTTTGTGCACCTTTGTGGATGGGAAGATATCAATTAGAGATATTTGATTGATCCTAATTAGCATACTATGTGTTAGTTTCCTAATAGAACTCCTCCCTAGCCTATTAACAAGCTTGCAAAGCTTTTTATCTTGATTAGTAGATAAGAGTAAATTTTAGATGTTATTCCAAGTAGGAGATGATTCTGAGTTTTATTACTATATTCCCCTTGTTATTTACATGCTTCCACTAGTGCATCACTTGAAGCAAGGTGTTTCTATGTATGTATGTGTGCTGTGATGTAAGGTTATGCAAACTAATTATATGCCAACCTTCAGAACTTGAGTGAAAAGTTAGTAAATTTATTGGTGGTTTGTTCTGGTGGATTTTCTTGATACTATTGAAAAAGTTTGTTATAAAACACTATTGTCTCATGAAATGATATGGTCCAACTGTACTTTTCTATTGATGTCTATGATGAACATATTCATTTCTTCATGATATTTTTAACTCGTATGTTCCAAGTATGATGCTCTAAAAAGTGCTAGGCAAAAGTTGGGCGGCAGGGGGAGGCCTAGTGCCTAGAGAGCCTAGGCTGGGAGTAGGTGGCTAGGGCTATGCGGGCAATTATTTATTTATATGAATTTAGAAATATAATATTGCAGAATATCTAATCGCACTTTTGAAAAGGACATTTAGAGTTCAATATTTGTAATTCAGACATTACAAAACAACAGGCAGTGACAAACTCCCAATTGTCATTCCGCCAGCCTAGGTGGCCCCTCTAGCCAGGCAAAGCAACAGGCTACCACCTAGGTGGTCCTTGATGGGCCATATCCAACACTGCTAAGTTTGCACTATCATAATAAATTTTGAACAGCCCAGCAGTGAAATATCTTTGCAGCGTTTTCTTGCCGTACCTATAGCTCATATGATGTTATATTGCCACCTGCACAATTTGTTATGAGAAAGCAAGGTCAAACATAGGAAAATATTGTGCAACTTGATTTATTTGTGTGTATTTGATCCATTAATTTTTCTTATAAAAAATGGTAACGGATGAGGGTATTGTTATGTTTTGAATACTCCAATGATAATATATGTTCTGTATGATCATCTATGATACTGCGAAAAATGCATCTTCTTGATGTGCACCTTGTGTACTTCTGGTTTATTACATTAATGTAAAAGAGAAATTCGCAGCATTCCTTCTTAGTAGTTGCTGATATTGATCTATATGTGAAAAACATTGAAAAAAAAAATAAAAAATTCCAATATTTTTGGTTTAACATTCTTATAATTTTCTGCGACAGGTTACATGGGATGAACCTGAGGTTCTGCAAAATGTGAAGAGAGTGAGCCCTTGGCAAGTCGAGTATGTGGTCCCCACTCTGTCTCTACATCCCGCATTTCATCCCACAAAGAAATTTAGAGCTCCTCAAAATACAGGCTTGTTACCTGATGGAGGAGAGGGAGAACTCTTATTCCCAATGTCTTTAAGTAATTCAATGACGATTGGGGGGCACTTGAACTCCCCCTCATCGAAGAATTACACTTCTTTTCCTGCTGGCATGCAGGGAGCCAGGCAAGACGAAATTTGTTTGTCCAGTTTATCCAACTTCAGAGGCGAAAACGCCAATCAAATGTGCACTGAAGATTTCTTCGGCAACAAAGTGATGGCGCCACTCGTCTCTACCGAGCTGAACATTGGTAGCTCACATTCGGACAATTTATCGCCGGATAGTCAAAGCAGCGTGCATTTCTTTGGCACTGATATATCCAACCGAGGCTGCAACTCTTCCACAAAAGATGGTGTTAATTCGTTTCAGTTATTCGGTAAGATCATACACATGAATGAGCCGCCAGTTGACGGCGGTGGTGGTTTTGATGACAGTGGTGGATGCACAGACGATGAAGGGGCTAAGGTGTATAAAGAAAGTGAAGTGGTGAGTAGTAATCAACTCAATCTCTCTTTGACTTACCCATGTACGAAGCTTTTTGATGGGATTGATGTCCAGTACCGTCAAAGAGCTTCAGCTATTGAAGCATGTCGTATATGAAGTAGTGGTTTTTATCGGCGCAGAATCAAATTGGAAGCTGTACAGGTATATATCTATGTTATCATTGCCCATTTGAAGCTTCAACTGTCAAGTTAAGTTTAATCATTTTTTTATTACTTTTGATGACACAATTAAACGGCCCTGTCCCAAATTAAGAGTCCAAAATTCCTGTTTGGGATGTCTCATTTTAAAAATCCTCTTTCCTTTCCAGAACGTAATCAACGTACCAAAGCTCGCAACATGGAATAAGTTTCGTTCCAAAACCATTGATTTAGGGTATTCTTAAAAAAAAAGTGAAAGTCAAACATGGGCTCTTAATTATGGACGGAGAGAGTAAGCTTAGTTTAGAGAGAATTGCTTCAATTTTATTGTTCATTTTTGGCACCAGTTTTACCCATAACATTTGTACATGTACGGTATCTCATAGATTGCTTTAGTTGGTGGGGCTTATGGTAGGGCCGTAGGGGTTAGGTATAGTTGTTTAGATTATGGACCGTTTTAGAACTCCTTTTGGGATTTCTTTGGTAGTACAAGTAGCCTATAAAGAAGGTTTCATGTGAAATGTTATAGTTTATTTGGTAAGACTATAAATTAAATTTATCCTTTTTGTTTTTATTTTCTTGGTTGTGGAAATTATCCATTATTTCCTTTGTTGAGAATCAAAAGTTGTATTAGGTCCATTATTACTAACAATCTGAAAATGATGGCTAAAACTTGGAGTTTGTGCACAAACCCACCATGTTTGGGGTCATGACGACTTATATTAGGAAAAATAGGGGCTTTACATGTTGAGACTAAAATCCCACATCGGGAAATGAGACCCTCTAAAAGCAATATGTAAGAACAGCGGGCTAAGCCACCCATAACCAACTGGTTTTGGGTTGGATGCTCCGAATTCTAGTACAGTATTAGAGTGAAGGCTATTAGGTGTTAGGCCCAACGGCCATATGGGCTCTACGTCACCCAATATAAATTAGTCTGCTCGTTAGGCTCAAGTTATGACTTTCGCCACATGTAAGGGGGCCTGTCGAGACTATAAATTCCACATCGGGGAATAAGATCCTCCCAAAGCAATATAGAAGAATAACGGGCTACTCCACCTATATCCTATTGGTTTTGGGTTGGATGCTCCGAATTGTAGTAGTACAGATCCATGTATCTAGGACGGCAACCCATGTGCACATATGAACCGTCTGCATGATAGCAGGTGCGCGCATGCGTGATTTTGTGTGAGCAGATGACCATTCAACATTTGTTGTCTTGTTTGCCAAAAGATGTGTAAATATTCTGCATATGCTGTTGTCTGCAGGTACTCGAGGGAGTTTAGGCAGGCAGGCAGGCTAGCGTTAGCTGATGGGAGATCCGGCAGACACTTCCAGCAGTAATTTTTGTCTATGGTAGTCCGGTTTCTTATTCATCTTGTTTTATGGTTTTGGTTTGAAACTCTTTGTAGACTTTCAGTTATCAATATCCAAGTTAGATGATGATGTTCTTTGACAAGTATTAACCTAGTTTTTTGTACTTTCTAATTTCAGTTTTAAGGTTCATTATATTTGTTCTTTGGATGGATGTGGTAAAAGTTTTTACTTGTTTCCTCACAAGAATTGTTTCTGTTTTCTTCGTTACGTTTGTTGTGTGTCTTGATCAAAGCGTGTATGTGCATTTGTATATATGATATTTTGTTGCAAAATGCATCTCCACTAACAAATTGATTGCTAAAGGTCCTGTTCGTAAGAGAGAGAGCCTTTCTTAATATAAGTTGTTTGTGTTGTTGCATAACAATTATCAGTGACTTTGAACAATAAAAGCCTAGACTCATTAACAAATAACATCTCTAGATTTTGTTGTTGGCAGTTGGTTTTAATCAATAGTTCTACTCGGTGTATATTGAATAGTAATATCTTTAGATGCTTAACGTGTCGCATGGGTTATATACACTTCTCTTGTGTTTGTACGCGTATTGTGGTGCACTGGTGCTCACAATTGCATTCATCATTTCATCCTAACTTTATCAATAGATTTTGATAACTCCAATCTAATGAAGTAATTACTGAGGTTGGATTAGTGAACAAGTAGTCGGCTAAATTGATGAAACTAATCTTGAAGTTCATAAATCAAAAACCAGTCTGGAATTAGGGAAACCAATTAGGCCTAGGTTTTGCACATCGTAAGTTGTTTGTGGCTGTCATGAGGTGTTGGTGATGCTGGGGGAAGGTGTTCGTCGTAAACAAGAGGCAAAAGTGGCATAAGCTATGGCTATGCTTGAAGGATTGAAGATGGGGCAAGACATGGTCTGTGGTCTGTCAGTTTTGGCCGTGGAGAGCGATTTCCTACAGACATGGTCTGTGGTCTCTTCCAGGTTGGCCATCCTTGTCGCGTTGTGAGTCGTGGTGCATAAAGCTCAATGCCTCTTAGACGAGCTTGTATTATCTTCCAAGTTGGCCACCCTTGCCGTGTTGTGAGTCGTGGTGCATAAAGCTAAATGCCTCTTAGACAAGCTTGTTGTTGGGCGGGTTGTGTCTCTGTGGTCTAGTAATAATGTAGCTCATATCTTGGCTCGTTGGTTTCGAATGCGCGTTACGTTAATTGTAACTTTTGTTAGGGTTTGGATGTTCCTGCTTGGGTTGTTCCTATACATGTCGAATCTGATATGATTTTAGATTGTTGATCTTTCGAAAGAAGAAAAAATGATTGGTCATCTTCGAATGTAAATATATAGAAATCAAAAAGAAAAATACTACAAAGATATATCCAAAAATTAAACTTAAGATAAATTAAAGTATAGCTAACCTTATAAAAAAATATGGTGAAATAAAGGATAAATTAAATATTTCCGAAAAATAAACAAATATTTACCTTTAAATAATTATAAAATTTACATCCAATGAGGTCCTGAATTTATGGCAGAAGGCATACAATATATATAAGGTTGTGTTTGGTTGGAGTTTTTAAATGTTTAATTTAGAATTTACTTTTAAGTGTAGTTCTTTAAAACTGTTTTTTAATTCGATTTGAATACAGTACTAAAAATATAATCTTTATTTTTTATTTATTTTTTAAAGTTTTTCTAAAATATAAAAGAAAAAATAAACAAAAAAGATTCTTTTTACTTGAATGAAATTTTTAAAATTGGTGGACCAAATATGATTTTATTTTATCTTTTAAAAATCCAAAATATTTTAAAAAAAATCCAACCAAACAACGTTTTTGTGTTTTAATAAAATATTAAGTGTTAACAGCGAGAAAAATAAGTTACAAAACAATAAAAAACCAATTGCCATGAGGGGTAAAAGAATAGTCCTATCTCTTTAGTTGCTTCTTTATGCCATGTGAAGAGATGTTGAGTTCTTTGATTCAATACCGTACACATGCTTTAAGGAATATCATTAATATATATTATTATTGGGGCACGCAAAGCGTCTGTGCAACATAATAACCAGTAATTCTTTAAATTTCAAAACGTGTGATGATATTTGGTAATTAATCGTGCTTTATATATTGTATAGGCGACTCGCCTATGAATACAATCTAATTAAATGTTGGATTAGATGAGTTTCAATCCAATCCTAAAAAAAGGAATCAATATGCAAAGTGGCATATACAATTTTCCAAACTATGCAGTCCGATCATTACACAAAATCAAATTAAACTTTGAAGTCTAATAAAACTTGCATTAATATATTAAATACAATCTAAAACAAACAAAATCAAATCAAATAACTTATAGTCAAGTCTTAAACAAAGAATAGCATGATAAATAAATTACCGCGAGACAATTAAATCCAATCCAAGTATATTAAAACCAATTAGTTTGTAAACAAACCGAAGGAAAAAGCTTATAGTAAAATTTGAAACAAAAGAGCACTAGATAAAGATTTTAAATCTACCAAGCTTCAAGCTACATGACTTTCAATTACCCAAAGACACATGACGCTTAAAAAAAATGCATATATACGAATTAGATCAATTTATACAGCTCCCAGAACCGATATTGATCCAATTCAAAAAATTGATCTAATCCAATAAATTCGGAAAAATTAAATTGGATTGAAACAAATCGGTCGATTTGATCGGTTCGAATTTGTTGAGGAACTAAACCAAAAAGCGTGGGAAATTATTTAAATCGTTACATATAGAGGAGAAGGATCATATTTTGAAAAATTGGAGATGCACGAAAATAAAGGGATTGCATATTATTTCAGAAAATTTAGTTCGGTTGTCAATCAAATGGTGTTAAATGGAGTTATTTTAGAAAATTAGAGGGTTGGTAAAAAAATATAAAAAAATTTCTTAGTTTACTTCAAATTTCGATTATGCTGTGATTGCTATTTGCTAGGATTTTTGGTTAAAAGTGAATTCTTATAACGACCATTGCATTTGATTGATAAATATAATAAAATAATTATAGTGAGTTTCCCACTTTTTATTGCATTCTGCAATCAAATAAAAGGGTCACCGTGACCATTTTTAAAGGAGGGTCAACAAAATTCTACTATGTAAGGTGTGTGGGTTACAGGTAGTAAGTGAGTTGGTTAACTAAGAGTTGTTAGTGGATAATTTTATATTGAGGATGTAGTGGGGTTATGTGGGTTTCGATTTATATTTCACTATTGTAATTGAAATGCAAAGAATTGATTAGCATGACAAATTGTGGTTTATTTCTACCCTAAAGAAACTCTTGCAGTGTGTTCTTACTTGAAGTGAGACAATTCTTGTAGTTTGTTCCTACCCGAAAGAAACGAGGTTCCATCATTTAGTATCAGAGGAGGTCATATTTCTCCAATAAATCTATTTGGTAAACCACAAGCTAGTATGCAGCATTCCAACCAAAGGCTAGTGGACATTGAAAAAGCTACATATTCAAGACTTGACATCGGTGGTTCTAGATTCTCTAGACCATCAAGATACAACCGTTGTTGTGTCTTCTCGACAAACAACCCTTTCCGGGACTTCACAACAATAATTAGTTCACCCTTCCCGGGGCATTGAAAAAGCTATATATTCAGCACTCCAACCAAAGGCTAGTGGACATTGAAAAAGCTATATATTCAAGACTAGATATCGGCGGTTCTATATTCTCTAGACCATTAAGATACAACTGTTGTTGTGTCTTCTCGACAAACAAGCCTTCCTGGGACTTCACAACAATAGTTAGTTCACCCTCCCATCATCATCGTGGCTAGTGTCACGGGGTCAATTTTTTTCTTCTGAATTAGCCTCGTAATGGCGTTATTTAACTCAAATAACCAGCCAACAAACACACAACTAGAATATTAAGAAGGGACAGCAGCAATATACAGGGAAATTCCCCAACTTTTATATTATTAACACTCAAAATAATATACAAGGAATGAAGCAAATACAATACAACAGGACCTGAGTACTCCTCACCCTATCCTCTCTCAATTTGTATGTATTTCTTCCTCTATGTTCCCTCCTGGAACATTTTCTCTCTCTAAGTTAGAACACCACTCTAACTTGCTCTGTTTTCTCTCTAATACTCAATAGAGAGCTGTGTGTTGTTAGAACTCCAGCTCTAACCCTCAATTTATACACAAGTCAGCCAACACAGCAATCAATAGGGATGGAGCAGCATACTAATTCTGCTGGGACAGGCAGCCCATCTCTTGCAGCAGTGGACCTGCAGCCCTGGCAGCTGCATGCGTTCTCATTAGCCCTCCCAGCTGCAACACAGGCGACATGCACCTGCAAGATTCCACTCAGCAAGCAAGCATGGCCTGCAGCAATCTGAACCCACTAGCAACCCTCAATGATTCCATATTTGAATTTCAAATTCAAACAGCCATGCACCAGCAATGCTTGCAGAACTCTGCATTATCCCACAGTCCATGCTCAACAAAACTACGTAGGTTAGCCATCCTGGGCCAATTCCGAACCAACATAATTTTAACAATTTCGGATTCCTACAAAATTAAGCCTCGCCCGATAAATTAATTCCTCTAAATTAATTTTCCCATATTGCAACTCGTGTGCCAAACTTGCGTTACCAAATGCCTACGGCGTTCCAACACTTGGACCCAATTTAATTTAACATGCACTCATATAGCTCCCCTATATAACCAGTTAATTAAATTTTCAAAGTGGTAGCAGTACACATCAACCTTCAGAAGTTGGCTTTGCCTAAGTTCCCATCTATGATGCACGGACACTCTCCCAGAGGCCGCGTATCCTGTCCGACACGTGTCCGACACGGGGACACGCTCGGACACGCTCAGGACACGCGTGTCGGAGAGTGTCCATTTCTTTATTATTAATTATTTTTTTTGACGGACACGTTCAGGACACGTTTTTGGGGTCAATGTCTAAAATGCATAAAAATATGGGGTGAAAATAATAAAAGTAAAACAAATAATTTCCCTCTTTTAAGTCTACCCGTAAAGCCCCATTCCCAGCCACAATCGAAACGAACCCTAGCCCCAGCTCCAAACTTCTATGTTCTTTTATGTTTTAATTATGGAACAATCTTTGTGATGCTTTAATTATGGAACAACGTATTGCTCATGTTTTGAATATTTGCTATTTGGGCTACTAATGCAATATATTTTCATTTTATTGCAATCTTAAGTATTTATAATGTTTATTGCATATATATATAATTAATTAAGGACGTGTCCCCCCTACGTGTCGTATCCTACATTTTGGAAAAATTAAGTGTCGCGTGTCGTGTCGAAACGCGTATCCCGTGTCGCGTCCGTGCTTCATAGGTTCACATACACTTAGCCAATTTTGCTACCGCAATCTGAAAGTTCCTACTGCAGACTGTCAGCACTATCGCAACCCAACAGCTTCTACCGCAACCTGCCAGATCCTACCGCGATCTGCCAGCTTCCTACCGCAAGATGCTTGCGTGCACCGCGAACCGTCTGACCTACCGCAAAACTGATTACCCCTACTGCAAACTGCCTGCGGAGGCTTTTCACAAGTCAACCCGTTCAACACAGAAAGCCTCTAAATTATTGCACCTTTCAATTTTACCGGGCACGCCTTGGCCTTTGGTGCAACCAAAACGCGCCAAACTCGAACGTGACTCTATTAAGGTCTAACAGCTAGCACGAACAATAACATCATGATCCAACCGAGCCGTATAATGATGAAATTCCCATGTTATGCAGGGGTATCCACTCATCGAACCGTCACCATTGTGCATCCTTTTAGGTAGGAGGGAGATTCCAATATTTTTAATTGATTAACATGAATTGTGGTTTGTTTCTACCTAAAAAAACTCTTACCATGTATTCTTACCTGAAATAAGACAATTATTTTAGTTTTTTATCCAAAGGAAACAAAGTTCTAGCACTATCACTGATGAAAGTAGGAAAGGGCTGACCCAAGCTAAAGTCCAAGTCAGCCTTTGAATTGCCTTAATTGTAACTGGTTGAAGACTTAATTAGCCACATGTTAGAGTCCAATATTGTACTCCAAATATAATTTATGCCCTTTTAATTTTCTTTTCTCTGCTTTAAAGATAATCCAATGTGTCTTGAAAAAGCTAATTGTTTAATATTTTTTTGGTGCTATTTTATGTTTTTATTCAGCTTAATTATTTTTTTTTGCTAATTAATTTATGCCTTCATCCGGCTTAATTAATAAACCTTATCACAAGTTGGCTAATAAACCTCACCTTTAGCCAAGCTTGGTCCTGAGTTTTGAGGAGCCCTAAGTGAACTTTTGATGTGAGGTCTTTTTGTATTTTTGTTTATTTTTCCTCTTTTCATACCGTAAAATATATCTTTTATATAGTGGACATTTGTATAAAATAATAAAGTAACAATAGCTAAAGCATTGGTGACATAATTACGAAGCACGAACATACAATGGCCAAGCAAATATAACTACAAAAGCTTGATAACAATAAATAAAAACTATTTGATTTTAGAACTCATCATAATTAATCAACAATCACAATAATTAGAATTTACAACATCACATTAGAATAATGCAAAAAAAATAATAATAGAAAATTCAAAAGTCAACTAATTAACATAAAATTGTAATACAAAGACTTCTTTTAAAAAAATAAAATTAATTAAACCCATCAAAAAGAAGATCAACCCTAAGGCTTGAACTCAAGGCCAAATGTTGCAAGACAAGTCTTACTAATCACTAGACTATGAACCACTACTTTTACCAAAATTCAACCAAAAAACGTTTTATTCATTATAACATATATATATATATATAAAAGAGCCCAAAAAATTCGGGACCTTGGTACGACGGGGACCCTAGGCTCCGGCCTGGACTGCCTATGCCCAAGGCCGGCCTTGCCTTTAGCCAACTTTACTATAGTACTTTCACTATATCAATTAGTTTTATTTTTTTTAGACAAATCAATACATCAAACCTCACAATAGATATAAATTTGTATTATTCACCATAATTGATTAAGTTAAATTAGTGCTTTCTTAAAAATTATGAAGGTCAATATTATACAACTTAATTATTTTGTGTTATAAATTTGATAAATTGATTATGTCCAAAAAGAAAAGAAATTAAGTTACGAATTTGAGAAATCCCGAAAAGGAAAAGGGGACTATTACTTTGAGATGGAGGGGATATTGTTTAGCAATGTTGTAAATTAATTTTAAAAGAAAGCCTCTTAATTTGGTATATTACAAAGGAAAAGTTCTAACTTGAGAATGAAGAAGCTTTATTCGTCTGGCCCAATTTAAATTCCTGACTCCTCCACTGGTTGCTACTAAAAAATCAAAAGGAACTCTTAATTCTTTCCGCGGAAGACTTGCAAGGACGATTAGAGGCTCACGAGCTCAAAATCAAACAAAGAAATTCGCCTACTTCGTAGCCTGATAAAGTACTAGAGTCGCAAGTTATAACTATAGGATGCCTTGGTAATTACTGTGGTCGAGGAAGAGGGAGAACTTTTAGAGGCAGAGACACAAGTTTTCAAGGAGGAAGAGGTTTTTCAAGCTATGAAAGCAGTTTAAAAAAGGAACAAAACTATCGCTGCCGAAGGGGAGGTCATGGCTTCAAAGACGAAAAGGATGTGTTTATTTTGAATGCTATAATTGCAACAAAATTGGCCATATTGCTAGAGATTGAAAGAAGAAAAACAAGCAATACTAGGTGTCACGGGGTGCCTTCCAACAGCACTCGTGACCGACTACTACACTTCATTAACACCGTGCACGCGCCCGAGCGCAGCATGGCCCAACTGTCGATCCAGCATCATCTAGTTTTATTATTCTGTTTAGATTTCTCTTATGTAAATATTGTTTCCATGTAATTAGATCTAGGAATTTCCTTTGTAGTTGTATTGCATTTTCTTTGTAAAAGTTTTCTTGTAACTTGTAAGACCCAATGTGCACTACTATAATTTTGGTATTTTCATTAAGTGGTTATATGTGGGGATAAGACTATGTGCCTCACACCCGAGTTGCCTACCAGTGCACTTTATTTAGCACTTTGTTTTCAAGCTCTTACTTTCTTTCAAATTGTAATAGCTTTCTATGTAATCTCGTTTTCCTGCAATGAAGTAATCTCAATTTATACTCACGCTCTCTTTAAAATTACTGTTGTTGCATGTTGTTCGTTGATTGTAAATAAAATTCGATCACACTCGACCGGGCTATCGGTTAGCATGGTCGCTCACGCGGCCTCTATTGTGCCATCAAGGACGCCCCGTGACACTAGGCCTGCTTAATGCATAAAAACAAGAGTGAAGAGAACAATCAAGATGAAACTTTGTTTCTCGTATGTCAAGGTGAAGAAATGGATGAGGTTTGGTACTTGGACAATGTTGCGAGCAAGCATATCACATGTGACAAAATGATATTCACAAAGTTGCTTGAATTAGATCATGGACAAGTGAGAGTTGGAGATGGAAAATCTTACAAAATTAAAAGTGTTGGAGAAGTGGAGTTCAAAATAAAGCCAAGCAGAAGGGAAAAGATTTTTGAAGTATATTATGTACCTGGTTTGAAGAATAATTTGTTTACAATTGTCCATCTTCTAAAAAAAAAGGTATGATATTCATTTTCATAATAAATATTCTTGCTTCTTGTCAAAGAAAAATCGCCTTGTAGCAAACATTGGTGTGGTTCCAAATAATTTATTCCCTCTTAGTCTTCAAATTACGAATTTGGTTTGCTTAACAAGTGTTCATAAAGGGATCTCCAAACTGTGGCATGAGAGGTTTGGACACTTGAACTATGGAAGCTTGATATTGCTATTAAGAAAGACGACGGTCAAAGGGTTACCTCAAATCAATCTTTTTACAGGTATGTGAAGAATGTCAACATGGAAAGCGATATTGAAATCCATTCCCATCACAATCCTCATTGAGAGCCAAGAGGTTACTAGAACTTAGTCATTTGGATCTTTGTGATCTAATGCTAGTGACATATTTGGGAGGTAATAGATATTTCATTTGATTCATTGATGATTTCTTGAGAAAAAATTAGGTACATTTTCTAAAGGAAAAATCAGAAACATTCCATGCCTTTAAAGAGTTTAAAGCCAAAGTTGAAAAGGTGAATATCTCTCAAACAAGTTTGAGCAATATTGTAGAGACTTTGCAATAAGGCTGTGAATTGATAGTTCAATATACGCTGCAGTAAAATTGTGTTTGTGAAAGGAAGAATAGAACAATCATGGAGATGGCGAGGTGCATGCGCAAGAAGATGAGTTTGCCAAGAAATTACTAGGCAAAAGTTGTTTCATGTGCGGTTTATCTTCTCACTAGATCACCAACAAAGAGCACGATGAATGTCACACGTTATGAGGCATGGTTGAATCGAAACATGATGTTGGTCATTTAAAGGTGTTGTGAAGTATTGCTTTTGTACATTTTTCGGATGTAATAAGAACAAAATAGATGACAAAGTTAAAAAAAATGTCTTTTACTTGACACAATGAAAAGAATAAGGCTTACAAGTCGTTTAATCCAAAAACAACGAAGATTGTGATTAGTCATGATGATCGGTTTGATGAAAATTCTACCTTTGATTTTGAAGAAAATGATATGACAAATCTGCCTATTTCTTACAATGAGGGAAATGGTTTTAGAGTTGATGTACCAAGAAATTGGTATAATTTATCATACTAATTTATTATTTAGATAGTGTATATTGTTACTAATATTTTTATTTTTTAATGCTTTAATAATTTTTTAGTTTAATGCTTCTCAGGTGCTAGAAAAAAGTTGGAGAAGATTAAGAAAAATAGAGAAATTAAAGCAAGTGAACACATTTAAAGTGGTTCAATATTTCTGGATGCATAACTTTTTACTCGGAACTCCAAATTACACGATTCTTGCACCTATATTGAGTAGAATTTTGAGAGTTACAACTTTGCAGTTTAGCACTTTTTCAAATTCATCCATCTCGGGATCCGAAATTGCGATGCAAAATGCAGCAGTCAAAAATGGTGAAAATTCGTTATACTAAACCCAAGCCCATCTCATCTAATAAAGCCCACTCACCAGCCATTGAAAGCCCAACCAAGAAATTAATTAATGGAGTAGAATTTTAAATTTAATAGCTCTTAATCTTAGCCTATTAACCCATTTAATTAATTCAAGAGTAGCCCTAGTCCTAATTAAATGAGGATACACATTATCTATACTATATATAAAAATACAAATAATTTAAGTGTTATTCTCTTTTTTTGTATGGACAAATATACCCCTTTGTTCCTTGGTTTGTATTATATTAACTAGCTTAAATAGAAGAGTCCAGACGGAAGAGTCCACATCAAATGTTGATTTTAACTTGTATAACGTAACTGATAAGTGCCCAAAATTGATATTTTAACCCGCAAATAATATTTTGTTATAATATAATTAATGCTTAAATTATGGAGGATTAATATTTATTTTGTCTTTTTGTAGGAAAGAAGAAAATTATAATAAAAAGCCTAAAAAGGTGGAAGAAGTCTATTGAAGATCAAAAAAAGAAGATAAGAAGAAAGAATATTCTAATTCAATATTCTCTCCTAATTCGAATAAAACTCCTTATTCTCTCTCTTAATTAGAATCCTAATTGAATTTAAAGTTGTTATTTCTTCTACAATTCTAGTTTCCTAAACCTTGTAAACTTCTATTTCTTATTCCTATATATAGAACCATTCTCTACACCTAAAAATATCGAAGAAAAAATATAGAGAAAATAGAAGAAAAATAGATAGAGAAAAATAGTTAGAATATAGATATTATTAGAGAGTTTTAGAGAGAGAAAATCCTCCATATACTAGTTGCCGTGTGGCCGAAGTATTGAAGGAGAAGAGGTGAACAGCGTAAAGCCGTCCGGTACACGCCAGTTCGAGCATCATAAACAAGGACACTTTCTAGCTTTCTAATTTTTTTTAGTTTGTATTTAAGTACTTTAGTTTTAATTTTAATGATGAATTATTATTTTATTTTAATGTGTTATTTATTTAATATGCTTGGCTAAACTCTCTCCCAAAGGAGAGGGATGAAACCGCCATGGATGTAATGGGCTTAATTTAATTCTAATTGATTTTTAATTATTCGTCCCGAATTAAAATAGATTTTGAAGTTACCATTACTATAACGTGTGTTTTCTTTCTAGTACTTTAATTGTTTTTAAAATAAAGGAATGATCTCTTGTGATCACTAATTTGGGGATACAGGCGATGCCTATTTTTATTTACATTAGTTTTAAAGAAAGAATGATGGTGATTTTGAATTTGTTTATATAGTAGGGATGAATGTTAAAAATATAATTAGATACTTTTTTGTTTATATCTATGGTGGTGGATTCTTTTTCCTTGGGATTTTCTATTATTGATTACTTGCTTCTTAATTTAATTTAATTTAATTAATTTAGTTTAATTTTTAGTTTCTTAGTTCAGATAATTTCAAAATCAAAATTTAAAAATTGTTTTAATTTAGTTCCTAAAAGATTGGATTTCCAAAAACTCTCCTAGATATTAGCTTGGATTTGGATTGACTCCTATTTATACGCTATACTAATTTAATTATTTTACATAAAATAGAATTTTTATTGCATTTAAGTGTGGAATTAAGCGACAATAAATTAATTATAAAAATTCCCCTTTAAATCAGTAACTAGAGTCCATATTAAATTAGACTTTTGTCTTGCTCATGATGTAAATAGCCAATCACCTCAATAAGAATACGGCTTAAGAAGAATTAACGCATGTGGGAGGTGACCTAAATTAGGGTTTCAATTTTAGTCATGGACTAATTTGTGGCTTATGAAAGGAGGCCACCTAAACTAAACTTTCAATTATGGGACGCAAGAAACATTAATTCAGGTTAACTTTTTTGCTCCAATCCTATTTGATTTGTACTATTCTTATATGTTAAAAAACTTGGAAAGTTGCTAATAGATTTTTATATCCATGCATGGACATGAATAATTCTCAAAAATATGGATTAGTTTTTTGGATGAAAGAAATTTAGTTAGATTGGTAAATATATATATATATATATATATATATATATATTATATGTGAGATGTGAGGTATGAGAATTGTCGATTCAATTTTGAATAGAAAAAATTATCAATGTATAATTAAATTATCGATCTATTCAAAGTATAAAACTTCTAGCTAATAATTAAGCATATTGTTTTACATCTCTCTCTTTATTTTTTTTGGAAAATTAAACTGAATTATATGTATTATCACGCATATATTATAGTCCAAATCGGATTGGTTTGAAGACGTTGGAAGTCTTTGATATTCCTGTTTCATGGAGAAATTGGATAGAATTATATATTACCATGAGTTAAAAATGATTGGGTTAAAGATGTTGAAAGTTTTTCATATAGATTACCAATATCTGATTGGTTTATCATGAAGAACGGTAACGATGGTTTATAGCACCTTATTTAGAATACTATTTATATGACTACTTTATTATTGTTTAGTATTATGCATATTAATCACACATATTTTTAATATAACTAATAATCTACAAATTCTAAAGGTGTAGCAGAAATATATTGCTCTCTTGTATCTCTAATTAAGATTCTGCTTGGCTTACCCATGTACTAAAGGAATTCAATGCGACAATTTTTTTATCATATATCTACAACATTTTTCTATAGCAGACCGATTATATGATTTTCTTATAATTACTATTGAAATTTACGCTTGGTATTATGCCATCGTCTATGTTTTATATACCTATCTATTTTGGTTAGATTTTGTTATTTACTAATTATTCAACTATTGGTAGGTATTTATTAATGGACTTAATCACATTTGTCAAACACTAAAACCACGTGCAATGCACGTGTGCAAAAACTAGTTATACAAAGATGGAGCTATGGTCTTAGCTCTTTTCCTTAATTTTCTTTAATTTTTTTTTTAACTTTGAAGAATGAAAATTTGTTTTAGTTAATTAATTATTACATACCAAGTAAGTTTTCTTTTAATTTTATTTGCGATTTAATTTATTATGTGGTAGCATAAATTTGTGATAGGGTTAGGATGAGTATATTTAATTGATTTCATTGCGCGTGTTCATGCCAATTGACTCTATCAATTTAATATTTTAATGTTAAATACAATTCTTTCTATTGGATGCCTATTTTAATTGATAAAAATAAAGTTGGATTCTCATTATTTTTTGTTGGATTCACCTTTTGATTTGTTGAAAGCGGATATAGGGTGTGTTTTAACGGATATAATGATTGTTTTGATTTTATACATAAGTTTGGCTGTGGAAGAATTATAATTTAATTTTATAAATTAATTAAACTTGAATCAGGATATTGAAAAATATGGCTTTTATGAAAAAGTTTTCTGCAAAAGAACCAAGGAATAATATTTTTGTAAATTAAGGGCCTATATTTGACCAAACTATAAAAGAAGTGCAAAGTTAACTTTGCAGTAGATTTTTAAATTTTAACAAATTACATATTCAAAACCTATTTATTAATAAAATGCACATAATTTTTTCGGAGTTATGTAAAGTTAAGTTTGCCCTCCTTATTTTCTAAAATATTACTATGTATTTGCATTTATTTGACGTTGTTTTAAAGTTTTATGAATAAAACATAACAATATACTTGTTAAAAAACATAAATACATCATTCAAAACAAATTGCATTGAATTTTTTTGATTGCAAAGTTAAGTTTGCACAAAACATAATTTGGTTCAAAGTTAAGTTTGCGCTCGGTCAAAGCCCTTATTTTAAAACATAATTGATAAACGAGCCCTTATTTTAGAATGATAATGATATCTAGACCCTTATTTTAAAAAAAATATTATTCGTTGTTTTTTTTTTTGCAAAAATTATTGTCATGCAAGACCTTTTTCCTCATTTCCAGAACTTGAATGAATTTATTTTCCACAAATAATAGAGTCTGTTAGGTCCATTTTTGTAGGCATAATTCTCTGGACAAAAACACAATTTTATTTTGTAAAATGTTTTGTATCGTTTGTATTCACACTCAACAAAGCACAAGATTCTAGAAGCCGTGAACGACAACTCATGTTAACATTGGGTTGGTAAGTTTTGAGACATTTAAACTTAGGTGGTGAAGAAAATTCAAACTTAAAGTCCTTATTTTCAAAAATAAACTTTAGAATTTTCAACTTAAAATCTTTATTGGATTTCACACTTTAAAAAAATAAATCAAATCTTTTGTGAAATTCAAGAATAATTTAAGTGTTAATTTAGTGTGAAATTCACCCAAAATATTTTAAGTAATTATTGCATAAAAATCTTTGAAATCATTCAAGTGGAAAATCAACTGGAAATAGCATTTTAAGCTGCAGACCGGTATGGACTTTTTTTAAACTGGTCCGCGCATCAAAATTTCAGCCTTCATTAAACTACGGACCGGTATGCAAATATGCTAGACCGGTCCGCACATTAAAATCGTACTGAGCTATTTTTTGTTTTACATTGTCCACTTGTTTTGTTCATTTTTGAACACACTTTTTCAAGGCCATGAAATCCATTGAATGACAACTCATCTTGAGCAATTTTTCTACACAAGTTGCATAACTTTTTGAAATGAATTTTTCTATATAAACAAAGCTATGCTTCTTGTTTTGGTAAGCTTTTATTTGAAGAAAAAATTGCCTTACTTCATATTTTTAAAAAAGCTTTTCCTTAAGAAAAAAAATCCATATATCCATTTTGAAAGCAAAAATCTCCTCCACCACCTAGGATTAGATTTTTCATGCCAAAGCAAGCGTTCTTTAATTAAAGAACAAATCAGATCCCAAAGTGCGTGTGATTCGCAAACGGAGTTGAATAACAGTATGATACTAGGTCAAGTGATTCATTGTGAGCCTATTCATGCGATACATATAAGAGGACCATATGCGTAGAAAGGGGAGACTTTTGCAAGCGGATTGTGCGATTCAAGTTTTATAAGTCTATATGATTTGTGATTCATAGAGTCTGTAAACCTTTGTGCATATAATTGATTGTTAAGGATTAGTCCTTCACCGCAAGGATACCTCGTTAATCCTGGTTTTTTCTTATCTGTTTAATTGCTTTATTAATAGCTACGTACTATAAAAGATTAAACATGTTTTTGAGAATTAAAATCCATAAAATTTTAAGTTTACTTTCAGATTCGATTAAAAATGATTTTTGAGAATCTAAATCGCCGAATAACAAAACTAGGGTTAATTAGTTAATTTGCTTCCGCGCTCTAGCTTTTTTTTTTTCAGTTAGTATTAGAGCAGGTTACCTTAGGTTACTAGGGTTAGGTCATTATAAGACCCGTAAATTTCTAGTTTTTACTTTTATATATAATACATGGGTATTATGGTAATGTTACATTAAGTGTCTAGATAATTATAATTACGATTTATTTATTTATTTTCTACATTCATGAGTTAGATGGGTTCTATATAATATTATTTGGTAGCCTACTATAATAAATTAGTGAGTCTTATATTTTAGTTTAATTGATTTTCCTAATCCAACATGTATTAGGAAGTGGGTCAGGTCTATTATATAATTAGTATTTATAAGCCCTAATCTTATAAGATTTGAGTTAAAGCCTTAAATCCATTACTTATTTAATAATAATATATTTAGTTATATTGGGAGAAGGAGAAGAAAAAAGAAAACAACGCACGTAGAAAAACGGGAAGAAACGACTTGGCTAGGGCGTAGAAGGAGATATGATTGCAAACAATTATTCTTGTTCGTTAGTTTCAACATATCTTTCTCCATTTATCGATAATTTAGGTGAGTGATTCTCACCCTCTTCTAGTGATTTCTATTCATACATGTTTTGATTTTCTTTTGACCTAATTTTTGTGAATGAGGGTTATTGTGTTTTTGTTCTATTGATTGTAAGTTTCTTGATAAATAAATTTCAGTTGTATGCTCTTACTAATAATCTGAGAAAAATACATAGATTAATATTATGAGTTAGAAGAATGAAAAATACATAGATTAATATTATGAGTTAGAAGAATTTTGGCCTTGGGATTGAATTAGTAGGGTTTTTAATTTGAGAGATATAAATTTTACAAAACAAATGTATTAAGATACCTAGTGTTAATCAGATTGCTGTCATACATGTGTATATAGGAATTCGTTTGGGACAGTCATCTTTTGTGTAAACATCTGGAAAAATTAGAGAAGTTAATATCATGTGTTAGGAGAATCTGGGCTTTGGAATTGATTGAATATGATTTTTATGTTGAGAGATATTGAATTTACAAAAATAGTACACTATAGAATCTGATGCTAGACAGATTTTATATCTGTCACCAAAACATTTATAACTCCTAAATTATAAAAGATTTTTAGTTGAATCCAATCAGATATGATTCCAGACACATTAGGCTATATTGTATAATTTTTATGAAATTTTTGGATTGTTGAGTAATTCCCGGAATTTATGTGAAGTTGATGGTTGTGTTGATGATAAGTCCTGTTTGTGTTCTTGCTTTGTTTATGTGCAATTTAACTTATGATTTTGGTGTAATTTGATTAGGACTCTTAAAAATTGACTATAATCCTAGGAAAATTCCTTAATTACGCCACTACTCCCTTGTATGATGGATTTGAGACATGTTATAAAACAATTGGGTGAGAAAGTCCCGAATGGTTTTTGTTTTGACTTAATAAAACGTTGGTGTATCCAATGAAAATTTCTTATGGATTTTTACATAATCATGTGGACTTGAGATGTTTGTACCCTCATTCTATTGTTGGTTAGATGAGTGGATAGTTGCAATATTCTCGCAGAAGGGCGAGTGTTTAGCACGCGAACGTATAGTTAGCCTTCCGAAGAAGGTCGGAACTTTAGACGATATGCCCGTGCGAGTTTCAGTTCGGAGTAGTCGCTATCTATATGGGGAGACACAGGGCAGGATGATCTGTGTATGCCATGAGAGAGTATGGCGAGGTGGTATGTAATTAAGGTGCACACACTAACCAAAGAGTTTAGTGAATTAAGAGTGTAGGATTTTTTCTTTGTTTAATTTGTACAAATTATTGGATCTCTAAATGACAATTCTAGCACATGAATTTGGAAGGAAATTTGTTTATGCTCATTTTTCATGTTTTGAGTTTCCTTTGATTCCTTATCGTTTAGAAGTTTTGGTTGAATCTCATTTGTAAAAAGTGTTTGCATTGAATCATTAGTTTGGAGTACTAAATGGTCTATTTTTGCGACCTTTCGCGAGTATTTGTAGAAATCATCATTCTGGAAATTTTTTGTGTTTTAAGTTTTCCCAAATTTCGTACGGTTTGGGCAAAAATGAATATTTTTATTGCAGCAATTTATTTTGTGATGTATATATTATCCTTGTCACTAACTTCTTATGTGCAGGAAGGTAGGCATTTCTAACATTTGTGCAGGGTTACCCTACCTTAGCGTTCTTATAACTATTAATTTAAAATTTGGTGAACGAATGTAACAAGAAACTAATCGCCACCTTTTTATCGGGAAACTACGATTTTGTCTCAATAAGTATGTAGAACTACATGTCTTGTCTCATAATTATTTCAGTTGAAAATTTGTATTTATAATAATTTCATCATGGACATAGTTGGGTGAACGAATCAACTCATGCTAGTATTTTATATTGACCCAAGTTGTCTTTGTGCTTCTTGGGTACGTTTTCTTTATGAGCGTAGCTAAGGGGTTTGCAGGAATTTACGTGCTTCCTGATCGTATTAAGACATGTACTTGAAGTATGTTTATTTTTTACATTTCTTTTGGTTTGATGTACTTGAAAAGTGGGGGCGATTTAGATGTACTTGTTACGAAATAGAAACGAAAGAGAGATTGAAGAAGGAGAATGAAAGAATTGTATTACTTTCTTGATGAAGAATGTACAATAGAGTAAGGATATATATATATATATATATATATACTAGAGACAAAACCCTAATCTAGGATACAATTTGGAAAGTATAATGGGAACACAATTAATACAATTAATACAATATGGAAAGTAGAATAGGAATAGGAAACATAATATATAGTATATTCTAACACCCCCCCTCAAACTCAAGGTGGTAAGTGAGAGACCAGCTGGAGTTTGGAAATCAATGTTTGGAAACGGCTAGGCTGGTGAGCTTTAGTGAAGAGATCTGCAGGCTGGTCATCTGAAGATAAGGGCGTAAGATGAATGTACAGATTGCGAATATGCTGGCGAATAAAGTGACAATCAATCTCAATGTGTTTAGTTCGTTCATGAAAGAGTCATTGTGACTGATTTGAATGGCACTGCGGTTGTCACAATAAAGAGCAGTAGCAGAGTCTTGAGGAGCACCTAATTCATCGAGGAGGCGTCGAAGCCATATTAGTTCTTGTGAAGTATCAGCAAGAGCGCGGTATTCAGCCTCAGTGCTTGATCGAGAAACAACAGACTATTTTTTACTACGCCAAGTAAGAAGGGAGTCCCCGAGGAAGAAACAGTAACCAGTAATAGACCGACGATCGGTAGGGTCACCGGCCCAGTCTGCATCTGAGTAAGCCCTTAATATAAGAGATGACTTTGAGGAGTAGTGAAGCCCATGAAAAACTGTCCCTTTGAGATAACGAATAATCCGAATAACAGCATCAAAATGAGTAGAGCGAGGAGCAGCCATAAACTAACTAACAACATGGACAGCATACGCAATATCCGAGCGAGTAACAGTAAGATAAACCAGACTGCCAACTAACTGTCTATATAAAGTACCATCAGAGAGAGGAGTACCATCAAACGGAGTAAGTCAAACATTGGTGTCCAATGGAGTAGATGCAGTTTTACAGTTAATGAGACCAGCACGAGCCAGAATGTCAGACGTGTATTTCACCTGAGATAAATAGTAACCCGTTGAATCAGAAAGGACTTCCAGTCCTAAGAAGTAGTTGAGACGACCAAGATCTTTCATTTCAAAAAACTGACTGAGAGATTGTTTGAAATCTGAGATACCAGAAATATCATCCCCAGTAATTATCATATCATCCACATAAAGGAGAAGAAGAATAGTCCCAGAATCTGTCTTTCGAATAAAGAGGCCTGAGTCTGATGAACTGGAGGAATAACCAAGCTTTGTGATGGTAGAGCTAAATTTTGCGAACCAAGCTCGGGGAGCTTGCTTGAGTCCATATAGGGCACTACGAAGTTTGCAGACCTAAGTGGACTGGTGTGAATAACCGGGAGGTGGATTCATATATACTTCTTCTATGAGATCCTCATTAAGAAAGGCATTTTTGACATCCATCTGAAAAAGATCTCATTTACGAACGGCAGCAATAGCAATAAGACTGCGAACAGACGTCATTCGAGCCACAGGAGCAAAAGTTTTTTCATAGTCTATACCATACTCCTGATTAAACCCCTTGGCTACGAGACGAGCTTTATATCGGTCAATCGAACCATCATATCGTGTCTTGATTTTATACACCCATTTACACCCAACTGCAGATTTTCCAGGAGGAAGATTCACAAGATCCCAGGTATGCGCCTTATCTAAGGCTTGTAATTCTTCTGTCATAGCTTGCTGCCAAAGTGGATTAGTACTAGCTTCCTTATAGGATGAATGTTCATAGTGAGATATCATAGTAGAATAACAGTGGTAATCACGAAGGTGATGGGGGAGCTCTCTTACCCGAGTGGACTGTCGTTGTGGTTGAAGTATGACAGGATCAGCAGGCGAGACATCATCATTGGGAGGTGTCGTATGTTGAAGCTCGTTGGAATGAATGACTTCAAGTGAGGATGGTTCAGGAGATGTTGGACTAAGAGGTTGAGGTGGTGGTGGTGTGGCTTCTGGTTCAGATTCTGGTGGGAATGTGACAACTGGAGCCTTAAGTTCAGGAGTGGAAAGATCAAGTGACGAATGAGTAAAGAATGGGAGTGGAGATTCTTCAAGGACATAAGAATTTGGATAGAGAGGAGAACATTTTATGTTCCCAGAAGACAACATGACGAGAAATCCTTAAACGTTTTGAGATAAGATCCCAACACTGATAACATTTATGTTCTATCCCATACCCCAAGAAGCAACAAAGACGAGCTCGTGGTTACAATTTAGAATGTTCATGAAGCTGAAGTAACACAAAACTAGCACAACCGAAGACTCGTAAGAAATTGTAATCAGGAGAGGTACCATGAAGTCTTTCATATAGAGATTGATGCTGAAAAAAGGGAATAGGGATACGATTAATAGTGTAAACAGCAGTAAGTGCTGCTTCCCCCCAAAACTGTTCAAGGCAACTACTAGAGATAAGAAGTGTGCGAACAGTATCAAGAATATGTCTATGTTTGCGTTCAGCACGACCATTTTGCTGAGATATACCTAGACAAGAATATTGAAAAACAGTGCCCTGTTCATGGAGAAATTTAAGAAATGAGGTTTCCTTGTATTCCATGGCATTATCAGCTCGAAAAACTTTAATGGGGCAAGAAAACTGAGTTTGAATCATGCGAGCAAAATTATAGTAAATTTGGGCTTGTAGGTCGAAAAATACCCTAGAGGGGGGGTGAATAGGGTTTTTAAAATTTAATCGAATTTTAAAATCAATTTGCAAATATTATATCTATATTTATCAAGCAATCAATAACAAAGATAATTCTAAGCAAAATGAATAACTATCACAATATAATAGAGTAAGAGATAGAAGGATAGAACCGATCAAAGTCGAAGACTTTTTGTCCACACAGTTCGGCTTGAAAACCCCTACTCCGCGCTCGGTTAGTTCCCCGAGAATTTCCACTATAACCGATCTCCTTCCAGGTGAAGATCAAACATCTACAAGTGTATTCTTATCACACACTCTCACAAGTATTGAAAACACTTTCAATACTTTCACAAGAAGATCCCTCTTGTTATTTCTATGAGATACACCTCTCACAATAAGGATTTAAACAAGATTTGGTGACTAACACCAATGTACAATAGCTCTTGTGTATGATGAATTACAAAGGAAGCTCACACTAAGAGATATCAAAATTGATCAATGAATGAAAAGATTGATCAATGAATTAGCTTTCAAAACTTGAATAATGTGGATATATGAAATATGAGATTATATGATCATTCAAGTGTGTTAAAATGACTCCAAAACATCATATATATATAGGTTGCAAAAGATTGGAGCCGTTTGAAGAGGGAACAAGAAGTTATGGGCAAAAAGTGCAAAAAGTGAAAAATCCAACGGCTATATCCTGGGCCATCAGTCGACTGAGCAAGCTCATCAGTCGACTGAGTGGCCATCAGTCGACTGAGCAAGCTCCATCAGTCGACTGATGGAGTCCACTGGTCTAGGCCATTTTTGCCAAAAATCCAATTTTTCACATTTTTGTAATTTAGCTCCAAAAACAATTTTAAGGCTTGGGGAAGTTAAAATATGAATATCTAAGACTCCCAATATGGTTTTTGTAACAAAAAATGTTCATATAAATTTATAGAGAATATTTTTAAGATTACTAGTTTTTCGGTAAAATGTTTTTAAAGGTAAAACTAGTTTTGATCAATCTTGTCATGTTTAAAGCATTGTATGAGCTATATAAATCAACAATGATATCTTTTATACAAAGTCTAAACACTCACTTAATTTATAAATATCAATGAGTCTTCGAGAGCTTTGTATTTGTCTTCGTTTCCTTTTCTTCCTTGGCTTTTTGTTCTTGATAGAGATGCTATTGAAGGCATGATTGACAAGAGGTTTGATTGAGGTGTAATGCTTGTAGATGGATGATCTTGATTCCGGTCTTTTTGATTTAAATCCGTGTATGATCAATTATAGTGGCTAAAACTTCAAACATCAAATAAGTTAAATTGCACATAGTTTATTTTATTGTTATTATCAAAACAAGATTATTAAGTTATCAAGTCAACAGGGCTAATTCAGAACGATTTTTCATAAGATAGATCCAAGTAAAACGAGAATAATCATCCAAAAAGATAACAAAATATTTTGAACCTCCCATGGTAGAATGTGGAGAAGGTCCCCAAACATCAGAGTGAATAAGATCAAATGGTGCTGAAGAAATAGAATCATTTTTATTAAAACATAATGCAGGTTGTTTTCCAAGTTGACAAGATAGACACGATGATTTCTCAGACTTTATTGACCTTAACTGACCAGATGACACAATAGAACAAAGATGATTAAAAAACACATGTCCTAAGCGAGAATGCCACAACTCAAATGAAGAAACAGGTGGTGTGGATGCAGTAGTAGTTGGTGTGGATGCAACAATAGGAGTAGGTGATGTACGAAGGTGTATGAGCTCAAACATGCGGCCAACTTTACGACCCATCCCAATAATTTACCGTCTGAGGATCCTGCACATGACAACCAGAAGAAGAAAATATAACATTCAGCCCAAGATCACATTGTTGACCAACAGAAATAAGGTTGATAGTCAATTTTGTAATATGAAATATAGCAGGTAAAGAGAGGCTAGGTGTAGTAACCATCCCAAATGACTAACAGATAACTGAGAACCATCAGCAGTTTTAATGGTGGGTGTATGAGAATTATAACTTTTAGATGTGAAAATAGCATGATCAGAATTCATATGATTGCAGCAGCCAGAGTCAAAGAACCAAGATGTAGCTGTGGTGGTAGCCATAGCAGAACCAGAAGAGGATGTAACTTGTTTAAAAAGAGCTGTGATATCAGCTAGAGTCACAGGTGCAGTATGAATGTCTGCCTCAGAGGAATCAGTGGTGGTAGCGGTGATGGTGCTGGAAGATGATCTAGAGAAGGATCTCCTGGATGGGTTCTTGTAACAATAGGCTTGAAAGTGACCTAGTCCCACTTTTTTGTAAAAGAAACACGTCCTAATTGGACACTTTAGTAGCATATGGGTGGTGGCATAACAGTACACACATTCTCGAGAAGACGAGTTTTTGGTTTCGAGCTTTGAACGGCTAAAACAGCATGAGAATTGTTGGTCCGAGTGGCAAATCGAGTTTTTTCAGAGAGAAGCTCTGTTATGACATCATCAAGAGACGGTAAAGGATTGCGATAGAGTAGAGCAGCCCGAACTAATTCGAATTTATCGTGAAGTCCCATTAGAAGAGTGATAACACGCTGGTTATCTCGGTATGTTTCAAATTTTTATGTATCATGCTCACAAAAAGTAGGTTCGGATTGGGTTAGCTGATCCCAAATAGCTTGAAGGTCGAATAAATAATCATCAATCGATTGCTCGGGTTGTTGGGTTTTAGAATGTAAAGCAGTAAGCAACTAGTACTGATGAGAGAGATCCTTTGGAGTGTACCTAGATTTTAGAAAATCCCAGACTTCCTTCCCTGTGGTAAAACGACCAATTTGCTGTCCTATACGAGAGATAGAGGTATTCCGAACCCATGTGGTAATATCACTATTTTTTCTTTCCCAATCATCAAGTCGATCATTGAACTTATCTTCAGTTTCATCGGTTTTCTTGGTTGGCTTAATGACTTCTCCAATAACAATTCGCCAGGACTTACGAGACTTCAGAAAACTGGTCATGGCTTGGGACCATTGAACATAGTTAGTTTCATTGAGAACGATAGAGATCGGACGCGAAAACTCGTGCTTTTCCATTGAGAAATGTGTAAGATAACACAGTATCTATAAAAAATAATCTGATTCTGAGAAATCTTAGGCCAGAAACGGATCCGGAGCAGTTGATTTAGTGGGGAACCGGTCTTAGAGTGAAAAAAACGGGGTTAGATATAGGTGAACCAGTCAAAGGAGTAAAAATTGGTTCAGAAAAAAATCGATTTAGGGTTTTTAGGGCAGTGGCGCGTGGATCTGGGCTGCGCGACTGGGAGATGTTCCAGAGGCGCGTGTGGGCGCGTGAAAACTCCGATCGGGGTGATTTCGATTGCGTTTGGTTCGTATTGAAGAGACGAAGGTTTTGTTATATTATATGGGTGGTTTAGGATTCTTTATCGAGGTGGAGATTGATCAAGAAAGGAGGGTGCGCGTGGATCTGGGCGGCGCGAATGGGGAATCTTGCCGAGGCGCATGAGAGCGCGTGAAATGTCCAAATGGGGTGTTTTAAACAGGGTTTGGTTCATATTGAAAGGACGAAGCTTTTGGTATAATTTTTGGGTTAACCGAGGTTTTGTATGGCTTTGAACAGTGGATCGATAGTTGGACGAAGCTAGGGTTTTTGATTGGTTGGTTGCTTGGGTTGATGATGCTAGGGTTTTAAATTTGGATTTGGTTGAATATTAGGTGAAAGATTGGTTCTAGAGGAGGATGAATCCCTCTGATACCATGTTACGAAATAGAAACGAAAGAGAGATTGAAGAAGGAGAATGAAAGAATTGTATTACTTTCTTGATGAAGAATGTACAATAGAGTAAGGATATATATATATATATATATATATATACTAGAGACAAAACCCTAATCTAGGATACAATTTAGAAAGTATAATGGGAACACAATCAATACAATTAATACAATATGAAAAGTAGAATAGGAATAGGAAACATAATATATATTATATTCTAACAATACTCTGGCCAAATAGTTTTTGTAAAACAAATGTAATTGGACTTTTGTATATATAAGGTTGGACATTTTAATTTTATTTATTCCAAAAAAAATATTTATTTAAAAATAAAAGTTTTTGTTTATTAAGTTTATATTTTGATTTTCGAGCATTAGTTTAAAAGTAAATATAGTTTTAAAATTTTCACACCCGGTAGTTGGATGGTTAAGTACGTGTGGATTAATGAGTACTCGAGGTCCAAAAATCGGGGTGTGACAGGTATAAACTTGGTTTTTGTTATTTTTTACTTTGTTTTCGTTCTTGTTTTTGTTTGGTTATTATGGGTAAGGATCAAACATCTATCGCTCCTATTTTGGATGGTTCAAATTATTCATACTGGAAAGCCATAATGCGAATCTTATTAAAATCTAAAGATGAACACGTATGGCTTGCAGTAATGAATGGTTGGAAAGCACCCATCACAAGTACCACGGTTGAAAATGTTACAAAAATTGATCTCAAACCTTCTGGATTGTGAACTGCTGTTGAATTAGAATCGGCTAAGTAAAACTCTAAAGGGTTAAATTTAATCCAATGTCATGTGATGAATGATGAATTTAAAAAGCTTGCCACATGTGAGACTTCAAAAGAAGCGTGAAAAATCTTAGAGGTGATTTATGAAGGTACAAACACTATAAAAAATTCTAAAATTCAACGTTTAACTTTAGAATTTGAAGCAATTAGAATGAAAGACAGTGAAATCATCACAGAGTTCCATAATAGGCATAAAGATATAGTTAATTCTCTTTACAATCTGAACGAAAAAATTCCTGAACATAAGATTAAATATCGAACTAGTCAAAGAAAAGCTTTTTCCTTTAAAAAAGGATATATGGAATTTTTCTCAAAGAAAAAGCTTTTTAAAAATATGAAGTAAGACAATTTCTTCTTCAAAGAAAAGGTTACATTGCCTTGTTTATATTGGAAAATTCATTTTAAAAAGTTAAGCAACTTGTGTAGAAAAATTGCTCAAGGTGAGTTGTCATTCAATGAATTTCATGGCCTTGAAAAAGTGTGTTAAAAGATGTAGAAAACAAGTGGGCAATGTTGAAGAAAAAATAGCACAACAGGATTTTGATGTGCGAACCAGTCTAGCATATTTGCATACTAATCCGTAGCTTAATGAAGGCTGGAATTTTGATGCGCGGACCAGTCTAGAAAAAATCTATACCAGTTCGCAACTTAAAATGTTGCTGCTGCTTGATTTTTCACTTGAATGATTTCAAAGATTTTTATGCGATAATTACTTAAAACATTTTGGCCGAATTTCACACTAAATTAACACTTAAATTATTCTTGAATTTCATAAAAGATTTGATTTTTTAAAAGTGTGAAATCCAATAAAGATTTTAAGTTGAAAATTCTAAATTTTATTTTTTAAAATAAGGACTTTAAGTTTGAATATCCAATAAAGATTTAAGTTGAAAATTCTAAAGTTTATATTTGAAAATAAGGACTTTAAGTTTGAATAATCAATAACGATTTAAGTTGAAAATTCTAAAGTTTAGTTTTGAAAATACGGATTTTAAGTTTGAATTTTCTTCACCACCTAAGATTAAATATCTCAAAGCTTACCAACCCAATGCGAACATGAGTTGTGGTTCACGGCATCTAGAATCTTGTACTTCGTCGAGTGTGAACATGAACGAAACAGAACCTTACAAAATAAAATTGTGTTTTTATCTAGAGAATTATGCCAACAAAAATAGACCTAACAATCTCCCCATTTGGCTATTTCGAGATAAAAATTATGCCAACAAAAATAGACCTAACAATCTCCCCTTTTGACTATTCCGAGACAAAACTCTCTCGACAAAAACACAATTTTATTTTGTAAAATGTTCTGTGTCATTCGTGTTCACACTCAACAAAGCACAAGATTCTTGAAGTCGTGAACCATAACTCATGGTCGCATTGGGTTGGTAAGCTTTGAGATATTTAATCTTAGGTGGTGAATAAAATTCAAACTTAAAATCCTTATTTTCAAAATTAAACTTTAGGATTTTCAACTTAAATCTTTATTGAATATTCAAAATTAAAGTCCTTATTTTCAAAAATAAACTTTAGAATTTTCGACTTAAAATCTTTATTAGATTTCACACTTAAAAAAAATCAAATATTTTGTGAAATTCAAGAAAAATTGAAGTGTTAATTTAGTTTGAAATTCGGCCAAAATCTTTTAAGTAATTATCGCATAAAAATCTCTAAAATCATTCAAGTGGAAAATCAACCGGCAGCAACATTTTAAATTTCGAACCAGTATGGACTTTTTCTAGACCAGTCTGCACATCAAAATTTTAGCTTTCATTAAGCTGCAAACCAGTATGCAAATACGCTAGACCGGTCCGCACATCAAAATCCTGCTGAGTTATTTTTTCTTCAACATTGCCCACTTGTTTTGTATATCTTTGAACACAATTTTTCAATGCCATGAAATTCATTGAATGACGACTCACCTTGAGCAATTTTCTAGACAAGTTGCATAACGTTTTTAAATGAATTTTTCTATATAAACAAAGCTATGCTTCATGTTTTGGTAAGCTTTTCTTTGAAGAAAAAATTGCCTTACTTCATATTTTTAAAAAGCCTTTCCTGGAGAAAAATTCCATATATCCTTTTTGAAAGCAAAAAGCTTTTCTTTGACTTGTTCGATATTTAATCTTTTGTTTAGGAATTATTTTATTCAGATTGTAAAGATAATTAACTATATCTTTAAGCCTATTATGGAACTTTATGATGGTTTCACCATCTTTCATTCTAATTGATTCAAATTCTAAAATTAAACGTTTAATTTTAGAATTTTTGACAGTGTTTGTACCTTCATAAACCACCTCTAAGGTTTTTCACACCTCTTTTGAAGTCTCACACGTGGCAATCTTTTTAAATTTATCCTCCGTCACAGGACTTTGGATTAAATTTAACCATTTAGAGTTCCATTTAGCCGATTCTAATTCAAAAGCAGTCCACAATTCAGAAGGTTTGAAATCAATTTTTGTAACATTCTCAAACGTGTTACTTGTGGTGGGTGCTTTCCAGTCATTCACTACTATAAGCCATACGCATTCATGTTTAGATTTTAATTAGATTTGCATTTTGGCTTTCCAGTATGAATAATTGGAACCATCAAAAATAAGAGTGATAGATGTTTGATCCTTACCCATAATAACAAAACAAAAACAAGAACAAAAACCAAGTAAAAAATAACAAACATCTAGTTTATGTCGTAACCCTAGCAACTTAAAGTAACCTGCTCTAATATCAAGTGAAAAAAAAAAGCTAGACCGCGAAGAAGCGAATTAACTAATTAACCCTAGGTTAGTTATTTGGCGATTGAATTCTCAAAAACCAATTTTAATTGAATTAGAAAGTAAACTTAGAATTATATGGATTTTAATTCTGCAAAATATGTTTAATCTTTTCTAGTACGCATCAATTAAACAGATAAGGAAACACCAGAATTAACGATGTATCCCTGCAGTGCAGGACTAATCCTTAATAATCCACTATATGCACAAACATTTACAGACTTTATTAATCACAAATTACATAGACTTACAAAACTTGAATCGCACAAACCGCCTGCAAAAGTCTCCACCTCCTGCATGTATAGTCCTCCTATCTATATCGCACAAATAGGTTCAGAATGAATCACTCACCAAGGTATCACACCGTTCTTCAAATCCTTTTACGAATCACACGCACTTTGGGATCTGATTTGTTATTTAAATAAAGAACGCTTACTTTGCCTTGAAAAATCTAATCCTAGGTGGTGAAGGATTTTTGCTTTCTGGATATATGGATTTTTTCTTAAGGAAAAGTTTTTAAAAATATGAAGTAAGGCAATTTTTTTCTTCAAAGAAAAGCTTACCAAAACAAGAAGCAAAGGAAAATTCATTTCAAAAAGTTACGCAACTTGTGTAGAAAAATTGCTCAAAGTGAGTTGTCATTCAATGAATTTCATGGCCTTCCTTGAAAAGTGTGTTCAAAGATGTACAAAACAAGTGGGCAATGTTGAAGAAAAAATAGCTCAGCAGGATTTTGATGTGTAGACTGGTCTAGCATATTTGCATACTAGTCCACGGCTTAATGAAGGCTGAAATTTTGATGTGCGGACCGGTCTAGAAAAAGTCCATACCGGTCTGCAGCTTAAAATGCTGCTGCTACTTGATTTTCCACTTGAATGATTTCAAAGATTTTTATGCAATAATTACTTTAAAGATTTTGGCCGAATTTTACACTAAATTAACACTTTAATTATTATTGAATTTCACAAAAGATTTGATTTTTTTTTTAAAGTGTGAAATCAAATAATGATTTTAAGTTGAAAATTCTAAAGTTTATTTTTAAAAATAAGGACTTTAAGTTTGAATATCCAATAAAGATTTAAGTTGAAAATTCTAAAGTTCAGTTTTAAAAATAAGGACTTTAGCCATAACTTTGGGGCTCTGGAGCACTATTTGAATTTTGGCTATAACTTTTTGCTCGGAATTCCGATTGAGGTGATCTATATGTCCACGGAAAGGTAATTCAAAGATCTAAAACTTCCTATGAGGAAGTTCTCCTAAATTATGGATAGATAATTCCTAAAAATTCACCGTAGACAGTGCTCTGCCAAAGCACTATCGAATGAATAGAATTTAGTGATGGGCCTAGTTTGAACCCTGTTTTGACCAACGAGGAGAGTGAATTGGACTTCTGTCAAAACACAAAAGTTGTAAGATGGTATGAAACTGGCCTATAAGTAGGAACAAACGGAATCCAAATTGGATAAAAGAGGAGAAAGTTACGATAATTCAAAGTTGGCTAAAACACAAGGAATCGCGTAAGGCCAAAACCCATGATTTTCACACCAAAACCAATTCCAACCATTCAAATCACCAAACGATCATTCACATGAGTGTAAAGAAGCTCATACAGCTAATATGAAGCAATAAAACACTACGGGGCTCCATAATATGAGATTTCTCCCCTCACATACTACATCCAACCAAATTTAAAACAAATTAAAATACTGGGTATTACATGCTAGACTGGTCTGCACATCAAAATCCTGTTGAGCTATTTTTTTTTTCAACATTGTCCACTTGTTTTGTACATCTTTGAACACACTTTTTCAAGTCTATGAAATTCATTGAATGACAACTCATCTTGAGCAATTTTTCTACAAAAGATTGCATAACTTTTTTAAATGAATTTTCCTATATAAACAAAGCTATATTTCTTGTTTTGGTAAGCTTTTCTTTGAAGAAAAAAATTGCCTTACTTCATATTTTTAAAAAGTTTTTCTTTGAGAAAAACTCCATATATCCTTTTTGAAAGCAAAAATCCTCCCCCACCTAGGATTAGATTTTTCATGCCAAAGCAAATGTTCTTTATCTAAAAAACAAACCAGATCCCAAAATGCGTGTAATTTGCAAATGAAGTTGAAGAACGGTGTGATACTGTGGCAAGTGATTCGTTGTGAACCTATTTGTGCGATACGGATATGAGGACTATATATGTAGAAGGTTGAGACTTTTGCAAGCAGCTTGAGCGATTCAAGTTTTATAAGTCTGTGTGATTTGTGATTAATAGAGTCTATAAAATTTTGTGCATATAGTGGATTATTGAGGATTAGCCCTACACTCCACTACAGGGATACCTCGTTAATTATGGTATTTCATTATCTGTCTAATTGCTTTATTAATTGCTTCGTACTAGAAAAGATTAAACAGGTTTTCCAAAATTAAAATCCATAGAATTTTAAATTTACTTTCTGATTCGATTAAAATTGGTTTTTGATAATCCAGTTGCCGAATAACAAACCTAGAGTTAATTAGTTAATTCACTTCTGCGCGCTCTTGCTTTTTTTTTTTTAAATCGAGAGACCAAATTATTGTAAGACAAGATTAGAGTTTACATGGATGAATGCTTAGGAAGATAATATTAAATATATGACTCCAAAACCCTAATCAATTAATTTATTAATTTTGTTGTCTTTCTTAATATTATTTAATTTAGTTCCATTACTTTAGTTTACTTATTTTGATTTGCTTTATTTTATTTGTTTGATTCCTATAAACTTTTCTAGCTAGATTAGGAGTTTAGGGAACGAATAATAAGATATTATAAAACATACTATTTGAGTCTTTACGGGTTCAACCTCGCTTACACGCTACACTATAAATTGATTTGTGCGCTTGCAAATATTAAAATTTATCACAACAAGAGTTGAAAATAAAGATTCCTTGCAAAGTCCCTCTCATGGAAAAAAAAATGAGAACTTTGCACAGCATTTATGACACCACGAAGCAAATTGATTAGGCTGACGCGATTTTCTTTGCTATCTTTGCAGGAGAATATCCTATTTCCCTTGATAAATCTTATAAAGAAGAAAAATGGATGCAAGCTATAGATGAAGATATGAGAACTACGGAAATGAATAACGCATGGGAGCTAACAAATCTGCCTCCACGCAAAGATCCAATTGGCGTAAAAGGGGTTTACAAGTCAACATGTAGCAAAGGGGTATAAGCAAAAGGAAGGAGAAGACTAATGAAGGTATTTGTTCCTGTATCAAGACTAGACACTATTTGTTTGATTATTTCTCTTGCGGTTCAAAACATTTGGAAGATATTTCAAATGGACGTGAAGCCCACTTTCTTAAATGGTGTTCTTAAAGAAGAGGTTTATGCTGAACAACCACCTGGTTTTGTAAAAAACGAGGAAGATAAGATATTTTTCAAGCTGAAAGGATATTATATGGGTTGAAGCAATCTCCACGAGATTGGTATAGCCACTTTAATTCATACATTAAGAAGCATTGTTTTCATAAACGTCGACAAGAGCATACTTTTGACACCTGAATTATTTCTCGTAGAAATTTCATGGTTGTAAGTCTTTATGTTGATGATCTGATATTTATGTTGATTTCTCAAGTGCTCTACGCTAAAGAAATTTTTAAAAAGTTTAAGATGGATTATACAAATCCAGTTTCAATTACATGAAACATTAGGTTGAAATGAAGCAAGGAGAATGAAGATAAGTTTGTTAATTCCATAATGTTACAAAGTTTAGTTGGAAATTTGATGTATTTGACTGCAACTAGGCCTGACCTCGCGTAATCAGTAAGCTTAGTGAGTAGATTTATGGAAGAGCCACATTCAAACCATTGGGAAGCTGCTAAAAGAATTTTATGATATGTCAAAGGGACATTATGGAATTTTTTATCACGTAAATGTTTCAGTTAATCTTATTGGATACACAGATAATGATTTGGCAGGAAATGTTGATGATATCAAAAGTACTTCTGGTTTTGTTTTATCTTGGTCGTGGAGCAATTTTGTGGAGCTCGAGGAAACAACTAGTTGTCTCTCTATTTAATACATTGCAGCATCTTCTGCATGTTGTCAAATTCTTTATTTACGAGGAATTTTGGAAAGTCTCAAGTTATGTGATAACAGTTCAATTATTTCAATAATAAACGATCCAGTTCTTCATGGGAGAACAAAATATATTTTTATTTAGTTTCATTTTCTAAAAGAGCTTGTACATAAATAAGTAATCCATGTTGAATATTGCAAAACAAATGATCAAATTGCAAACATTTTTACAATGCCTCTTGGTCGTGTTAGATATGTTAAAAGATTGGGAGTCAGAAAAAAAAATTTGGTTTACAGGAGGCTTTGTTGAGGAACTAAACCAAATTTATTTGATATTAGAGGTTCTTTATTTTTTAAGAATGAAAAGTCTTTGTTAGGTTCACAGTTTTGGAGTGATTAATAGTCCTTTGTACATTTATGAATTATACATGTATTTTCAGTATTCATATATTTTGAATGATATATATATACACGACACGTCGTAATCATTTTAGGATTAAGGATTTAAAAAAGCAAAGTAATAGAATTTTGGTTTAAAAGAATTTCCTTTCTTTATCATTCTTTTTTTCCTTACAACTCTTGCATGGCCTGAACCCAACCTTGTCAGTTTCAAAAGTTGAAGGACGGAAACAAATCGGGAGAGAGAAATTAGAAACCTTCAGTCTCGATTTTTGTAGTTTATAAGTGGTTTTAGTTCTGTTTTTAAGGAGAATAATATGAAGCAATGGAAGCACAATGATGGAAACTTTTAAAAGTCAAAGATTCACCCATAAACAATCATATAAACAAATATTCAAAGAATCTTATCCAAAAGAAATAGTTTATGCATGTATACATTAATGAATTCCAAAAACCATACATATATACATACATACATACATACATATATACAAATATGGCACATTCATACGTAATATATATATATGTGTGTGTATATTTATACGCAATATGTATATATACAAGCGCACACCTAGAATAAGATAAATGAAGTCGATGTTGTCGTCAAAGATCTGTCCACAATGATGATTTTGGGGGGAGAACGATTGTTATGGAGTAATGTGAGGTTTGATGAGAAAATTGT
This sequence comes from Lonicera japonica, assembly GCA_021464415.1. Lineage (NCBI taxonomy): Eukaryota > Viridiplantae > Streptophyta > Magnoliopsida > Dipsacales > Caprifoliaceae > Lonicera > Lonicera japonica. The sequence goes on from CM038466.1 coordinate 48,348,896, forward strand.
ATAGTGAAGCTTAGTTTTAATAAAGAAGAATGAGATGAAGACAATTTACAGAAAAAAAAAGAGATAACTTGAGAGAAAAGAGATAATGTCACGGATAAGAAAGAGAGAGAAATATTCATAACCTTTTAGCTATTTTATTTTTATAAAACAACTAAAAGGAATAAACTAATTTCCCTTATATCCAAATTAAACTAATTAAAACGATGTTGTTTTACTAATTGAAACGATGTTGTCTTTAACAGTAAACAAAACTCTATTAATTGTTTGCTTTTCTTCCTTATTCGAATTAAAACCCCAACTAAACACCAGTTCTCCCCAATTAAACACATACCCCCCCCCCCCGTTTTGCTTTGCTCTTAATTCATGACAATACCTTATCCTTTAAAAAATCCTTGTCTTTAAGGATCAAATTGAGGAAAACGGTTAGTGATTGCAATATAATCTTTCTAAGTGGCCTGTTCTAGAAGTAAGTTAACCCACTGCACTAAAATTTGATCAACAGGCTTATTGTCCCGTTTAATCAAATGCTGCTATAATATAGCAACTTGTTTAACTAGAAAATGACCTTCATCACTGACAGAACACAACTGATTCTGTGGCAGTTAAGCATTATCTAATTTATTCTCTTGAGCATAGAAACGTGAAAGATATGGTGAATAGTTGCATTTGAAGGAAGTTCAAGTTTATAATCTACCTTTCCCACACGGCCTACAATCTAGTAAGGTCCATAAAACTTTGGAGCCAACTTATAATCCCTTCGCATGGCCAAAGATGTTTGTCTGTAGGTTGAGGCCTTAGGAAAACCTAATCCCTAGTTTGAAACTTTCTCTATTTTATGCCCATCAATAAATAACTTCATTTGGTCTTGAGCCTCTTGTGATCTAGCTCAAAGAAGCTGGAGAGTGGTTTTTCTGTCATTCACAAAGTGCTGCACTTCTGATTCACCCAATTTCCCACATTATGGAATACATAAGTGAGGAGGGGAGAAACCATACAAGGCTTCAAAAGGAGACATCTTAATAGCTGTGTGGATTGTCGTACTGTAGCACCGTTCTGCCATAGCCACCCATTTAATCCACTGTTTTGGTTTGTCAAAACATGTACACCTCAAAACATTCTCCACACACTGATTCAGTCTTTTAGTTTGCCCATATATTTGAGGATGATAGGTAGTATAATGGTAGAGTTGAGTGCCCAATTGCTTGAATAACTGAGTCTAGAACTAGTTTCTCTGTCACTAATGATGGTGTGATGCGTACAATGAACTTTGTGGATATTATCAAAGAAAATTGTAGCAATATCCTTTGCATAAAAAGGATGGGCGAGACTAATAAAATGGCCATATCTCGAAAATCTATCAACTATCACCAAAATGGCATCCTTATTATAGGATTTAGGTAGGCCTTAACGAAATCGGTTAAGACATCTGTCCATGGTTCAGTTAGAATTAGAAGTGGTTGTAAAAAGGCTAGGGTAGGACACGTGTTCACTTTTATTTTGTTGTCAAATAAGGCATTCAGCCACAGCTTTAATCACATCACTTTTGGGAGTGGGCCAAAAGAAGAATTATTAAATTCTTTTAATGGTTGCTTGCTTGCCCCAATGCCCAGCTACTCAACTATTGTGTAATTTAGTAATAAGCTTGTTTCTCAAGTCCCCATATGAGCCTACATATAACTTTCCCAAGTATCGAATAGTACCATTAGTATAGGTATAGCCTTGCACTTTATTGTTTCCCATTACCAATTTGACCAGTAATTATTGTATGACATTATCATTGGTCCAACTGTCATGGATTTCTTGCACCCAATCTGATTGCACATCTACCACTCGATTGTTTATTCCTTTTTTGCAGGCTATAGAGAAATTAAATCCCATCAACTTCATCAACCATTTATATTGAAGCATAGTGGTAACTTTCCACTCTACAAAATATTTAAGACTCTAGTGATTAGTCTTAATAATAAAGTGATTCCCAAACATATAAGTTCTATAGTTGTGTAAAGCATATATTAAGGTCCATAAATACTTCTCATAAGTGGATAATCCCCTTTCTCTCAATGGTAGTGCTTTGCTAAGAAAATTAATAGGTCTTTGGCTTTTGCATAAGAACAACCCAAATTCCCTCTTGGGAAACATCTGTTTCCAGAATAAATGTCTAAGAAAACTCAGGTAAATTGAGTACTGAAGTGTTGGTCATTACAGCCTTCAGTTTGGTAAATGCCCTTTTAGCTGCCCCACTCCATTGAAATTGATTGTTCTTGAGTAATTAAGTTAATGGATTATAGATTAACCCATAGTCTTTGACAAACTCTTTATAGTATCCAGTCAAACCCAAAAATTCCTTCAAAGTTTTTATATTCTTTGATGGAGGCCATTGTACCATAGCCTCAACTTTTGTAGGGTCAGCACGCACCCCTATTTAAAAATGATATGTCCCAAGTACTTGAGTGAAATCTAATTCAACCCATATCTATAATTGCAACCCAAGCGGAAGACAAAGATGCCACGCATAGTACACCAAGACGCCAGGTAAAATGTCACAAACGATCAGTAACAAACCAAAGAACGACTATAATGGTACCTTGTTATTTAACACCGCCCACCAAGAGGAATTCAACCTAAGGAAAATTTGTTCATGGGGAAATTTTCAAAAGACCGAGACAAGTTTGGCATCGACTAAATTACACAGGGGATACGACAAACTGGGGTAATCTCCCTGCAACCATAAAGAATTCCTGATGAGGGTGTCGCGAGCTTAAGTGGGGGAGAATGTCATGTGTCGCCAAATTTAGAATGGATTGGCGTGCACGTCCTAGTCACAAAGTGATGCACCAATGGTGGAGGCTTAAGGATATTCTGGAAGATTCTAAGGGAGAGTGGTGGAACCATGTTGCGGAAGGTTCTATAACACACTGGAATGAGCAAGATAAATAGAGGGGATGGAGAAACCATGTTGCAGAAGGTTCCAGAACACGCTAGAACGTGCAAGAGAAATGGAGGGGATGGAGAAACCATGTTGTGGAAGGTTCCAGAACACGCTAGAACACGTAAGAGAAATGGAAGGGATGGAGAAACCCTTGGAAGCTTTTAGAACTTTAGATATTATGGTTAACTAAGAGATATTCTAGAATTGTATAGATTTGTAAAGAATCATGTAATATCCCATAATATTCCGGAGACTCGATCTTGACCAACGATTAGAATAAATGTCCACCATCCATTGAAGATGTGGAAGCCTATAAATAGGAAGGAGATCTAATTTGTAAATAATCCAAGGGTTCTAAAGCATTTTTGAATATAATAATAAGCTCTCCATTCTTTCACTTATGTGTTGCCTTTCTCTCTATTTCTTGGGTTTAAGGCTTACTTAGCCACGGGTTCAAAGGAGTGCTAAGTGTCACAAGAGATTTAGCTAAAGTCCAACCTCGTGACATTTAGTGGACATTTTTACAAACAAATGATTCTTTTATAATACTTCATTTCCAAATGCTCACATGCTCTTCTATAGTTGGGCTATACACTAAAATGCTCACATGCTCTTCTATAGTTGGGCTATACACTAAAATGCTCACATTCTCTTTTATAGTTGGGCTATACACTAAAATATCATCAAAGAAAACCAATATTAACTTCATTAGAAAGGGCTTGAAAATTGAATTCATGAGATCTTAAAAGATTGCTAGGGCATTAGTCAAGCCAAATGGCATAATTTGCTAGAGGATTAGTCAAGCCAAATGGCATAATTAAAAACTCGTAATGCCCTTCATGAGTCTGAAATGCTATTTTGGCAATGTTTGAGGGTTGATTCGAATAATATAATAACCAAATCTTAAATCTAGTTTTACGAACACTATTGATCCATGAATCTCATCCAATAGTTCATTGATTACCGAAATGGGAAACTTATTCTTTATGGTCAAATAACTAAGCTCTTTATAGTCAGCACATGGTCTCCATGTTCCATCTTTCTTTCTTACCAATAATACAAGGGATGCAAATGGGCTAGTGGATGGCCTAATGATTCCTTGCTCTAACATTTTACTCATTATCTTTAATGGATGGCCTAATGATTCCTTGCTATAACATTTCACTCACTATCTTTTCAATTTCATTTTTTTGCACATACGAATATTTATAAGGTTTAATAGTGAAAGGCTCAGCATTTGGTTTTGAGTGGAATTGAATGATGTTGTAATCTAACAGGTGGAAGGCCTTTGGGTTCTTGGAAAATAGGTTCAAATTGGTGCAAAAATTTGGTAATGGTAGTGGGTATAATAGCTAGACTTGTTGCTTTATCCAGCATGTAATTGAGTTGCCTAATGTATCCACATTCATGTTAGGCACATAACTTGTATAATACAGCTCCAATTATTATCTGCAAAGTTGTTTTAGTCTTCCCTCCAGCCTATAATGTCACTTTTATGTTTCCTTTTATTACTTCCAATGTAAGTTGTTGCATATCAAGCGTGACCGTCAGTTTATTGGTGGGATTGCACCCCATTTGCCTAGCTGTTTTGGGATCAAGGAAGTCATGAGTACATCCAGAATCCACCAATATTCTAAGTGAGACTTTCTTGTTTTGCCCATGCAACGCTAATGTTTGAAATGGCATATATCCATCTAAAGCATGTAATGATATACCTGGTTCACCCCCCCCCCCCCCCTATTTCATCAGTTTTCTCTAAAGTTTTAGTGGCAGCTTCATCAGTGGAAAGCTTTTGCTCCTCATTTTAAGCATTAAGCACATGTACCTGCATATTTTTTAATCTATAGCCAAATGTATAAGGTTCATCACCATTATAACACAACCTTTTATCCATCTTTGCTTGCATTTCAGTTAGGGTCGTATTCTTGATGGGTAGTAGGGCATTAGGAGTGATGGGTTTTTAAAGGTCTGGTCGTGAAGTTTTTGTTTTCAAGTTTGGGTGAAGATTGGAGGTCAGTGGATGATGAAAGGTTTTTTTATGAGTTGGAACAGCTTTATGGACTATTGGAATAAGATTTGTAACTAGTGTTAGTGATAGGAGAGTATGTAGTGGTTTTGGTTGTATATGAAGCTCTTACTTTAGTTATCAATTTATTGAACCCTCCTTCTAACAATTGAGCCAAAGCAATGGCCTCATCCAATGATTAAGGTTTCAACATCTGCATAAATTTCCTTAATTCTCCTTGTGATCCCCTAACAAAAGTAGATATAAAGTATGTTTCAGTTATGCTAGGCTCCTTTTCCAACACCAGCCATGGTATTGTGATGGTTAGGTTGAAGGTCCTCTGATACCAAATGTTATAGAGTAACATGAGGTTTGATGAGAAAATTGTATAGTGAAGCTTGGCATTAATGAAAAAGAATGAGAGGAAGAGGAAAATAAAGAAGAAAATATAACTTGAGAGAAAAGAGAGAAAGAAAGTGAGAATATAACATACAAGAGAGAGAAAAAAAATATTCATTCATAGATCCTCATTACAAGGTATGATACAACTATGTATTCTCTCATTGTCACAATTCTCTCTCTAGCCTAACACGTGGCCCAATAAAAATAAGATAACTAATTGGAATAAATTAATTTCCTTCTCTCCTTACTAACTAAAACGTTGCCGCTCCATTAATTGAAACCATATTGTTTTCAACCTTAAACAAAACTCTATTAACCATTTTCTCTTTTTCCTTATTCGAATTAAATCACTAATAAAAATACCATTTCCCTTAATCAGAACCTATCCCCACCCCTTTTTTTTTGCTTTGCTCTCAATTCATAATAGCGATCCAATTCCAAAAACCCATTTTTTTGTGTGTGAGAAGAGGGGGGGGGGGGGGGGGGGGGGGGGGCGGTTTCACTGCTATCGCGTTATAAAAAGTTAACGAAAAAGGCAACAAAAGTTGTATCTTAAAGTCTTAGGCTTTGGTGTATTTTGAGGTATAAAAATGAATGCGGTTCATTGAGGCTGTTAATAATTAAAACCTTAGCTCTTGTTTACTTGATGATTTTTAATCAACATTTTAATGTTTGTTTTGATTATTACAATATATAAATAAATGATGTATTCATTAACACATTTTAAAATGATATTAGCTTATAAATATTTCAAGCATAATAATGCAAAATAATTAATCATGCTATCACAATATTCAAAAAATGATCTTTCAAGTATTTCATGAGGACCATTATAATTAACCATGTCAACACCACTAATCAAAGATCTTACAAAATGGCAGAAAACTTCATTCTTAAGAACAAAAGATTCGAGAAATAACCAAAGAAGAAAAATCTATGAAATTTAAACACAACACGATAAAGAAATGAACATTAATGGGAGTATTCTAATCATTGTTAAAGTTTTCTACCATGAGTTTGGCTAGCTCTATAAGAATTCTCCGTGCATTTACTATTTTGTCACTACATATGTTCAACAAAATGATTTTCACTTTAAATGTTTATGAAACAACCTAAAAATGTTTTAATGCTTACTATTGTTTGAATGGGGCCCACTGGTCCGTGTACATAATAACCTTATTATCTCAAACTTAAATACTTTTTGCTATATGTGTGGGGTTTTATCTCGTAAAGCTTCGTTACTATGTAGTAACAATATCCTACTGATCAATCCTTATTGAGTTCTACAATTTTTCATGTGGGATCATTGGTTTGAGTCAATTATTTTCAATAATATCTACCTTGGATCAAACATGTTCACCTTGGACAAACTTTGGTCCACCTTGGATTGTCACCTCAGTTCAGCAATCCACCTTGGCTTCACCTGAACTGATACCTTAGTCCACCTTAAACCTACCTTTGAATTATTTATGTAGATCATCACTCAATACGACCGTCTACCTTAATCAATACACATTTCAATGTACACTCTATTTCACTTTACTTAAAGTTCCAAGAACAGAGTTAGGTGGGACTCAGAGGGGGTACCTGCACCCTCCTCAAGTTTTCCTTTCAATTAGAATTGTTACTGCCATACTTGACAATGCCCCCTCTATAATTCTTACTTGCATACTTTATGTGTAGGAGACATCTTGAGGCTTTGGAAATGCTTCTTTTGTACATGTGAATATTGATGAAATGTTAGGGTTTTCCATCTTTTTTTAACGTATTACTTTGGAAATAATTTGAATGTAATTATTTAGCCCCTATTTGGTACCTATCTTTTTTTTTTCTCCAAATTTTAAAAACTCAACTCAAAATCAATTCTACTTTTATACTTTTCAAAAAAAACCTTAACTTTACTTTCTTTCTCTAAAAAAACTTTTAAAACACCATAACTTTAAATTCAAAAATCAAAATTAAATAAAAAATATATATTTAAAACATACTCGTCGAGATCTACAAAATAAGATCCATTTTGACTATTTTTTGAAATTTCTTTATGAGATTTTTAGTTGGTTGAAAAAAACTCAAAAAAAAGAAAATCAAATCCACTTTTCAACATATTTCTAAATTCTACCAAACAGGCCAGTTTTTAAAAGTCTATAATCTATATTTGCCTATATAGGAACATTTTAATTATTAAGAACTCACATATATATATATTCATTCATTATAAATATGAGATTGTCATGTATAGTCTTTTATATATCGATCTCAATGATAATGCTGATTGACATTAGAGTTTTGGGAGGGAAGGACCTTAACGGTCAAGGGTTCAATTCTATTAATTTAATTTAAAAAATGATGAGATTATTACATTATCAATCATAAATTAAATTTACTAAAATATGGGTTTTAGGATGTGTATAGACTCAATACTAATCAAATTAGAATTAATAGAATTTTATTTGAATTAGTATATAAAGACCCTTAGAGTTATGGTTTCTAAGTCAAATTATTATACACTATACTCCTTTTCTCCATCTTAAAGAGAGATCCATTGAGCACTCCGGCATCAATGTTTCACGCTCTACGACTTCTTGGATTCAGATATGCTTCCTAAAGATTTATTAATTAAAAACTAAACAAAATTAAGATCTTGAAAACTTATATAATTTAATATTAAAGTTCCAAACATATCTCCTACATAATATCATTGTACCTATTGTTGTGATAAATTTTAAATACTCGCAAGTGCACGAATCAGTTTATAGTGTAGCGTGTAAGCAAGGTCAATCTCACAAGGACTCAAGCAATATGTTTTATAATTATCTTATTAATCTTTCAATAAGTTCCTAATCTAGTTAAGAAAAGTTTATATGAATAAAACAAATAAAATAAAGAAAAATAAACAAAATAAAGTAAAGTAAGAAAACTAAAGTAATGTAACTAAATTAAAGAATACTAAGCAAGAAAATAAAATTAATGAATTAATTGACTAGGCTTTTGGAGTCATATATTTAATATCATCTTCCTAAGTATTCTTACGCATAAACTCTACTATTATTTGAGGAAAATAAAATCATCAAGTTCAATTAGTTCATAAAATTCAATTGTAATTCTTCCATAGCCAAACTTATGTATAAAATCAAAACACTCATTATATTCTGAAAACACACCATATATCCGCTCTCAACAAATTATAAGGTGAATTCAAAAAAAAAATTAGAATCCAACTTTATTTTTATCAATTAAAATAAGCATCTAATAGGAAGAATTGTATTTAACATTAAATTATTAAATTGGTAGAGTCAATAGGTTTGAACATGTGCAAGATAATCAATTAAATATCCTCATCATAACGCTAACATAAATTTACGCTAGCATAGAATAAATTAAATAAACACAAAATTAAAAAAAATACTTACTTGACATTAATTTAATTGAATAAAACAAATTTCAACTAATTTTGTTTTCATTAGGGCCGCAGCATTGCATTGTGCCCATTTGTTTCTACTTGAATTGTCTCCCGACCAAAATCTTAGGGTGTGTTTGAAACATTTTCTTAAAAAAAATTAGATTTAATAATTTAGTGTGAACTTTTTTTTTTGGCAATTCAATTTTCATGAAAGCGTCTAAGTTGAGGAAAATTATTTTCTTTGGGGGGAGGTGGTTTTTGTTTTATGCTTGCAATCACGAGACAAGACATTTTTTCATTATAACTTTAATATAAATTTACGTTAACATAGTATAAATTAAAAAATCAAAAAATAATAAAATTAAAAAAAATACTTACTTGACATTAATTTAATTGAATAAAACATGAAATTAATTTAATTGAATAAAACAAACTTCAACTAATTAAAAAGTAGACCAGAAAAATGTTCACGGCAAGGTTTAATGACTTTAATCCTTGGTCCAAGGCGCGAATATTTAACTCGGCTACTACCACTTCAGCTAAAAACTTCCTCAGAAATTTATGCCATCTTTTCTTCTTAACCCACAATACATGTGTGCTTCCCAATTTTCTCAAAACTTCTTCTTCTGTTTTTTTCATAATTTTTTCGTATTAACTCCGAATTACTTCATTTAAAAGCTAATATTTCTACTTCTTTTTTAACACTTGAAAAAGCATTAAAAATACAAATAATAGTAATAATATATGCTTTTTAAAGTATAAATTAGTATGATCAATTATACCAATTTCTTGACACATCACCTATCCCTAGCTGTACATACACTTTGACTTTGTAAAATTTAATTTCCATGGATATATGTTTTACCTAGCTATTAAATCTTTTTTTTTGGGGGGGTCTTGAAACAAATTCAAAAAATCTTTCATAAGCAAAAGACAAATTTTGTTCATGGTTTCGAGTTGCACCTCAAACTTAAAATAAATGTTTTTAAGTGCACAATCTATTTACATTCCATCTAAATTTTAACGGAACATGTTTAATTAATTACATAAAGATCTCAAAGTTATACTTGTTTTTTAATCTTAACCTCACAATATTTTATTTTTTGTAAATTAAACCTTAAAGTAGTGATTTCGTATCAATTTAAATCTTAAAGAGTATCTAACTAAGAAAATATGAATAATTATATATCACTTCAAGTAGCAAGAAAATTAAAATATTTTTTGGTTTTGTATTATTTTTTAATATTTGAGGGGCTAATAATGAAATTTTATAAACTGGTCAAGGTTTAAATTACAACGATTTAGATATCCTAAGATTTGAATTGATATGAAATCACTACTTTAAAGTTTAATTTGCAAAAAAAAATAAAAAAATTTGAGGTTAAGATTGAAAAACAAGCAACTTCGAGATTCTTTATGTAATTTTCCAAACATGTGCAAATTTTAACAAAATATAGACGCAGTGTGCACTTAAAAGTATTTACTTAAGTTTATGGTGCAAACTAGAATATAATAAAGTTTAGGGTAAACTTGAAATCATGAATAAAATTTAGGGTGCAAATAAGTCATTTACTAATAAAAAGTACTATCCTTTTCACAAAGCTATGTATATAAAAATATATTATACTATTTTTATATGCGATGTGCGCGCTTCTTGCACGCATATATTTAAGGAACAAACTTTATCAATAATGAAATATGACTAGTGGTTAATTACAAGTGAAGATTGCTTAGTGGCAAGGGTTTGATTCTCGCCGGAAGTAAATTTGTTTATAAGAAAGAAATTGCAAGAGTGAAATAAATAATTCAAAAATATAGGTTCATAGACATTTTAATAATAATTATATATATATAAATATTTTATTCAAAAAGCAATTTATTATATTAAATCAATAGAAACACTGTGCCAATTGGAAAGAGGAAAACCCCAATAACAAGACTTAGATATATAACGCCTTATAAGCTAAGACATGTGCTACATTAGTCGCTGATTTAAGAGAAAAAAGTAATAAAAGAAAGTTCATGTTTTTTAATCTCCTCTTTAATCTTTTGATAATAATAGATATTTCAAAAAAATAACAAAGTTTTATAGGCATTTCCAAAAGTACTACATATGTCACTAAGGATCGAATTCCCCCACCCTTAATAATATATACACTAAATTAAACGTGTTGAGAGAGTTTGGTATATACAAAAAAATATCAAGTTTAGAATTATTATAAAATTAATGGTAAATGAGGGATTCCAACTTTTGACCTTAAGATAGAATGCATTTACTTATTAGAAAAAAAAATTATAATTATATGTTTTTAATTATATATTGTGCTTGCCGGACATACAGTAAAACAAATAAAATATTTGTTAGTAGGAAATCAACTCTAGAGGGGGTGAATAAGGTTTATAAAACTTATTGCAGAATTTGAAAGTTTTCTAAAAAAGTTTAAGCAAAAAAATTTAACTAAGCAAGTGTATCAAGGAAATAGCAATTCAGCCAAGCAATCTCAATCACAAGCAATAATATAGTAATAAAATAAATAGCTTAAGTTAAAAAGATTAAACCGATTAAAACCCAAGATGTTTTGTTCACACGGTTCGGTTTTCTAAACCATACGTCCACGCTCGGATAGTTTTCTGATAATTTTTACTAATTTCAATCTTCTTCGTGGTGAAGATCAAACATCTACAAGTGTATTCTTCTCATACACTCTTACAAGTATTGATTCGCTCACAATACTCACACAAGAATCCCTCTTACTAATTTGTGAGATTTACCTCTCATAATTACTAAACAAGAATTTACCTTCTTGTTATCCTATGAGATTTACCTCTCAAAATTGAATGTTAATTGTTTGGTGAATCACACCAATGAATAACAACTCTCAAGTGTTTGATAGATACAATTGATGCTCACACTAGAGTTATCAAGATTAATCAAATAGATATAGCTCAAAGATGAATGCTTATGATCAATAATAAAGCTTGAATCTTTGAATGATGAAAATAGATGAAATATGAGTTTGTATATATGTTCAAGCTTACCAAAATGTGTCTTAGACCCAAAAGTGATATAGCCGTTTTTGAGGTTTGGTAGAAGTTTGGTACCAAAAATAGTAAGAAATCAGAAATCCAACGGCTATATTCTGAAGTATCAGTCGACTGAGCAAGGCTCATTAGTCGACTGATGCACCCTTAGTCGACTGAGCAAAGCTGCTTAGTCGATTGATGTGCTCTGTCCATCAAGCCAAAATCCTAATTTTTGAACTTTTGCAATTTAGCTCTAAAATCAATTTCAATACTTTAGGGACCTCAAAAATATGTTTCTAAAATACCTATTTTTGGAAAAACTCAAAATATGATTATTTGAATTTACTATGAATTTATTTAAAAATCGGTTTTTATAAGAATGATGTTTTCAAAGGAATTTTAATTCAAACTTGATTTTGATCAATCTATGAATGCTATATCAATATGTATGAGCTATACAAATAATCAAATAATAAACTTTACATAAATCCTAAGCACTTACTCAATTATCGAATTAAGGAGTATTTGAATATTTCGATTTGTTTCTTCAATTGATCTTCACTTGAAACTTTTGCCTTGAAGCTTTTTGTATATTTTTCTTTGGTCCTTAGTGCTCCATGAATTGCATGCTAGCATATGATAAAATTGATCTTACTTGACTTATCCAATGCTTTGTTGACTTGATCGGATAGTATTTCGATGATCATTGTCAAGTGGCATGCTTTTCTTGATTTTCTAAGTAAATAAACTATAAACTTATATCAAGAGACATGTTAAGTTACACATGATTGATTTATTGTTATTATCAAAATAAGATTAAGACCTTTAGGTCAACAATATTGATCGTTAAAAATATTGAAATTATATAAAAAAAGGCCTAATACTTAAACCGTAACTAACTAAATTCTCTATCAACATGGCTAGCCCATGTTGTTGTTATGATAAATTTTAATACTCGTAAGCGCACAAATCAATTTATAGTGTAGTGTGTAAGCGATGTCGATCTCACAAGAACTTAAACAATATGTTTTATAATTATCTTGCTAATGTTTCACTAAACTCCTAATCTAGTAAAGAAAAGTTTATGATAATCAAACAAATTAAATAAAGCAAATTAAATAAAATAAAGTACAACAAGTAAATTAAATAACTAAATAATATTAAGCAAGATAATAAAATTAATGAATTAATTGACTAGGATTTTGGAGTCATATATTTAATATCATCTTTTTAAGTATTCATGCGTATAAATTATACTCTTATATCGCATTAATTTGGTCTCTCGACTTTATTAGATGCGAAAAATAAAATCATTCAATTGTAATTAATTTATAAAATCCAATTTTAATCCCTACACAGCCAAACTTATGTGTAAAATCAAAACACTCACTATATCCGTTCTCAACAAATTATAAGGTGAATCCAACAAAAAAATAATGAGAATCCAACTTTATATTTATTAATTAAAAATTGCATCTAATAGAAAAAATTGTATTTAACATTAAAGTATTATATTGATATAGTCAATTGGCATGAATACGTGCAATAAAATTAATTAAATAGACTCATCATAATTCTAACACAAATTTATGTTAACATAGAATAAATTAAATAGCAAATAGAATTAAAAAAAAATTTACTTGACATTAATAAAAAATAAAATTAAGCTTTCAATCTTTTAAGTCTTCTAAAAGGAAGGAAAAAACATAAAGAAAAGAAAATTGAAAAAGAAGAAGAAAAGCTCGGCTACTTTGCTGCTGCCCTCCATGATTGCTAGGGCTGCTTGTATTTAAAATTGAGAGATGGTTCATGGGTTTTATTTTTGTATGGGCTTGAATTGGATTAAGACATGGACATTGGGTTTTAGTAATGCTCTAACTAATTTTATTGAAAGGACTTGGGCTTCACTTTTGTAGCTGGGCTAGTTAATATTAATAATAATTATATGAATGGGCTCATAATTAACAAAGCTTAGTATTAAAATTGGGCCATCAAATATACTAATTTTTGCCATTTTTAACTGCTGAATTTTACGTTATAATTTTGGATCATGAGATGACCGAATTTGAAAAAATGCTAAATTGAAAAGTTGTAATTCTTGAATTTTTTTTTCAATTTAGGCTTAAGAATCGCATTATTTGAAATTCCAAGTAAAAGTTATGGGTCTGGAAGTATTGACTCATTTTAGGTGTCTTCACTTGTTTTAATTTTCTTTATTTTTTTAATCTTCTTCAATTCTTTTCTAACACCTGAAAAATATTAAAAATATAAATATTAGTAACATTTTATGCTCTCTAAATTATAAATTAACATAATAAATTATACCAATTTCTTAGCATATCAGTTGTTAATTAGGCTATCTCCCCCAATTAAGTCATTGGCGTCCTCATCAAATTGGGTCACATGCAAATAATCTCAATTCTTGCTAGCTGCTTTTGGTGGTTCCATCTCACTATCAACAACACAAACACGATTAATAATATCCGCACGTGGCGTGATAGGTAGTGATTATGGGTCAGCGCTGGTACTATATATAACCACTTGGCTTCTCTCCCAAAATAAAAAGCCTAAGTTGTTAACTTGGTTAGTTGCACCACCGTCCATACTAAAGATTTTCCCATTACTTTACCAAGTGGGATATTTTGGGTCGTTGCATAATCAATTTGCAAAATATATTATTGACAATCTGTATCAATGAAATATGTTTCATAAAAATATATATTTTATTCAAATTTTTTTATGCAATTTTATATAAAGTAATAGCTGGGCCATCTGTTTACTTATCTAAATCTAAATAGCTAGGTTTGAAAACTAAAGTTTGAATACTAATTCTAAAAATTCGTTTGTTTTGTTTCTGAATGTCATATTTAAATATATATTGATTGTTTGACTAGAATATATCACATATGTATGGGAATAAATGTTATTTGGATAATTTTATCATTCCATTATGATAGTGTCAAAATCTAGAAATAGATAATTAACCAATCAATAAGCGAATATCGGTGAATAAAAAATAAATGCGGCGCAATAATGAACACATGACTTTTTTTTTAAGGTAGGTTCCCCCGGTAGCGCTTATGCTATTCCAGTGGTACGTCCTCCTTTTGTGTGTGCTTGTGTTGTATTAGCTCAAAGGCAATCAATTTGGATGATAATACAAGCTACCAACTTCTCTCTCTCTATAATTTCCTTAATTCTATTTATAAGTATAGAATTAGGATTACAAATATTTCAACAGAATAAATAATAAACTGTGTAGGAGAGAGAATGTATAAGGGTTGTTGGTATTTTTTGGAGTATGAAAATAGAGAGTATATGACTCTTCTATTTTTTTTTGGTGTGAAAATAGAGGGTGTAAGACCCTTCTATTTTTTGGGGGTATGAAAAGAGAGAGTATATGACTCCTCTATTTCTTCCCGAATTGGCTTGTATTTATATTGCCAATGGCTTTATATCTCTTGGAAGAGATAGATGGATCTTAAGAGAGAAAGAAGAGATGTTTTTGTTGTGTGTTGAATGAATGAATGGTGGGGGGTATTTATAGGTAAATGGAGAATGGCAAAAACGTAAATTTGATAAAAATAAAGGGCAAAATGGTCATTTTTGGTGGTGGTAGGTGAGGTAGGTGAGATGTGGTAGGTAGGGTAGGTGAGATGTGGTAGGTGTGGTAGGTGAGGAGGTAAAAATGAGATTTTACCGGGGGTAAAAATGAGATTTTACCGGGGGTAAAATTAGAATTTTACCGGAGGTAAAAAATGTTGAAAATTGCCTTTGTAGATCAATAGTAAAATTATTTTTTATTTTTGTAGGCCAATAGTAAATTAATATTTACCCCATCACATTATTTGTTTGACTAGAATATATCACATATGTATGGTGAATAAATGTTATTTGAATAATTTTGTCATTTTTGTTCTTATTTTATAAAAATGACTATATGTAAGAAGGAAAGATGTGCCGCTTAATTTTTAAGAGGTAAATTAAGTAATTTTGTTTGAATTTTAAAACAACCAAACATATTTTAAGTGTGAAGTTGAATGGACCAATGTCAAAACAAACAGTCACATAGTATAAGACTAAATTTTTGTGCATACACACTGCGCGTACGATTTATGTATAATTAGTGTAAAGAGAAACAATAGACAAAGACTAAAAAAGTCATTCTACATTTATAAGATTTAATCCAATTACAACTCATATAATACTAAGAATATATGGTAAAAATTATAGATAAAAAATGTATTTCCAAACTGAAAACCTAATACAAAATGTATTCTAATTTTGTAACACTAGAAACCAAGCTTTCTAGACCGATCGATATAAAGATGCTTCTGGAATAATTTTGATGTTTACTCAGTACTCTCAAGATTAATTCTTAGTATTATAAAAAAATGTTTGACTAGCGACTACCAATTACTGCAAGCAAGAATTAATCGAAATCTGTAAAAGCTGACTTAGAAACTCCGTAAAATACTCTTGAAAAAAAAATAAAATAGAAAAAGAAGTAACACTAGATAATTTGTACCCAAAAATCATACTACAGAAGTATAGTAAATTTTTGCCTCTAGAAGAGTCAAGAGGGTTCAACAAGATAGCGTTTGGTTTATAGGTCAGTTCTCTCTCTCAATTGCGCCATTGATATCAGAGAGAGTTTAGCTCCGACGATTTAGGATACAATAACTAGCTACCACCACTACTCTCTCTCTCTCTCTGTACACTTCAATGGCAGTTTCTCTCTCTAACAATTTCTCTTTCTACACAGCACCTCGCCTCTCTGCATCCATCCATAAACCCTCTTTCAAAACCCTAGAGCTCAAAACCCTAGCTTTTCGTCCCCCTCACAGCAAATACCACAATTCTCCATATCTTCTCAACAAATTGCCTTTTACTAGGGCTTCTTTCTACTCCACTTTATCTCCAATTACCAGCAATGGGCGTTCCTTTAAATCTTGCGTCTCGGCCGCTGACGAATCTGCTGACGAGGTTATCTCTTTTCCTTTATTTTGAAATTTCTGTTCGTGATGAATAAATATTTATGTGTGTAGTTCATTTTTTCTGTTTTTGATACAAAGCGGGAAATTCATTACCCAACTTTTTCTTTATATACAATACAACTTTTTTAATACAAACTATAAATCCACAACCACCACTAATCCACCAGAGGGTGGACTAATAAATGGTTCGACAACTACGTCCATGTGTGTCGAACTCATACCAGGGGTGATACCAATGGCCTACAAGTAAGTTGGCATGTGTGTAGTTCTTTGGGATTAAAATTTGATGTTGTTGGTTTGTAAACTCATTTTTAAGGTTTTTTATTTTTTATTTATTTTTTGACTTTTGCCCCTTATTTTTAATGTGAAATTAGACCTAAGGTGCATTTGTTTTTTCAACCTTTGAATGCTGAATACTAAATGATTAAAGCTGAATTGAAGCTCCGAAAAATGCTGTTTGTTTTTATTCGAAATGAGCATTTGAATATTAAGTTTTGTTTAAATCAAATTGTTTGAATTCAGTATTAAGCATTCAGTGGGGCTGAAACCTCTTAGTGCTGAATGCTTAATCATTTAAAATAATAGCCGAACCTTTGAATAATTTTAAAAAAACCAAACAATTTATTGCACATCTTAATGCTTAAAACTCTCTCATTAAGCATTCAGAGGCAAAATCAAAAAACCCTTTACCGTGCCCCTGTGAGGGAATCCCAATATATTGCATAAAATTGGAGGAGAATATTTATTCTTTTAAGTTAACAGTTAACACTTTAACTTGACCCCCATTTTTATGTAATTCTTTGAGATTCCAGGGTGAAGTCTAATGACTATGAAAATAGGGGGAAGTCTAATTTCAGAACAATATTGGGGTAAAAGTCAAAAAAGCCCAATTTTAATTTCATTTCGCTTTTAATTTAGTAGTTAGATATTTGTTGCAGAAAAGAAACTATAAACTAGAATGATCCTATCTTGTACCTGTCGCAGAGCTTTAGGTTTTTATAATAACATTGTAACCGACTTGAATAATGGATTATGTTTTGCTCTATTCTCCTAATACCACTAAAAATGGAAATTTAAAATATTTTCCTGATTCTGCTCAACCTTTTTTCTCCTGAGAGAGAAATATAGAAAAAAAAAAAAAATCCCTCTTTTCAAATAGCCAATTTCCTTTCCAGAGACCAAAAAAGCCCCATTTACTTTTTGGACATATTTGTGTACCAAATCTCACAATGGTAAATAAGTTTTGTTCTACTAATTTTAAGGGAGTGTAATAAAAAAACTTGAAATTAGGTAGAAGGTGTTTCTCAAATCAAGAATAATATTTTTTTGTGAAGGGCCTATTTTTAATTGGTAATTTAAGAGGCCTATTTTGTTTTATATTTTAAATGAAGGTATTGGAATAAATTTTTCATTTAATTAATAAAAACATGTTATATATTACTTAAATTACCCCCTCTTTATCAAATTTGCACAAAAAATATGGACGGCAAAGTTCATATCACAGTAAAATATGAATCAAAGTTCAATGCAGTGAAAAGAGCAATATGAACTTTTTGCATGGAAATTACTGCTTGAACTTTGCACCAAAAATATGGACTGCAAAGTTTATATATAAAATTGTGCAAAATTCATATTGCAGTGAAATATAGACTGTAAATCATATTCAGTCCATATTTTAATGCATGGTATTTTTAAGTTTATTTTAAGTTTCATGAAAAAAAAAAACACGTCTACAATAAAATAAAAAATAGGCCCTTTATTCAAAAAAAATATTCATTGGCTTTAGTGTGAAAATCTTTCTCTAATAAGACTTATTTTTTAATTATCCCATAAAAAAATAATTAAGGTAAAGTTTGTTAAGAAAATTATGAGAATTCAAAAAAAATAATTGAACACAGAACATAGAATACATATCCGACGGGTTGCATGACAATTTGAATACAAGGAACTTTAAAGAGTAAACAAATACTTGTGCATCTTTATTGTATTTTATCATATTAGTTATTAAATCTTGGGAAGTGATTACATGTTTTCAGATCTTCACAAAAAACAGTTCCCAATCGGAATTCATGCTTCCATTTCGAAACTATTATATGGGATCTGGGAAGATGCATATTGTTTGCAGAATAATTTAAATCTTTAATTGGTATGGACCAACATTAATCTATGTTTTCTGTGGTTATTTTTGCTCATAATAGTAATGATTGTGTTTTCGGTTGTGGAAATGATATGTGTCATTTTTAATCGGACAAGCGGATGGCTTCTCTTATTACTTCGGTTGTATGCTAATTAGTCTAATTTATCACTTTGTTATTTTGATTTAGTTATTAATTTTTCATTGGCTTTTATCGCTTGCCTGCTGTCTGATCACTGATTTGTCTTATTTTTTTTACATTATTATACCTTTCTAAAAAACTAGTTATTCTTTCTTGCTTTCTCAGCTTATTTGACAAGATCTTTCTTTTTCTATCTTTTTTTGGACCACAATCTTGCATTTCTTGAAACCTATAAGCGGCGTACTTTTTGGAGGGCCATGAATCTGTATCCGAAATGTATCAAATAGGCATTTTAAGTGTATCCTCTTTTTATAAAAAAAAATATCCAAAAAATTGGATACGATTGGAGTTTAATTTGTAATTATGAACCTAACATTAAAGGGTCAATTTTTTCTTTTAAATTATAGGAAGGTCTAACAAGTACTTGTACAGATATGTATTTTTCAAAAAAAGTTGGATGAAGATAAATTTGGAGATTCATTAAATATTATATATGTATAGATATTATAATATATATATATATATGTAATGGTACATAAAAATAAATGATGATGACAATATGCTGTTGGTCAATATTGTTATTATCTTGTAGTTAGCCCAATTGCAAGCCTCTTAGATGTTTCCTAAAAACAAGCTTGTGAGAAAAAGTTTGATATTTGGAAGTTGGAACGCTTGGTGATCCCATGACATTATTTCGTTCTTGATAATTTCAAAAGCCAACACGAGAATAAACTAAATGTAGCTGAGATGAGAATGTTGAGATGGATAAGTGGCAAAAATAGGAAAGATAGGATCAGGAATGATACCATCAGAGAGGGAGTTGGGGTGGCACCTATTACAGAAAAGATGGTCGAATCTCGACTTAGATGGTTTGGGCATGTAGGGAGGAGACCAGTAGATGCCGTGGTAAGGAGAGTTGATCATATGGAGGGAAGCCTAATTGTTAGAGGCAGAGGAAGACCGAGAAAAACTATAGGTGAAACTATTAAGAAGGATCTAGAGGCAAATGGTTTCACTATAGATATGATTCACGACAGGCCACTATGGCGTCGTTTGATCCATGTAGCCGACCCCACCTAGTGGGATAAAGGCTTGTTGTTGTTGTTGTTGTTGTATTTTATTTCAATATATTTATTTTTTATGATAATTGTTTAATATTTGTATTATTCCGGGTTATTAGGATTATATTAGGTATCAATCTAATTAAGGATATTTTGGTTTTATATCGGATTAGGGTATTCTACAATTTTCTTAGTAGGTTGTACATAAGGAGGCCAATGTAAGATATTACAAACTTTTATACTTATCGAGAAGGAAATAATATTGTGTGATCATCAAGTGTTCAAACTTCCAACTCCCAAGTATCAAACTATTTCTTACAAGTTTGCTTTTCGGGAAACGCCTAAGAGTCTTGCACTTGGGCTACCTACAACATAATGATAATAATGTTGACAGTAGTATATTGTCGTAGTTATTTTTTATGTACCATCATGATACATATAAATAAAATATGTAGTGAATTCCCAACGTAACTGTATCCCACTTTTTTTTTTTTCTCTTTCTGAAAAATCTGTATCGGCTTGTATCTGTGTCATATCTGTACCTGTGCTTCTTAGCTTGAAAGTTATTGGTGTTCCACTGGAAGATCCATTCTATTTTCATGATCTATCTTCCACTCAGTGAAAATGTGAATAAATTCTTTAAGGCTAGTTTGGGTTGTGGTGAAATAATTTTTACCTAGGAAGAAAATGGAATTGCTGAAAGATATTTTGATTATTCGACGCTGAATTATATCTTCAATTTTTCTTAAAATTCCATATGATTTCATTTCTCACCCAGGCAAAAATCATTTCGCATTGAAGTAAACAGGCCCTTTAAATTATTTCACGTGCTGTACAATCTATTGTGTTTCAAATTGATTTTTTTTTTCTTTTTGTAGACAAGTGATGAAGATGAGGCTATCCCACACGAAGTTGAATTCACAGACAGTGATAGAGATCTCGAAAGTTTTCCGGAACTGAATTCCCTTCTTAACCTTTACAAGGAAGCTATTTTAAAAGGAGATGAAAAGACTGCATCAGATGTTGAGGCAACTATACTTGCAATGGGAGATGAGAAAACGGCTCTCTCTGAAAAAGTTTCATCTTTGTCAGGGGAAATAAATTCTGCGAAGGAAAAATATATAAGGTTGCAAGCGGATTTTGATAATTTTAGGAAAAGATCAGATAAGGAGAGACTCACAGTAAGGAGTAATGCTCAGGGAGAAGTAATCGAAAGCCTATTGCCGATGGTTGATAATTTTGAGAGAGCAAAGCAACAACTGAAGCTAGAAACAGAGGAGGAGAAAAAGATTGATGCAAGTTACCAGGGTATATACAAGCAATTTGTGGAAATCATGAAGAGCTTGCAGGTTGCCGTTGTAGAAACAGTTGGAAATCCGTTTGATCCCTCTGTAAGTCAAATATCTGGACTTTGCTTTAATTATAATATTTTATGTTTGTTTCTTAATTTTGGTTTTAATAACCTACAGAATTTCGTGGGTGGTGCATTGGAATTCCTATGAAACTCGGCACTAAAAATCCACAAAAATATCTATCCTAGTTTTATCATCAGCTATGGGTTCGAATCTACGAGAAATTCTGGAGAATGTTTGCTATCCCGAAATATTTTTGTCTTTTCTGAATGCTAAGGAGAAAAAAAAAATTGGGTCAAAAGAAAATGCTATTTTGGAGTTTTATCAACAATTTGCTTGTGTAGGCGGAGATCCGGTATTTTCTGAATCCTTATCTAAGGAATTACAAAAGAAATTCTTTCAACAAAAATGTGAATTAGGAAGGATTGGGCGGCGAAATATGAATCGGAGACTGAACCTTGATATACCCCAGAACAATACATTTTTGTCCTGCCTATCAAATCTCCCCAGATGCACCATATCAGGGGAAAAAACAAAAGGAGAAAAGGGGGGTGGGATGGCGAAACAAAAAGAGAGCACAGTCAGCATTGTCCTTGCTCTATGTTCAATTGGTAAAATTGTGCAACTTTACAACATTATTGTAATGGAGATAAGCATGACCCGTGTAACCTTGAATTGAAAGACCAAAGAATGTAAGAAAATGCATCATCCTCTCCTAACTTGCACATGGCATTATTTGACAAGAATCTTTCCTTTTTATTAGCATCACCTCCCGTGCTGATATGGAGACCTCGCACCCTCTCCCACTACACTGGCAAGAAAGTCTGGCAAACTCTGTGGTGCATTTGAACAAAAAAGTTGGAAAATTGATTGAAAACGCTATTAGATTCAATGAGATGTTGGAAAAAGAGATGAGTGATTTGGTGAAATGTTATATTAACCTTTGAGTGTTCCATGGAATAAAATTCTTTTGGCGCTGGGTAAGAGGATTTTTCCTTGGAAAACACAAAAAATAATAGAACATTTCACCTAGGAAACACGGGTACTTCTATTTGAGCACTTTACCTGTGTCGGACATACTCGGTATTAAAATAATTTTGGCTGCGGCTTGGACACGACTGGGGTAAAATTCGTATGTGTATATATCTTTTTAATTTAAAGGACACCCCGAGTACTTTTAAATATTACAAACTCCGCTGGGTAAGAGAATTTATCCTTGGAAAACCCAAAAAGTAATAGAACATTTCACCTAGGAAACATAGGTACTCCTATCTGAGCAGAGTACCAGTGTCGGACATATTTGGTATTAAAATAGTTTTGGACATGGCACGGGTACTCCCTGGACACAGCTGGGGTAAAATTTGTAAAAAAGGGGTCAGTTTGTAATATTTAAAAGTACTTGGGCTGTCTTTTATTAAATTAAAAAGATACATACACATCACGATTAAATCAGATATTCGCATCCCACTTCATTCTTAGATCATCGATAAAAAGGGTAGGGTATCAAACGTTTCTTACAGCCGCAGGGCCTGAGTCCTTCCCCTCATAGATTCACAAAGCTAGGGTTTTCTCCGGTCTTCTCTCATCATCCCCAATATTCTCTCATCGACACATAAAGCTAGATTTCACTTGTTAGTAGTGTTCTTTGGATATATGACTTTGCATAATGCATATTATATGATTATTTATATATATTTAAAAAACATTTATTTATAAACGTGTTCCTTGCCGTACCCGTGTATGTGGTTCATAGCATTTCACCAAATCACTAGTCTGTTTTTTCCAACTTCTCATAAAAATTAGTAGTGTTTTTAGTCATTTTCCAACTAATTATCAACAGGACCCTAAATAATGTAGCTGGAGCTGGCAGTACATATAAACCTTAGAATTCTTAGGGGAAGACTAAGATATTGTAGAGAAATCCTCTCTAGAAGGAACTTGAACCAAGGAAATAGAATAATGAGACAACCATGCAGGAAATCTGAAAATAACTAATCAAATCTGAACAAAATAATAGTGTCTAATCTGCCTAGAGGGCTACAACTATTAACAATAGCTAGTGGTAACCAGTGTTCTAAAAATCGGATTTTATCGGCGATAAATTGGTGATTTATTGGAAATCGGCGAGGCGCCGATCGGATTATCCATAATCGGCTCAAAATATCGGCAGTGGAGAAATCGGCAATTTATCGTCGATTTATCACGATAAATCGTAATCGGCGATAAATTGAATTTTCTTTTAACGTTCCCAAATTAACGACATCGTTTTCTAACCCAAACCCTATTCGTTTTCTCTCCTCACTCGACGACTCCCATACCACTCGACCTCGCCGTTCCTCACTCGACCTCGACCTCGCCGTTCGTCTCCCTATCTCTTAGTCGTTCGTTGAGAAGAGGAGAAAGAGAAATTAGTTTCCAATCGCTCGGTGAGAAGACGAGAGAGAGAACTTACAAGAAATCGTTGAGAGAGAAGGAATTTGAAGAGGAGAGTGACGATCGGTGGCTGTGTAGTTGAAACCCTAATTTGATTTTGTCTCTCTACCTTTCTTTTCTTCTTCTTTTTTGTTTAAGATCAGAAAATCCTTGTTGGGCCCTTAGAAGTTGACAAACCCAAATTTCCCTTGGGTTGGGTTTTTTTTATGTATTATACCAGTGGGTTGAACCCCTAAGTTATTTTTATTTAGCATTTTACTCTATTAATATACATTTGCTACTATTCTGTTTTATTTAACATATTGTTATATAATATTATTTATATGGTGAACAGTGCATATTCGATTTTTTCCGATTTATCCCCAATAAATCCCCGATAAAATGAAAAACCCCCACTCCCCACCTTGCCAATCGGAAAATAAAATAAAAAATCCCCACTCCCCACCTTGCAGATCGATTTCCGATTCACGATTTTTAGAACATTGGTGGTAACTAGCAAATAAATACTTGTCCTATTTTAACTAAACCATCTAAAGGAATTATATTCTAAATAGGAAAATAATGTCAATATAGTAGAGTACAAAAAATGACCCTAAAATAAGCTTTCACAATAACAATTAAAATATAGTTTTTAAGTCATAAAGAATTTGAGTTTGCTCATGCGAATCAGATTCACCTCTTGCTTAGATATATACAAAATCACTAAATGATATATTATTGAGAATACTAGTGTTCAGCCTTTTATCCTTGACGGTTGAAAACTAGGATGCTGGGCACTTTTAGTAAGTTGATATCTGTCTCATACATTGATGCTTTCCTGACACTTCTTATCACTTCTCTATATACTGGAAGTATGTAATCTTGCTTCAGATACATTTCTGGCACTTTTTGGGCACTCTAGGACATTTGTACAATGCTTTTGTTCCATTGAGATACGACTTTGTTCTTATATGGAAAATATATATAACCCCTTGGGGAAACCTAAGGGGGTGATTTTACCATAGGAATATGCAAACGTAGGGTAATCGTCTGCTTCGATCTAGAATATGTGAATGTAATCTCATTAAATACTTACCTAGTTTGATACATGTATTCTGTACTAATTTTAATGTAATTTGATAAACGTGTTCCTTAATAATTTTAATTTCATTAAGGAATGTTTACATCATGTAAATATTCTTCCCAGTTAGATAAAAAATGTAATTCATTAATTCTTCGTATTTAATACATGGAAAATATAGGTATTTAGTACCGTGTCGTCAAGAATCTTGACTCAAGATGTTCATGTTCTACTTTGTAAAGCCTTTTCGTGTGAGCATGTTCATGTCTGTTTCCATGCTTCATAGATTTGAAGTGTAGAGTTCATGTCATTGCATGCTGAAGAAATCGGTGCGAGTGGGACTCGCCTGATAATCTGCACATTAACAAATGTTGGGAGACAAAGCCTTGTAGGGCCTTTTCTGAAGAAGATAATTTGTATTGAGCTTTGAGAAAACCATAGACACTAGCTAAAAGCCCTACTTAGCCAAATGAACCAGTTGTATATTATTGCTGCCATGAATTTAAAGCATCTTAGATATTGGATGACAATCAGACCTTGTTAAAATTGGACATGAAAGGATAACAGGAGATGAATTGACCACGATGTTTTAAGTTAATGGATTGACCAGCTTAAGCCTTATGACCCGTTAATTATATAGGTATCATGTTTGTATATGCATATATGTATGCTAGTCTACATATTTATAATCCATATATATTATATATGTGTTTGCTTCTATGCAATAGGTTTTATATGTGTAATATTAATATATTATGTGTGTGTACATATTTGTGGAGAACATTTCCGGTATGGGACCAATTTTTGGTCCTCAAATACGGACCACCCCTTTTTTGTGTATATTTGTGAAGAAGGGATGCCCAATGGCGATGGCTAACGAGCCCTAAGCACACATGCTTATCAATTCATAATACAACTCCCCTAATAATGAATATTACATGCCTATTTATAATCTACCAAGGAAAACTCTAGAAAACCCTAATCTAATAATAAATACCAAAATAACCATAAATGCAATTACTTGCTATAAATCTAATTACTCTAAATAAAGACATAATCCTAGTTACCCTAAATAAGATAAATACTATAACTATCCTTAAACGTAAGTACATTAAAATAAAATACAAATATAAAAATAATCTTCTTGTATTCCGCATCACCCCCCAAAAAGTTGGTCTACCAGAAATGTTCTCTATATTTGTGTGTTTCATTAGTATATATAAACGTTAAAAAGATAACATGCTGACCCATCTTCGACTCCTAACAATTTGTCCACTTGACAGTTAATGATGGGTTGGGTCGGGTGAAACATAAGATAATAAATCGGTTTTGAATATGATTTTTTCCCCTGATAAAAAGCTACTCATTGAGTCGAGAAAGGATAACATCGGAAATACCATAAAACATGACACAAACTGACCATTTGCCAGGTCTAATGACATGATCTCTATTGATATATTAATGCAAGTTATGGAGAATGGAGCTATAAATGCTGATAAGCTTGTCCCAAAGACTTGTTATTTCTTCACCTCTTCACTGCTTCTCTTTTTTGGTTGTATTAGTGATAAGCTTTGTACCAAAGTAAGGGATTGACCAACTTTGGAGGAGGTTTAGGTCTTGGAGTCGCAATTTTGGAAAATATAGGGGCACTTTTATTATGCATTTGGCATCACAAAATTGTGCTTGTTTGATGTCAATTATAATGTTCTGCTGGGGGGTTGGCATTTCTCTACCGTTCTGTCATAATGTTGTGCTAGTAAATGCCAGGTTAAGTGCTTCCTACAAATGTGAAAATATAAGAACCACAACAGATCTCTGCAAAACAGAAAAGTTGCTCCAATCTCTTCCTTAATATAGGAATTCTTCAACTTTGGTTGAACTCTCCTTTCTTATATATAATACACATGCATGATGTATATTTATTGTAATGCACAACTATGATGTTTTTATGCATTTACTAAGGAGCACTTCTTTACCAATGGATGGCTGGTTCAATCATGAGCATAATACTCTCTCTGTGTGTTTTTTTTCCTTGATAGACTAAAGAAGAATGATGAAGAAAGATAGAACTCCTATTTAACTGAGCGATTAGGTTAGACTAGTGGTAAATGCGTCAACCTGGATCTGGGAGATCTCAAGTCGAGTCTCACTCAAGCGGGAGGGTTTCTTAATTATTTGTAGTTGAGGGAAGAGACTTTTTTTTTTTTTGATCAGAAACACCACTTATATTAATCTGAAAAAGAAAATACAAGCAGAAGAAAGACTGAAAGTGAATGAGGAATCCACTAACAGCCTGCACGACAATAAGAATAAAAAACAAAAGAAACACAAAGAAACCAGCAGACAACAGTCATCCTAAGAACAAGCCTGCTACCAAACCCTACCCAAAAACAAAAAAACAACACCAACGGCAAAAAACTACACTCAATCTATATGACTGCAGCTGACCAGTCTCTGGCAATGTCTGACAAGGAAAGAGCCCCTTTTTAACTGTACTGTACTAATGATGTGAAGAATTTGAGATACTTCCCATTTTGCATAAATGCTTGACTTTGTCTCCTATCTTTCCATTTTAAGGTGGGGGTATCTCAAAATTAAGAGTTTTTGTACAACTTTCTGCCTGGTTGGTAATGTTACAATTGAGATATCCCCATGATTATTGGCAGAGTCAATAGGGGTGAAGAGTTCCCATGATTATGAAAATATAGGGCAAACTTTGGATTGTGAAATACAAAAAGGGTGATTAATTATGTTTTCTGTCTATATATATGTGTATGTCCAAGAAAGAATAGCAAATTGTTCATAATTACAACGTATATTATGCAACCTCCTCTCATGTCCAAGTTCCTTTCTCTTGATGTAGTTGCATGAGGCCATTGCTCGCGAGGAATCTGAAGAATTTGATGACGGGATTGTAATTCAAGAGTTCCGACGTGGGTTTCTCCTTGGAGAAAGATTATTAAGACCAGCAATGGTCAAAGTTTCTGCGGGACCCGGTAAAAAGCAACCCCCTACGCCGACTCCAGAACCCGTTGAAGAGGAGCAACCTGCAGAAGCCGAAGTAGCAACAGCAGCCGGTGTTGAAGAACATGCTAGTTGAACTGGGCATATAACTCGGGCTCAAAATCTTAAAGTGAGAAACTTCAATTTTATCAGCCATTAAAGAAACTTCGCATCATTACATACTTGGTTCTAATTCTTTTTCATGCCCCTGAAATCTAAATGGCCCCTGTAATGTTTTTGTCCACTGCGAGTTACAAAAAGAACCATTTTGTTTCTCACTTTATTGCTTTTGCTGTCTGTGATAAGTTATACGAGCAATGGGGTTGATGATAACTTGTTATCAGTTTGATTTTGTTTGTAGAATTTTTCATCATTGTAGAATTGTTTAGATGCAATTTTTGAAGGTTAGGTCACAAGCAATGTCTTGTGAACTCCCTAGTCCACTAGTCCCTATGGCTTGCCTTAGAATTAGACCAGTGGGGGGTATAGGTTTGGCGCTCTCAATATGACCCAGTTTACCCAAAAACCAATTGAACCAAAATAAATAAATAAAAAGAGCAAAAAGGCACATACTGGAATTTATTTGGTTATACCAAATGGTACCTTTTGAAATGAAAGGTTAACCTTTTCTCTGTGTTGTAGGGCACCCCCATTAATTTAGTTGTCATGCCCTTTTGTTGAAGGAATGTTAAAAGAGTGCCTTTAATTAAACGTACAAGCATTTTAGGAATTTTATTTTTTTAATAAATTAAGGGAGGTCTTAGTCTTGCCCTTAATCCTACAAATAAAGAAAAACTCTCCCCTCCCACCCCATGAGTCGAACCTTTGACCTCAAAGGCAAGAGTAAAGGTTGCCTATCACTGAACCAATCCCTCTCCTCATTTTAGAATCTTTCATTGGTGGCTTTTTCGCATTTTAAAGAAGGGCAACGTTGTCCCAAAAAAAAAAAAAAAAAAAACAGAAGGGCAACAAAGCACCAAGGGCCCTTTTTAACATTTTCATAATTAAACTAAAAAGGAAGAACAATGTACACTTTTATTTAAAAATAAGGGCACTTATTTTTATTTACTAAAAATACTTAAGTTCATTTTATTTAAATGATTTTTTTTCTTTTTTGACGCCCACCATTGGCCACAACGGAAGCTATGATGATGACGATTAACCCTTTTGGAGTGAAAGTTGTAGGTACAATTTATCGTTAGAGAGGTTGTCACCATGATGTATATCCATTAGAAAAAGGTCCTCATTTTTATTTATTTATTTATTTTTGTTACGTCATTTAGAAAATAGAGTAAATACTATATTTGTTCTCTAAATTATTCTAAAATTTTAACAATGGTCACTCAACTATACTTTGTTTCATCTGACTCACTCAATTATTTAAGTGGTTCTATTTTGGTCACTCCTGTCAAAAATGTCCGTTAACCCCTAACGAAAATTGGCATGTGTCATTTATATAACTAGTTTAAGGGGTATTTTTGTTGAACAACCACTCACTGCCATCTTCACCATCTCCGGCACACCTCTGGCACTAACAACTCTCTCTCCCCTTCTCTCTCCTCGCTGAACCACTAGTTCGCCGCTCAATTCTCACATTGTTCATAGACCCAATTGAGGACGTAAGGGATCGAGAATTGGGAGAAAATAAGAAAAAGAGAAACAACTACCCCAAGAAAGTGAGATATTTTAGAGAGAGTGTGTGCTTGTGTAGGTTCTGATGAAAGTGCTAAATCCGAAAAGCGATCTACGGTAATGTTTTCTCAACAAAAAATACATAGCGCTAGACCCGTTTGCATATGTGAAAGTAAAATAAACCATTCTTTCATTATCATCAACAAGATTAAATCCATTCACCGACTCTCATTCTTCGCAAAAATGAATCAGAATCATGTTCAAAGCTTTCCCAGATTGTTCTTCCATTAGAGTTATCTCTCAAAACAATATTCCCACCATCCAAAAGCTGAGTACTAGAATTATCTCTATCACACAAAAATAGAGCAAAAACAGAGCATCCTTTGTCTCTCTTCAACCACATAAAGAGGTCACTGAAGATGGTGGTCGGCGGGGAGAGAGAAGGAAGAGGAGAGAGAGAGGAGAGAGAGAGAGAGAGAGAGAGAGTCGTCGGTGCTGGAGATGGTACCCGAAGATGGCATTGAGTGGTTGTTTGACAAACATGCCTCTCAAACTGGTCATGTGAGTGGCACATGGCTAATTTTCGTTAGTGATTAACGGACATTTTTAATGGAGTGGCCAAATTGGAACCACTTAAATAGTTGAGTAAGTCAAATGAGACCAAGTATAGTTGAGTGACTATTGTTCAAATTTTAGAATAGTTTAGTGACTAAATATGGTATTTACTCTAGAAAATCTTTTGGTGGAGTGCTTTGAATCCCTTTCAATTTGGACAAAGTTAAAAATGTCCTATACAAGGATTAAGAGAATTTTTGAAATGTACGCTCACTTGTTGAGAATTAAAATATGTCCCCCTAGAAAGATGAAAAGAATTGTTAACGAAGACATTCCTGATCATCTCCTGGGAACGATAATCGATGTGTGTCGTCGCATCTTGGAGCATATCATTGATTCTATTCAACACATTTGTTGAGAAGGAAATGCTTGTACTGATTGCTTAAAGAGGCTACATGAAGAGGCTCTTGTTCTCAAAGAACCTCTTGATTGTAATAACTAGAAATTAGGTAGAAGGTCTTATTACACATTGATTTTTACCAAAAATTTAATGAATAATATTTTTTTGAATGAAGGGCCTAGTGTAAGAGGCCATTTGAATAAATTTAAATATCATTTAATTAATAAAAACATGTTATATATTACCTAAATACCCCCTCTTTATGAAATGTGCACATTTGTTGCAATAAAATAGAATTGGATGAATTGCAAAGTTCTTGCAGTAAAATATGAACTGCAATTGCTTTGCACTAGAAATAGACTGCAAAGTTCACATCACAGTAAAATAGGGACTGCAATATGAACTTTGCACCAAAAATATGGACTGCAAAGTTCATATTGCAGTAAAATATGGACTGCAAAGTTTATATTGCAATGAAATATAACTGCAAAATTCCATATTGGTATTTTTTAATTTATTTTAAGGGTTGTGATGTTATTTTCAATTGCAATACAAAAAAATTATTTTTGTTAATAGTCCTAGGGTTTGTTATTGCAAGCTGTAGTTGATTTTACTTGTTTAGGACGAGTAGCATTTCCCATAATACTTGCTTGGATGGGAGAAATTAGGGAAAGCTGTCTCTTACTTTTTGTTGTTGGAGTATCATCTTTATTATAAACACAACTCGTGAGAAAGTCAAGATTTAAAAATTAAAAGACATGTTTAATATTATTCAAAGTGGTATTGTCTTGTATAATAAGGGGTAATAGTTTTTTAATCTCAAAAATGTGTAAAATAAATAAATAAATAATTGTGTGACTAAGATATTTTTTGAATAATTGGTAGTGTCTTTGACACATATTACAACCTAGTTTTAAAATCCAAAACATTATCTTGCTACCAAACCTTACCTCTAATCTCTTCTCTCCGGTTTTCACATAACTCTTACACTACACTTGCCTTTCCATCTCCATCCACCAGTATTGCATCATTATACCTCATCTACTCCGGCGTTAGCAACCTGCAAACCCCCTTTAAATTTGTACTACCACATCCGGGCTTCAGTTCAAATGATTAAAACTTGATTCACTTACACAGAGCTCTCAAGTTCAAGTCTCATTCCCGCCCCTTCCCCTCCTCAAACCACTCAGATGTATCTATCGCTTGTATTAAAAACGCAAAGAAATATCTCGACAGCCACAAGGATAGGGTTGCCCATATTGATTGTATGTGTCTCCCAATTAGAACATTTCTTATTCATCTCATTTGAACATTTCCAAAAGAACTGATCTTTATCAATATGGTGTACCTGTCTAGATTTCCTTTTTGTAAGCTGAAAAAGGAGGGCCATGCTCTAATTCGTAATCGATGTTAAAACTAAGAAAATTGTTTTCAATGTAAAAGTTCCTTTATGCAATGAAATGCTTCGTACCTGTTTGGTTGGCATCATAAAGAATGAAATCAGACTTCACTTTTTTCTAGAAAGTGCAGCAAATCACAATATTTTCATTTACAATGTCAGTCAAATACAATGTCTTGCATTTTCATTGCAAACTAAAGCATATACAAGTAATCAAAGATAAGATAATGACAACGATGCCTAAAAATGGATGAGTTCCATATAAGCAGAAAAAAGGTAGGGAGGCATCAAATAACACAGTACATTTTCCCATAAACAGTATAAAGAGACTGAGAAAATATCGTTAACTAAATGAGGTGATTATGTACATGGTGAAGACCAAGTCCACACGAGTATATGAGATCAAACTACATAATAAGCAATGCGTACATGGTGGCAATGGATGGCATTTACATTGTCGAAGCCCATTGTCGAGAGAAGTCATCTTCTTTAGAAATATATTCAGCATATTTTCTCTCCCATAAAATTATTCTATTGTTACCAAATATTCAAAGAGGGATTTTGTAGAGCACTCAAATTTCGTCATGAATCAGTCTAGTCAAGGAATAGAGGAGTTATTGGAAAAAGTGTATATGATATATGTACATGTAATCACACACACATATGGTAACCTGAAATGGGTGGTCCTCATTTTAAGAAAAAGGAAGGATCGTCCATTTCGAGAGGTAAACGGATGAATTTTCTCATGAAATTCAAACTAAAAGTGGGTTTAATGAAAATCTGATATATGTCATTTTCATCCACTGAAATTTTATAATCATCTCACCAACTTCTAAATTGCATTTTTTGATAAAATTTGATGGAGTTGATCTATTATTATAGAGATCCACCAAATTTCATGAGAAAATTCATCCATTTACCCCTCAAAATGGACCGTCCTTTTTCTTAACAACCGTCCTCTTTAGAGGCAAGGATGATATATATATATATATATATGCACTTCAAGTAAATGACAAAAGATAAGACTTGGTGAACATCATGTGTCCTTGGAAAAGAAAAATAGAGGCTTGAGGTGGTATCTGGGGAGTAAATTATGATGCCCTTAAGAGGCAGCAAAATGTTTATGAACAGACTCTGTGTAGAAGGGCAGATTTAGGGGGCGTTCGAGGTGGGGTGCAGTCAGTGTTTTCAATTGCGCACTACTGCTTTTTTGGGGGAGAAAACGCTACATTGCTTAGATTGCTTTTTTTCCCAAATTGCGTGTGCTATTTGGTGACGTCATGCAATTGCGAGCTAAACCCATGTTTTTTTCGCTATACGATGTACAAACCCTAGCCTCTCAAAACACTGCTAGCTCAGAACCCCTTCTCGGTTGCTCATAAACCCCATCTCTCTCTCTCTCTCTCTCTGTGCTCGTAAACCATCAATCTCTGCTCATAAACCCTCTCCATGCTCGATCTCTGCCCAGTTACTCTCAATCCCTCTTCTCTGCTTGTTTTTGATTATTTATATATAATCATATTACTTTTTAATTAATGTTCTTTAATACATATATAATTATATATATATATATATCTCAGATGTATTTTGCTATTTTTTTATCCTTTTTTCTTCAATAATCAATATACTTTGTAACTTGTATGTGTTTAACTATTGTAACTTGGATATCATTTGAAAAATTGACTTTAGAACTTGATGTGTCTTTGTGAGAATTGAATGTCTTAATGTTGCTACTTTTTTAGTTAATGTTCTTTCATATAATTTTATTTTTTTATTTTTTTAATTATGAAAATTACATGTCCCGAATAGCTTATGCTATTACGCTATTTATTTACACTATATGCAATTCCAGGAACCAAAACACTATACTTTCACACTATCGCAATCCCAATCGAAAACATTGGCTCCAGTCCACCCCAAGTTCGTTTTTTTTTTCCAGCATTAATTAGAATAATGATATAGGTTTAACCTGGTCCTAGTACAAAATATTATTTCATTACTTACAATAAAGATAAAATTACATAATGATCTTGTATTTTAAGTGGTAAAAGAATTTCACGTTGAGGAAGAAGTTGTGAATTCAAATCCTTATCTAATATTAAATATTTTCCAAACCCCTCTCTCGGTCTCTCCTTAGTTTCTCTTTTTTTTTTTTTTTTTTTTCTAACCCTCAATTGAAGTTAAATTTGTGATTAGTAATGAAATATTGTTTATTCTCTTTTTAGGTATTTATGATTAATTTTAAGGGTGAATATGAAAAGACAGTGAGAGGATCCCCTTGTTTAACTCCTCAATTAAATAGGCAATTAGGCCGAGCGAAGTTGTAAATGCTTCAACTTTTCATGTGCATCATTTGTGTAATTTTGTCTAAGAACATCAATGTCATTGTTATTGTGGGATACTTAAATGTTTAGAGAATGATTATAGACGAAACTCAACACGCATCAAAGATTTACAAGATTCAAGCAAAGGAAAAATAAAAGCAAAATCACATAAATGACCTATGTGTAGTTCTATCAGTATCTAACAATTTCAAAATTCTTTCTATTACCTGTATCTTAGCAAGGCTCCACATTCAAAGACCAGAAGCTCCGAGCAAATTCTCATTGGATCTCACACTGACCTTTATCTTCCGCAACCCATTTCTTGAATCAGTAATATTTGGTTCGTTTGTTCAAAACTTTGTTCCTGAGATATTCAAGATGCAACTAATAAAACAATGACATGAAAAATGCTACTATTAAAATTTGTACAAAATTTTCATCCCTTGCTTACAGGAATAAGAGGTGAATGCTCCGATATTCTGATCTCATTTTCCCCTGCCTCTGAAAATCCTGCCAATTCCGTATGAGTCCACCCCCACCCCTTCCTCCTATCGCAACACCCCCCTATTATGTTGAATGTATATTTCTTTTTCATGCCACTCTCATTGAAATTCTCTCCCCATCCCTGTTGATTAAGAGCCGGTTACGTTATTTCTTTCAAGCTCAAAGAGCGCTTTTGCAGCTCTTTGTTCGATTATCGTATTTGAATGAACTCTGCAAGCTTGTAAGAGAGTATCCCAAATAGAAGCATCTGGTACATGAGGCATTCGTTCGATCAAGTCAAGAGCTTCATCCAGTAAACCTGCAGTGCTCATATTGCCAACCATGCATTTATAATGTTCCAAATCAGCAAATATCCCATAATTTTTCGACATTGAGTTGAAATATTTCCACCCTTCATCTACCAAACCATCACGGCTACAAGCCGTAAGAAGTGCAACAAAGGTTTTATTATCCGGCACAATTCCTAAACATTTCCATTTGTTGAAACAAGGCAATAGCATTCTCGGCCATCCCATTAATCGAATAGGCAGAGATCATTGAATTCCACGTGCCTAAATCTTTGTTAACTATAAAGTCAAATACCAATTTAGCATCGGAAATGCAATTAAATTTAGCGTACATGTCTATAAGTGACGTTAAAAGTTTATTGTGTAGTTCATCAAGATTGTGCTTTACCACATAGCTATGTAGCTGTCTCCCCACATACAGAGCTCCCATTTCACCACAAGCTAGGAGAAGTATCATCATGGTTATTGAACTCGGTTCAGCCCCTTCACTAAGCATTTTATGAAACAGTTTAAGGGCTTCTTCAGGCTGAGAATTGTAAATATGGCCAGCAACTACAGAATTCCAAGCAACTGTGTTCTTGTCCTCGATTTTCCGAAATATCTTAATTGCTGAACCAATGTCATGGCATTTTGCATACATATCAACCAATGCACTCGATACAAATATGTTAGGCTCAAAATCGTTCTTCAGAACATATCCATGTATTTCCTTCCCTTGACACAATAAATTTAGATCAGCACAAGCTGCAAGTGCGCCAGTAGTTGTGACAGTATTTGGTTGTGCTGACACAAAAACGTTTTTCATCAGTAAAGCCATTGTTGGATGGTAATTGCATGATTCGGAACAACTTTAGAGCTTCGCGACTAAGCCCAGATTGTTGAAAACCAGATATTAGAACATTAAAAGAAACAATATTTAGCTTCATATCCATCTGGGTCATATCAGATAGTAGTGCATAAGCCTCATTCTTTTTCCCATTTCTTGCATATTCGGCAAGCAACTGTGTTATAGGTAATCTTATCAGGTTTTAAGCCATCATTTTGCATAGATTTAAGAAGCCCCAATGCAGCCTCCAATTTCCCCTGCGTTTGCATAAGCCGCAATCATCTCGTTCCAGACAGCAGTGTTTTTGGTTTCTATCTCGATGAAAACTTTCTCCGCGTAATCATTTCTGCCACATTTGGAATACATATCAACCAATGATCCATCCACACAAATGTTTCTATAAAGATCACTTTTGATAGCATAACCATGAATTGTTTTGCCTAGATTTAAAGCTTTCAAGCCTGCGCAAGCTGGTAGGATGCTCACTATTGTCACAACATTGGGGTTATGAGGAAATCTTAGCATCTCACTAAACACATCCAAAGCATCTTCAAAATATCCATTGTCAACACAACCCGAAATAATTCCATTCCAAGAAGTAACCCTCGGCTTCAACCCTTTCTCTTGCATCTCTTCCAAAGAAAGAATAGCCAAATGAATCTCTCCATTCTGAGCAAAACCAGATATAAGTGCATTCCAAGATATCACATCAGGCTTCACTCCGTTCAATTGCATCGAATCAAAAACATGTTCCGCCTCTTCTAAAAGGCCAGCACCCATGTAAGCCGAAACAAGGGTAGTCCAAGAAACCACATCCCTCTCCTGCATTACATCAAAAACACTTCGCGAATATCTCAAATCCCCACAATTTGCATACAAATCAATCAGAGCATTCCCAACAAAAGTATCTGCGGCCAACTCTTTCCTTAAAACATACCCATGAACCATCTTACCACTCCTCAACAACTTAACCGCCGAGCAAGCTTTGAGAATCGTCGGTACAAGATACTTATTGGGTAGCATCCCATCATCAACCATCAACCCCAACACCTCAAAAAGCTCCTCCCATTTTTCAGACTTTGAATACGACCCAATCAAAGCAGCACACAAAGGCAGCGTTCTTTCAGGCATTTCGTCGAACAATTTCCTCGCATCATCCAACAACCCTTGTCTCTTCAAGTAGTACATTGCAATCTTCTTCCTAACCAAATTATCCTTTCCCATTTTACCCAATTTCGTAAAATAAGCATGAATTTGCTTGCAATCATAAGGCAAATTTCGGGTTTTGTCAAAGTGATTTACCAAAGAAAGCCAATCATCAACCTTGTTTAACATTCTCGGGACTTGATTAGTACAATCTTTTGCATTTTCAGGTATTGGAACTAATTGGGAAAATGGGTTTATCTGGGTGGACAATACTGAGGAGGGTTTGAAGCCATGGTTCCTTCTAGATGGTGAAGTTTCAAAGTTGAATTTTGAAGGAAAAGTGGGGGATTTGTGGGTGGGAAGTAATTTAGGGAAGGAATTGTCTGGAAGAAGAAGATGATTAGAAGGAAGCAATCCTGGATTCACAGTTGCCATTAGAAAAAGCAAAGGCAAAAGTCGAGTAGGAAAAATAGTAATCTCATGAAATGGGGATGAATTAGGGGATCAGTAATTGTGGAAGAGGACTAACGGTCTAAATTGGAAAGGGAAGGAACAGTGCTGCGTCGTTTTGTCATTTTAGGGTTGGTTGGAACGGTGTCGTTTGGTCAAGTAGAGTATTGCTTTGTTATTATTTTTTTGTTTTAATTCTGCTTTTTCTTTTTATCTTATTGTTAGCCACGTGTCAGCGAATTAGAGAGAGTGAAAGTGAGGAAATTGTTATAAGGAAATGCTCCTTCGTTGTAAGTATTGTGCATGATATGAAAATCCTGAACTCTATTTTAGGCGAACGCTATTTGTAGCAAATCAGAAATCGCACTCCAAAAAAATATATCGTTATACTTTATTTTTATTCGTTTGATAACAATTTCAAAAAACACGTGGTTATATTTATTTTTCATATGTTCGATAACAAATAATTAAGTGCGTGTTATTTATCCGATGATAAATGAGTATAAATCTATATACTCAATATTTTGAGTCGAGTAAGGCATTTTTAAATTTGTACTCGACCTTTAAGATGCGAATAACATGTACTTACTCGCTTATCATCTAGCAAATGAAAAGTGAAGTATAAACAGATAAAAAATTGTTGTAAACGGCTGCCTTATTTTATTTGCTACTAACTTGCAATTGTGGGTACTTTTTACCTTATATTATAGTGTATATATATATATATTATATATATATTTATAGAAAGTAAGTCCTACAAGGGTAAAAAGGCAATTAAAAAGTTTGATGTAACTTCAAAGCGATTGAAATTGATCACAAGTTTATATAATAATATATATTGTCTAATTTGCCCTCTAATTCCCATTTATATTTTTATTGCATGAATCTGAATTTTGAATCCTAAATCAGTAACCTATTTAATATTAAAAGATAGAATTGTTGTTTGTTTATCTTATCTCTTAATGGTGAATTGAATTAAAATTCAGCAGTAAAAGGCAAAGCTTGCGAGGAATTTCTAAATTTCATTTTATTGAAATTTTATTCAAGTGTGCCTTGTGTTCTTTTTATTCATTAGGTATTAATGAATGTCATAATAATAATGGTGAAATTATAAAGAAGAATATGTTTAGCATTCATAATCAAATATAAGTAAACACATTTTTCATATGTTTTGTTCAACATTAAGTATTCATAATTTAGTTTTAGTATTATAAAACAAATTACTCCTAATTCTAAAAAAATTTATGTGTGTTATATATGAATGCAATACTGAATAAACAATAAACATATTATATTTTAACCATTTTTCCCATATTGTGTCTTTTAAGATATAACCGATAGAGTTAGGTATGAGGTAAGCTGGTAATAAATAATAATTATGTGTTTAGTGTTCAGATTCAGATTCAGAGGTAATTTTACCTTTGAATGACTCAAATCCAAAAGTTCATAAGCTCCAGAAAAATTAACCAAACAAAGACATTTTATCACCTCTTATTCTGAATGGAGCCCCATTTAGACTTTCACCCTTAGATCTGAACACCTTTTATTACAATGAGACTTTGCCTTGATAAAACAAAAAAGGATAGAATTGTCTAAATAATATATATTTAGCATTAAATGTAATATATTCAAACAACAACACTTATTTGGATGTGACATTTGGAAAGAAAATAAACAAGTTTTCGAAATTCAGTTTCCAATTTTAGATTGAATCTTAGCTTTCAGATTTAACATTGAAATTTCAAGGAACGAACGCCACCTAAAAACGTGAAACTCAATTACTACAGATGTGTTGACCATGAATCAAATTAGGGAGATCAATGAAAGGTGACAAACTTTAGAAATTTCTTTCCTGCACTTGGTACTAAGTAGGGTTCATTTGATAAAGAAAATTTGAAAATGAGTGAAAAAATAAACAATAATTTTCATGAGATGCATAATATGATAAAATGTTTTCTAATTTTTTTAGTTTGATATGGAATAAGAAAAACTTGGATGGTGAATGAAAAAAAAAATTGCATAGAGAACACTAAGTATAACCACAGGCGAAGGCAGTATTTAAAGTTAGTGGAGGCTTTATTAATAGTAAATAATTTTTTAAATTACAAGGAAGAATAACTGAAAAATTGTATATGAGATGTACAAAAAAATTAAAAAACACAAGTTATGAAAAGTTTTGACTCTTAAGGTTTCATATCTTGAACACATTGAAAGACATCTTCATTTTCAATATTTTTTATTGTAACTTTCTCAATATTAAGAAAAAAAATCCTGACAAATACACGCATGTTAATACATACATTTCATGCATTTTATGTAAGGGGTTTGGGGGAATCTTGTTGTTTGTAGTTATGAGGAAGAGA